>ML777907.1:2617461-2684975 GCA_009831015.1 Picea engelmannii | reverse complement strand
GTAAAAAGTTCAGATCTTTATTCGCTATAATTATGTAGATACACTCTGTGGAATATAGGGTTTGTGACCAGTCCTGAAACTAGTCAAAAAACAGGTGTTCTGGGTAAAAAAGTCATAACCTTTTCATACAGAATCCAAATTTAGTGGGACTGCTTCCATTGGAAAGAGTACAGACTGTAGTTTCTTGTGTGTGATTTTCAGAATCAGATGTTAAATATTGGGCGTGGGGCATGTTGTACAAGTTGGGTCTTCTGAACAGACCATAATTGAATTTGTTTTTATTATCTCTCATATATTCTTGGGTGGAAGGAAGGGGAAAAGATAGAGAGTTCATATCTCTCTTGATATTGGAGGATTGTATCTTCCTCTTGGAGGTTTATCCCTCCCTTTATATTTGGAAGCTGTAGCTACCTTTGGAAGTCATTACTTCCCTTGAACAAAAACTATTGATTATTTCTCATATATATTGTGCATGGTGTATTGTGGTGTATTGTGGTGTATTGGTGTAACTCTTATACTATTGTTCATTGCTCATTGGATATAATTGAATGGTTTAAGTATAAGTCGGAAAAGGTTTTTAAATTGTACTTGATACTGATTCACCCCCCTCTCAGTATCAACACGCTCCACTGGCCCATCTAGGCTCAGTGTCGAAACCTTGGCTCTGATACCAAATTGTAGTGTCACTTTTCACTACTGAGGCTTTCCAACCTCTCGCTAACCAATCTGTACATGTACTTTTACATAAAACATACAGAATTGTATAATCACATGCATTCAAGTAATGAAATACCTTTAACTCAGAGTAAAAACATATAATTTTACTGCTATGATTAACAATCCATAGCTTTCAACAATAATTCATTTACACAGCGGAAAAAATGATAACAAATCCAGTACAGTCATGATAAAATGTGGTAAAAATATAATTAAACACTTATCTTGTGACAATGGAGAAATCCACCAACCAAATGCAGGCCTTCCACAAACCTCCCAACCGTAGACCGCACTACTCCTCAACTCAACAATGGGTCACCCCCGAGCTGGGAATGAGCTCCACCCCAGGGAAAGGAATCCAGACTCAGGCTGAGGTTACAGGGAATTCAGTCACACACAACCACCAGGAAGAATGCTCTCCCAGGAATCTCCCACGCTCACTTCCCACAGACCCTCATTCCCCACATGCCTATTCCACCCCAGGAGAGTGCACCTTCTCTGTCACCTGGACAGTCCTTCGACTGCCAGTCTCCCTTACCTTGGGTTACAGGAATAGACCGGACCGGAAGTCTCCGGATTATGTGGCAGCTACAGGGTTCCTTCCAAGATCTCTCTCCTTCCTCTGTGCACTCTCTCACCTGGAGGGAGTCACTCACAGGCCAACAAGCCTCACGCAGTCTAGAACTGCGTGCCACAACAAACACAGGGAAAATGGACACAGGCTTCCCAAGAACCTGTTCAGCAGTCATAGGATGTTCTCACGGTCAAGATTTCAGAATAGGGATCCACGCACAAGCTCGCTCAACTTTTCCTAGGGAAACAGAGACTCTTCCCCAAAATTGACATGGACATTTCGTTCAGGGAACGCACACACTAGTTTTCTCTCATAGACAGACTCCATGGCTATGAACAAGGGTAAACACACATTCTTCATCACCCAACACAGGCTTCCTCTCTCTAACATACATACACGAGGTCTCTTGCAAACTAGCTCATACGGCTCCTGCTCAGGGCCGTCAGGTCGAATGGAATGCGAGAGTTTTTATTTTATTTTATTTTTTCCCCCCCACGACTGTTCCTTTCTATTTTATTTGCATGCATTAGGGTGGACATTTGTCACCCTGGGAACTGCATGTGTTCCATCTGCATGCCTCCCTGTACATGCCTTTCCTTTTTTCTAGGAACTTAGGATAAAATAATATGCACATGGCTTTTTAGGAAATAATATTAAAATATTATTCCAGGCCTAAGCCCCTAGGCTCAACACTCAGCTCCATTCCCACCTTCTAGCCCCTAGTTCCTTTCCCACTGTATGGACGCTCAGTCCCCCTTCACTCATTCATTGTGGTCGGTTTGCACCTAGCGGTGTTTATATTTTATTGATTATTCTGCATACATACAAGTACAACAGCAGGCTTCTGGCTCTCAAACACTTAGGCTTCCTAGCCTAACAAACACATAAGCCTTCCAGCTTATACAAAAATTGGCTCACCAGCCTATAGAGCACATTTACAATCCATTGCATATATCATGATCTGTAACAAGGATCAGCCTTGGGGACACTACACCAGGGTAAAATATTTGTATACTATGTGTTTGTTGTTTCATTTACTTTCTTGATTAAATATTTCTTCATATCTTCTTCTAGGTTTAGCATGGAAGTGTGTCTCATTTCCTAACATATGGAATTATATCTTGACTTATCAACCTTGGATCTAAGCTAAAACTTAGGTTCAATAAGAGACATAAGTTATAAATATTTAAAAAATTATGTTAAAGAATGGCGAGCAACTCGAGAATAGAGATAGAAAAATTCAATGGCCAAAATTTTGAGCTTTGGAAGATTAAAATCGAATATCTCCTTATAGATCGAGAACAATGGATAGAATTTTATCTAGGTACCATGCTGACAAGTATGTTTACGGAAGGATGGGAGAAACTCAAGAGAAGGGAAATGAGTACGATTTGATTTTGTCTTTCAGATTGGGTACTGTTGAATGTCTCACGTGAAGATTCAGCCAAGAAACTGTGGGACAAGTTGGGAAGCTTGTACCAGTCGAAATATCTGGTAAATAAGTTGTTTCTCAGAAATAAAGTATATCTTCTAAGGATGAGTGATGGTAGTTCGGTGACTGAGCATTTAAATGGATTTAATACCATTATAAGCCAATTATCTTATGTGGATATTAAAATCACTAAGGAGGAGAAATGTATTAGTCGATAATGTTATTTTCCAGACTCTTGAGATATCTTAGTCGTGGACATAGGGAGTAATACAACCACATTAGCGCTAGAAGACGTGGTTTCATCTCTACTATCAGAGAAAATGAGAAGAAAGAACATGGAAAGATCGACCAAATATGCTTTAGTGACAAGAGGTCAATCGATTGACAGAAATAAAGGAAAATTCTTTGGTAGAAAATCTAATACAAAGGGTAGATCTAAATCCCTTTTTCAGTCGATGAGAAGATTCTAGAAATGTGGTAAAGATGGGAATTTCAAAAAGGAATGCAAGTCGAAGGAAATGAAATTCAGTACAGGATCCGACAAGAAGCAGTCGACTGAGAGAAAGATGACTCTAGATAAGGGAGGTGATGTGTACCTCATGTCGACCAGTACATAGTAGGATCAAGATGTTTGATTGATAAAATCAGGAAAATCATATCATATGACACCACATATAGAAAGGTTCTGTGAATATGAACAATATGAAGGAGATGAACTATTTTTGGGGGATGAATCGACAACCAAAATTGTTGGATGGGGAAGAGTTTGACTGATACTACAGGATGGGAGCAGTAGAACCCTTCTATGTGTGCTGCACATCCCAGTTTTGGAAAGAAACCTGATACCTATCAGCAAGAGGAGTGATGCAGAAGTGCACACTCTATTTTAGAAGGATTCGTTCAATATGGTCAGAGGTGTGATGGTATTAATGAAATGATTGTAGATTGGAACCCTATACATGTTACTAGGGAATGTCAACTTGACTAGATTCAAAAACATCATTGTTCATGAATTCGACTCGACTGACGCTGAGTCAATCCAAACCAACTCAACAAGTCATAATAAAATCGACTCGACCATGCTATGGCACAAGAGGACGGGACACATTGGAGAGAAAGGACTTCAAGATATGCATAACAAAGGGATGGTCAAAGACTTTCCTACATGTAATTTAGATGTTGACTTTTGTGAACATTGTATATATGGAAAACAAATTCGGGTGAGGTTCCCATCTAGAATGACAAGGGAAAATGGGATTCTAGAGTTGGTTCATAGTGATGTGTTTGGAACTGTTACAGTGCTTTCATTTGATGGATCCATGTATTATGTCTCCTTCATAGATAATTTTTCCAAGAAGACATGGATATATTTCCTGAGGAATAAATAAGAGGTTTTCAAGAAATTCAAAGAGTTTAAATCTCTTGTAGAAAACTAGAAAGATAATAAGATTAAGGTGTTGAGGAATGACAACGATGGTGAATTATGTGGAAAAGAATTTGATTATTTCTACAAGACCGCAATTAGTTTGGAACAACATGCCAAAATACCACACGATATACCCCACAAAAAAACGTATTTTCCGAGCGAATGAACATAACATTAATGGACAAGTCAAGGAGCATGCTCAGTGGTGTTGGGCTCGCACAATAACTCTAGGTGGAGGTAGTCACCACTACAAAATATCTGTTGAATATGTCTCCCTCATCAACGCTAGTCGACATGACTCCACATGAGGTATGTTCAGGCAAGATTCATTCGGTTTGACATCTCAAAGTATTTTTGATGCAACCCCCCCTTTCTCTCCTAAGGGTTATGCAACCTCCCAGTCAGGGATATTCAACTCCAAGCCGAATTGGCTCTTTGAGACATTGATGGTCTCACTTACGAACTACCAAAGGTCCTTTTGTTCCTCTGTTGCAGGTTCTATGGCACCCACAACCTCCTTCGCATGAATGAACTCTCAGGTTTCAGGCGCGAGCTCTCTTCGCGTTAGCCCCATGTTGCATGTGACCTCGGGCTATGTCCTTGCATAAGAGAATGATTGTGGGAGAATCCAAGAGTGGTTTGGGATCAACCACTTTTCTCCCCACAATTTACCTCCAGTTTCCACGCACCTCTTCACCGATACCACGGTTTCGATTGCATCCCGCCTTCAAAATTTTAATGTCCAGGCACTTTTTGGCCCTACAATAGAGTGTGACCATCGATCTTACGATCTTGATGGTTCTTCTTGACTGACGGCTGAGATCTACCTCTTCCAAACCAATGATTCAGATCTAATTCTCCCGAATCGGGTGGTTGATATTTACTTTGTGTCTTTACCCAGAGCCCACATATTTATGCCACCTGCCCTCTGGATTGGACGATTGAAATTTACTTCAGGTCTTTATCCAAGATCCACAAATTTGCGCCACCTGTTCTTCAGATATGATGGTTCAAATCTACTTTAGACAATCTGACACTTGATATTTCCTTCGGATGATTGAACGATTGAGATTTACTTCGGACGATCGAATGGTCCCAAATTACTTCGGGACTTTGGAACTTTGGCAAGTCCCCTCTCTTGCATGTGCGAAATGATAAGGCTCACAAACATTGATTTTATTAGATGGTTGTTGGTCCTCTGAATCGGTGATCCAATGACCACTGTCGCTCTCCCTCCTAAACTTCCGACTTCCTCTGACCTAGAAGAATTTGTAAGTATCCAAATGCCTTGCCCTTTGTTCCTCCTATGGGTCCGTCTCTTGGACCTCGTCTGCACTTCTGGAAAGCTCTATCCCTTCTGAGCTTTCTTCAATGGACTTTGACTTCACCTTGATGCATATACTTGTGCTCTGCGTGCACAATTGCACTGGTTATCCCTGAGTTTTCAACTTACTCAGTTTCTAAGGGACTCGACCCTTCTGTGTCTTTCAAAATACTTTCTAGTTCCCTCCTGGCACATTTTGCACTCGATCTTGTGCTCTGCATGCACACTTTCACTGGTTATCCCCGAGTTTTCAACTTACTCAGTTTCTAAGGGACTCGACCCTTCTGTTTCTTTCAAAATACTTTCTAGTTCCCTCCTGGCACATTTTTCACTCGATCTCCTGATCTTTCGAGCTTGAAACAATTTCTCTTCTACGTGCACTCCTTGCGCTTAGTATGCACACTCTGCATACAAAAGTTCCACGCTATCTCTTCTGAGCTTCAAGTCGAAAAAGACTTGCTTACACGCACTCTTTGCATTCAGTATGCACTCCTTGCACAACTTATAGAAGAGAAAAATTTAAACTCATTCTAACATCTTACAGTTTCAAATACTTGAAACGAACACTCATTCATTCATGAAAATAACAATAACATGGAATTGAAAACAGTAACAACACTATACATTTGGATCAATTTTCCTCTGTTATATTAATTCAAAGGTAAATGGATATAGCTATGATCAAACTACATCTAAAAACTCATAATTTTCTTACTAACTCACAACAGCCTCATTTGGGCATACAAAACCTCTATTTATCTCAGAGGGTCCTTAGGTTTCCCCTCGACTACTCATCTACTCGAAAGAAAAACCTAAATACTACCTAGGTTTTGCTACATTCAAGGTTAGGAGTGAAACTCCCATATCACTCGTGATCATTAGCTTCCAAGCGCTTGATCTTCTTCCATTTTTCCAATCAACTCCAAATGATTCGTAGTAACTCCCAACGTTTCATGTTTTGAAATGATCCCCATGCCCTTATTTGTCCTTCCATGTGTTCTTGTTGATGATGCGCCTGCATCATACTCTCCTGGACAAAAAATTATGGACTCCTGCCCATGAACTTCTGCACCGACTTTCCATGCTTCTGGATATCAGTTTCATTTTCCCAACTGGCATCTTCTATTGGGTGTCCCTTCCACTTGACCAGATATTCAAGATGGGTCTTCCTCTTCTTTCTAATCCTTTGATTAATGATCTTCTCCATCTATGGTTTTTCTACTATAGGCATTTGTTTCTCCCACTGAATCGTCTCTTGAAATTCTAATCCCTCTGAGTCATATTCCCTGGAAGGGTATCGGTCTGAAATGTTGAATATGGGTGATATGCCCATATCATATGGAAGCTCAATATCAAAGGAGTTTTCACCAAACTTCCTTAATATCTTGCATGGCCCTATCTTCTTCATCTTCAACTTGTTATATGTTCCCCTAGTGAACCTTTCTTTCCTAAGATATGCCAGAACCTGATCTCCTACTTCAAATTGAAGTTCTCTGTGATGTTGATCAACTTTGTTCTTGCACTCTTGGTTAGAGTTCTACAATTGTCCTCTGATCTGGTTATGGAGCTTCTTTATTTCTGCAGCAAAATCTTCTACTCCAGCGCTTCCGATCTCACTATGTTCCAAGTCTCTCAACTCAGATACTCCCCTGGGTTGCATTCCATACAGTGTTTCAAATGGCTCTTTCTAGTGTTGTTGTTGGGTGAGTCATTATATGAAAATTCCTCTTGTGCAAGAATATGATCCCACTGATTATGATGCTCAGTGACTGATCCAGATTATTTTCGGCACGAAATGAGAGCGGAGATATAATAAAGAAATGCACAGAGATATTGCAGATATTCAATAATATAACATAAATGTATCAATTATGCAACCATAAACACAGATATATAGTAATACATGATTTCTATTAATCAGAGAAATGTACAGAGACTGTAAAAATACAGAGTGAAAGACTCGCTAGAATGGTGGCAACTTATCTCTGAGAAGAGATGTGACGGCTACTCGCATTCGCAAGAAGATGGTTATAATGAGGCTCTGAAGGCCTTTTTACAATAAACGGAAATGCCAAAAGTCCTAGACATCCAAAAAGCAAACCCTAGGAGATGAAGCGCCAAAATTCATGTGGGCCCCATTTGGGTAAGTTAGTACATCAACTTCCTGGGGTCGTAACTTTTGCATATGATCTCCGTTTAGGGTGCAAAATAGCTCGTTGGAAAGATATATCTGAGGCCTACAATGCTCGAGACAAAGTAGCATCGTAGATGATAATTTGTGAGAGAAACATACCCAAAAAAACATCGTTTAGGGCCTCAAAATGGCCCCGAAAGTTCAGGACCCGAAAAAATTGCTAAAGATACTAAATTGTCAAAATTACCAGAAAGTCATTTTGAGCCATTCTGAAAAGGTGGGTGGCCATCGATATCCACTTGGATCATTGAATATACTCCTCGATAAGTTTCCCAGACTTTTGTTTACCACCTCAGTCTTCCCATCTATCTGAGGGTGATAAGTTGAGCCGAAGGACAAATATGTCCCCAATTTCTTCCACGGTGTTCTCCAAAAATGACCAACAAATTTAGTGTCTCTATCCAAGACAATGTTTCTGGTTAGTCTATGAAGTCTCACAACTTCCTTGAAAAACGGATTTGCGACATGTGTTGTGTCACTAGTCTTCTGGCATGGGATAAAGTATGCCATCTTTGAAAACCTATCCACCACCATGAATATGGAATCACATCCTCTTTTCATTCTTGGTAGTCCCAACACAAAATCCATGCTTATTGCATCCCAGGGCCTCTCCGGTATTGGCAATGGTTGATACAATCCAGTGTTCTGTCTTTTTCCTTTTGCATGTTCACAGATTCTTCATCTGTTCACAAACTTTATCACTTCTTTTCTCATACCTGGCCAATGGTATGAATTGCTCAACTGTGAAAATGTCTTATCATGGCCGAAATGTCTAGCCAATCCCCCACTATGCTTTTCCTTCAAAAGGTTATCCCCCATTGAGAATTTTGGTATGAATAACTGATTTCCCTTGAACAACAATCCCTCTTGAATCATATACTCTATCCACTGGCTCCTGTCTCTCATCACATGATTCACGCATGCTTTGTATGCTTCTTTAAGTCTGGATCATCACAATACATATCCTTAAGGTGTTCAAACCCTAAGGTCTTCACTTGAAACTCCTGCAGAATCAAAAATCTCCTGCTCAATGCATCAACAACTTTGTTAGCATTCCCACCAATATGTTTTATGACAAAAGTGAAATTCTGCATAAATTCAATCCACTTTGCATGCCTCTTATTCAATTTTTCCTGTCTGGTTATGAATTGTAAAGCTTGGTTGTTTCTATACAAGACAAATTCCTATGGAACAAGGTAATGTCTCCATTTCTTCAAGGCTTGAATTATGGGATAAAACTCCTTATCATACGTGGAGTATTTTCTCTTGGTCTCATTCAAGTTCTCATTGAAATAGGAAACTGGTCTATTATCCTCACTCAAAACCACTCTAATTGCAACTCCACTTGCATCACATCTCACTTGAAATGTCTTTCCAAAATTTGGTAAGATCGGAATTGATCATTCTGTTATTTTCTCCTTCAGTATATTGAAGATCCTCTCAACCTCCTGTGCCCGTTTAAAAGACTTGTGCTTCTTCTTCACTATATCCATCATTAGTGCACAAATTCCACTGAAATATCTGATGAAATTCCTATAGAAAATTGCTAATCCATGGATGCTTCTTACCTCAAACATACTCCTTGGTGATGGCCATTCTTTGATTGCTTTCACCTTCTCTAGATCCATCTTCAGTTCATTTGAAGAGATCACAAAACCCAAGTGAATGAGTTCTGTCTTCATAAAAGAGGACTTCTTCATATTTATCAACAACTTCTCTCATTGTAGTCTCCTCACCACTAGTGCTAGGTGTCTCAAATGGTCCTCTTTAGTCCTGCTAAACATCAATATATCGTCTAGATACACAACCACAAACTTTCCAATGAAATATTTTAGTATTTCATTCATCAACCTCATAACAGTACTCGGGGAATTTGTTAAGACAAAACGCATAACAAGACACTCATACAAACCTTCATTTGTATTAAAGGTTGTTTTACACTCATCAACTTCTCTCATCCTTATATGGTGATATCCACTTTTCAAATCTATCTTAGAAAATAATTTTTCTCCACTTAAACAATCCATTAAGTCATCCATTCTTGGCAAAGGAAAACTATACCTGATGGTAATCTTGTAAATATATCTTTAGTCTGTACGCATTCTCTATCCCCCATCCTTCTTTGGACTCAACATAGTTGGTACTTCTTATAGACTCAAGCTCTCTCTAACCAAACCCTTGTCTAACAATTCCTGGACTTGGTTCCTTACCTCCTCATTCTCTCGAGGTGTCAGTCTCTATGCTTCTTTGTTTGGCAGACTTTCTCCTAGTATCAAATCAATATGATTGATACTTCTTATGCGTGGCAATGAGTTAGGAAACTCATCCACCACTATGTTAGAAAAATTATCCAACAATTCCTGAACTTCTTCAGGAAAATCATCCATCAAAGTACTTGTAAGGATAACTATGGGTTTCCTCGCCACAACAAATTACATCTCCTATTCTTTCTTAACTTCTTTCAGGATATCCTTCCCACTCATAAGAGGTATGCTGGTGTTGGCTTCCTCTTTCACTTTCTTCTCCTCTATCGACAACAACATGTACATCCTACCATTCTTCTCCAAGGTGTATGTATTCTTCCTCCCATCATGAATGACATTTATGTCAAACTTCCATGGTCTTACCAACAAAATATGGCATACATCCATGGGAATTACATCACATGGAATTTCATCTCTATATACTCCTATATTAAATTCAACCAAGCATTGTTTAGTAACCATTAATTGGTGTCTTTTCTGCAACCATGAGACTTTATATTGCTTCGGATGTGCACTTGTCTCCAGCTCCAATTTCTTCACCATCTCTATGGATTCTAAGTTATCAGTGCTCCCACTGTTAATTATCACCTTGCATACTATGTATTTAGTCTTGCAAGTTGTCCTAAAGAGATTGCTCCTATGCACTGGCTTTTCAACTTGTGCCTCTAGTTTTAAGAGAACCTTTCTCAACATTAGGGATGTTCCATCCTCTGCTCCTTCTGTTTCAACATACCTTCTATGTGCTTCCCAAATGTGAGCTTCACTTCCTCCTTCTTTCTTTTTCTTAGGACATTCCCAAGACATGTTCCCTTTATTTCCACATGTATAGAACCTTGCTTCTCCTCCACTTCTTCCTCTTCCTCTAGAAGAACTTCTTCCACCATCTTGTCCTCCTCAGGAACTTCCTCCTCTTTCTGAGTGACTATGTGGTTTCTCAGTCTCGTCTTTGGATTTATGTTCCTTGTCATGGGAAAATCCCTTGCCTTTGTTTGGCATTGGGATTTTACCTCTGCCTTGCTGGCTTTTTTTTCTGGCCAAGTTCTACTCTGCCTTCAATGCAAAATGATAAGCATCCTCCACTTTCCTTACTAGAATCATGATGATCTTATCTTGGATTTCATACCTCAGGCCATTTATATACCTGGAAATTTTTTATTCATCTTTCTCTCTTTGTTTAGTTCTGATGTTCAGCTTGTAGAACTCCTCTGTGTACTCCTTTAGTGTCATACCCTTTTTCCTTAGGTTTTGCAACTCTCTGAATAGATTGATCTGATAATCTTTGAGAATGAATTTATCCTTCATCTTGGCTACCATTCTGTCCCAATTCTTTATCTTTTGTTTTCCTTTGTTTCTATTCTCAGCCTGCAGTTCATCCCACCACAGTGCTGCATACCCTTTTAGTCTGGTGACAACATGTCTCACCCTCTTCTCCTCATCAACATCTTCATAGTCGAACTATTTGTCCATGGATCTTATCCAATCTAGCAGCTCTTCAAAATCCAAATTACCTTCACACATTGGGACCTCTATCTTAGCTCTGGTTACCAATATAACAACTTCTCTCAGCAAACGTTCTTTGGTAACATTCTCTCCTAAAACTTCTTCAACTTCTACTTCTTCACTCTCTACATCATTGATGTCTCCAGCATCAGGTGCCCTTCTTTCCACTACCTCCATTTCCTCTAATCTTGCATGAATCTCTCACATTTCCCTTTCTACAACTTGATTGGATAAAGGTGGCTCCACTCGTCTCCTCGGTGGCATTGTGTTGATTTTATGTCACACACAGAGTAAAAATTTGAGTTATTTTGTCTCCTCTCCTTTTCCTACTGTCTGCAAGAAAAATTCAGCTCTTATACCACTTGATGAAAGCCCCCCTTTCTTTCCTAAGGGTTACGCGATCTCCTGGTCAAGGATCTTCAACTCTGAGCTGAATTGGATCTCTAAGGACTTAATGGTCTCACTTACGAACTACCACAAGTCCTTTCGGTCCTCTATTGCAGGTTCTATGGCACCCATGACCTCCTTCTTCATGCGACTGAACTCTCAGGTTTCAGGCGTGAGCTCTCTTCTCGTTAGCCCCTTGTCACATGTGAACTTAGGCTACATCCTTGCATAAGAAAATGATTGTGGGTGCGTTCAAGAGTGGTTTGGGATCAACCTCTTTTCTCCCCGCAATTTACCTCCAGTTTCCACGTACGTCTTCAACGATACCGTGGTTTTGATTGTGGCCCGCCCTCAAAATTTTAACGTCCAAGCACTTTCTATCCCCGCAATCGAGCGTGATCGTCGATCTTACGATCTTGACGGTACGTCTAGAATAATGGCTGAGATCTGCCTCTTCCAAACTAACGATTAAGATCTAATTATCTCGAATTGGGTGGTTGATATTTACTTCGGGTCTTTACCTGGAGCCCATGAATTTATGCCACCTTCCCTCTGGATTGGACAATTGACGTTTACTTCGAGCCTTTATCCGGGATCCACAGATTGGTGCTACATGTTCTTCATATCTGACGATTCAGATCTACTTCGGAAGATCTGACACTTGATATTTCCTTCATATGATCAGACAATTGAGATTTACTTTGGATCATCGGATGGTCCCAAATTACTTCGGGACTTCAAAACTTTGGCAAGTCCCCTCTCTTTCATGTGCGAAATGATAAGGATCTTTCACCTTGACATAATCGGACGGTTGTTTGTCTTTTGAATTGGTGATCCAATGACCATTGTTTCTCTCCCTCCTGAACTTTTGACTTCCTCTGAATTATAAGAATTTCTAAGTATCCAAAGGCCTCACCCTTTGTTCCTCCTATGAGTCCATCTCTTGGACCTTGTCTGCACTTCTGGAAAGTGATATCCCTTCTGAGTTTTCTTCAATGGAATTTGACTTCACCCTAGCGTAGACTTGCACTCTACATGCAAACTTGCACTGGTTCTCCCTGAGTTTTCAAATTACTTAGTTTCTAAGGGACTTGGCCGTTCTGTTTCTTTAAAAAGACTTTCTGGTGCCCTCCTGGCATAGTCTGCACTCAATCTCCCGAGCTTTCGAACTTGAAACAAGTTTTCCTCTATGCGCAGTCCTTGCACTTAGTATGCACACTCTGCATACAAAATATCCACGCTATCTCTTTTGAGCTTTGAGTTGAAAAAGACTCTCTTACATGCACTCTTTGCGTTCAGTATGCACTCCTTGCATAACTTACAAAAGAGAACAATTGAAACTCATACTAACATCTCATAGTTTTAGATACTTGAAACAAAAACCCATTCATTCATGAAAATAAAAATAACATGGAATTGCAAACAGTAACAACGCCATGCATTTGGATCAATTTTCCTTTGTTATATTCATTCAAAAGTAAATGGCTATAACTATGATCAAACAACAACTAAAAAATCATAATTTTCCTACTAACTCCAAACAACCTTATTTGGGTGAACAAAACCTCTATTTATCTCAGAGAGTCCTTAGGGTTCCCCTCGACTACTCATCTACTCAAAACGAAAACCTAAATGCTACCTAAGTTCCATTACATTCAAGTCTAGGAGTGAAATTCCCAGATCACTTGTGATCATCATCTTCCAAGCGCTTGATCTTCTTTGGTTTTTCCAATCAGCTCTAAAAGATTCAGAGTAACTCCCAACGTTTCAGATTCTAAAATGATCCCCATGCGCTGAGTTGTGTTTCCATTTGCTCTCGCTAATGATTCTCCTTCATCAATTTGGCTATGATGCATTTGTGCATATTCCCAAGGAAAAGAGGAGAAAGATGGACAAGAAGGGAATCAAATGTATTTTCATTGGACAAAAAGAAGGAATGAAAGGATATAAGCTCTGGAATCTTGCATCAAGGAAAATAGTGTACATTCGAGATGTGGTATTCAAAGAATTCAGAAGTAAGTCTAAGCATGAAGAAATATTTCCAACCGAGAATAATCCTAATATAATGCGGTTTGAACTAAGGAATAAAGAAGATGCTTCAGATGAGTTGATTGAATCAGAAGAAGAGTTGAAACAACCAAACCCAGTTGTAAGGAGGTCATAATGACTAAGAAAATCAGTCGAAATCTATATTCGTCCTGAATTCCATTCTTCATTCATGTTAACTTCCACCAATGATGAGCCCGAGTCAGTCGGGGAGGCAGTCGACTCAATACAGGGAAATCTTTGGAAGGATGCCATGGTCAAAGAGATGGAATCCTTGCATAAGAATGATAATTGGGACTTATTCAAGTTACCTAGTGGAATAAATCATATCAATAGAAAATCGATATTCAAGAAGAAGATCAATGCAGTAGGACAAGTCGATAAATTCAAAGCTTGACTAGTAGCGAAAGGATATTCCTAGATCGAACCAATTGACTTCGATGATATTTTGTCCCCTGTCTCAAAATTAACTTCCATTAGAATGCTAATGTCTCTAGATGCAACATTTGATATGGAAATAGAATAGATGGATGTGAATACATCGTTTCTACATGGGGATTTGGAAGATGAAATATACATGAAACAACCTGACAGATTTGTAGTAAAGGGAAATAAATATTTTGTGTGCAAACTGAAAAGATCCCTTTAGTGTCTAAAGTAATCACCTAGGATTTGGTACCAAAAGTTCGACACATACTTTCGGGTTTGTGAAAATCAAAGATTATCATTGCATATACTTCAAAGGAGTAGGTGGGAATTTCATATATGTAGCTTTGTATGTTGACGACATGTTGCTGATTGGAAACAACATGGATGTAGTAAAGGAGGTGAAGAAGCAACTATCATCCAAGTTAGACATGAAGGATCTCGGTGCAATGAACTTCATCCTGGGAATCGATATCAAGAGAGATCAAGCAACCATAAATCTCTAGTTAAACCCTACGATCTATATTGAAACGTTTCAACATGTAGTAGTGAAAACTTGTGAAGGTTCCAATTTGTGTGGGAGAAATGATAACTACTAAACAATGTGCAAATACATAAGAAGAAATAAAAGACATGGAACATGTTCCCTATGTAAGATACATGTCAACACTTGGGAAAGAGCACTAATTGTCAAGAGAGTATTTAGGTATTTGTGTGGCACAAAATATTATTCTATATGCTACCAAGGAAAAAATGTAGGTGACATTGAATTAGATGTGCATGGATTTTTCGAAGCTGACTGGGCTAGAGATATGGATCGAGAGAGGTTGACGAGTGGATATGCTCTCAAAATGTTTGGTGGAGAAATAAATTTGATGAGTAAGCGACATGTCGTCGTAGCCTTGTCAACAATAGAAGATAAATACATGACAACCACTCATGGAAGTAAAGAAGTAGTATGGTTGCAAAGGATGTGTTCAAGAATTGGTTTTGAGAAAAGAGATATAAAGATAAGTTGTGACAATCAAAACACAATAGTTTGGCAAATAACCCTGCTTATCATTTTAAGACTAAGCACATTGATGTACAATACCATTTTGTGAGAGACATGGTGGAAAGAAACAAGATGTTGTTGGAGAAAATAGACACATTGGAAAACATAGCAGACTTGTTGACCAAGTCTTTGTGTGTTGTGAAGCTCTCTTGGTGCAAAGAGGCAATGGGAATTGCTTCCCTGGCTCTGTGAATGAAAGTTCATAGTTCTCATGTTTTCAAAAAAATAGACAACAAGTGGGAGAATGTTTGGTTGTTGTATTGTTTGCAATGAAAGTTGAAGTGGCTCAAATGGAAATCAAAGTTTAGGTAGATCGAAAACAAGTCGAAGGTATAGGTGATTCGACAAGTTAAAATAGAATTCGAAGGTCGAGGTGGTTCAACATGGTAAATACATCAACAACAAGTTGAAGAGATCAACCGACAAGAGGTTGAAAGCGGGTGAGTGACAACCGACTGGTAGTCGATGGGTAATGTAACATAATCCCAAGATTCAAAATATTTGTAGTCATTGATCTATGTGAATCTGTAATTTTTTTTGGGTTCCTTTCTTTATTTTTTTTCCTGATGTAAATACTACAAAGAAGGCGTGTTGTAACGGTATAAAAACTAATCTTGAATCCTGTAATCATAGAGGTTGTTGGTCATGCATATGTAAGTCGGATTGGATATAGGGTTGTTCTTGTGTAATAAAGAGGGTATGATGTCAATTGTGTCTTAGGTGTGGACCAAGTTTAGATATGTAACCATTTATTTTGAATGAATAAGACAACAAGAGAGAAAAATGCTCAAGAAATGCTAGTTTTCTTGGTTTGGGTTTCGAGAGTAAAATAACTATGTACTGTGTCTTTGTTGTGTCATTTACTTTCTTGATTAAATCTTTCTTCTTCTCCTTTGCTAGGTTTAGCGTGGAAGTGTGTCTCATTTCCTAATAGAAATGGGCACATTTAATAGGTTTTAATCCCTAATGTGTTTTCTATGGGGATTAAATATAGATCAAATATTCTTCATTATCACAATAAATGGAGGGTTGTGATTTTAACTATTAACTTCCTAAGGCATACATTTATGTGTTTACCTTTTCACATTTACTTAATATCATTAAGAAATTACTGTTCTAGCTAGTTGATTACCATGTTTAGGTGACTAGCAAATATTCCATTTTATTGTGATTAACATAGTAGTGGAGTCCATTTTATTTTGATTAGCATAGTAGTGAGGTATGTCGAGCTCCCATTTCAATGGTGGAATGGCATGTGTTAAAGGCGTGGATAGATGTGTTTAGGTTGTGGTATGCAAATCCATCTAACGATTGGTTCACTTCCTCTACCCACTAGCTAGAAAACTTCACAGAGAGCAATTGATTTATTCCACCTATCGATCCATTCTCATTCGTTCACCTATCCATCCATTGCGTAGATAGATAAAAATACATGAGGATGCATGGAGACTTGAGAGTTCATTCTCATAACTAAGGGGTAATTGTAGGTTCACAATAACTTTTAAATTTTGAAATTTAGATTTTTGTTTTTAACCGTTTGGATTGGGATATATTTATTAGAATCATCTATTAACTTTTTATTTGCAGGCAACTTATGGAGGGCAACAAGAAACATATACACCTGAATCCAATGGTTTAGTTTCGTTGCGCCTCACATTCTACAACATATGGATTCTATCATTTTTATATGCAGGCGCATGCTATTGTGAGGCATATGGATTCTATTTTTTTTATTTGCAAGTACATGCTATTGTGCATTTGGTGAGAAACCAACTTCCTCTACCAAATGGTTTGGTTTCGCCACACATATGGATTATATCATTTTTATTTGCAGGAACAACTGAAAACATATACCTCCTTAGCCCCCACCTATCCAATTGTTTAGTTTCAATTTGCCTGGCATGGATTCGATCCCCATTTGAATAGATGTCATGAAGATAAATGTTTCGATTCCCGATCTGAATAATCAAAATAAAAGTTTAAATTTTCCATATCTCTTTGATCTCCACCAATTAACGCACTCAGTTTTATACCTTGGAGTTCAATGCACACAAAAAAAATAGTATTTTGAGTTGTAATTTAATCCTTCTTGTTTATAGTTTTCATCTTCATTCTTTCTTTATATTTAAAAAATTCACTAGCTTATTTAAAAAACATAAATGCATTAATAGATAGAATGGGGATTATATTGAAGACATTTATTAAGATAGTACTTTGTGCCATTATAAACAGTAACAAACCATGACCCGAAAATGACAGACTTCCATTTCATTCACTCTGTCCGTCTATTTCAATATATTTATCTTTATTTTATGCACGCTCTATGTCTATTTCAATATATTTATCTTTATTCATTTTTAGGTTCTCCTTAAGTTTGACCTAAGTTTTAAATGCATCAAGCAAAGCTAAATTCAAATCAAATCCACGCTCTATGTCTATTTTAATATATTTATCTTTATTCATTTTTAGGTTCTGCTTAAGTTTGACCTAAGTTTTAAATGCATCCAGAAAAGTTAAATTCAAATTAAATGCATCAATTAGAGAAATGAAGAAGGTTAACCTAGATCAGTGATGGCCGAACAAAAGTTATTCACGAGATCAGTAATGCCCGGACTGAGTTATTCACCACCACGATGGATGTTGATGTCAAAGTCACTAATGGAAGAGAATGGTTTATATATATATATATATATATATATATATATATATATATATATATATATCCTTCAAACCCATCTCCTAACACACACCCTTCAATAGAAATGCAAAAACTGAACCCAGAAAACGTCATATTCAACCAGGGCTATCTGGAAAAAATTATTCAAATCCATCCAACCCTAATAATGGATGATCCAACAATTTGACCGTTCATTTGAACAATAAATATAGCATTGCCAATACGAATTTATTTCAAGCAATTCAGTCAATTTCGTTGTGGAGTTAAAATCTATATGTCTGACAGGCCGAGGAACAAACCTAGATGGTTTTGGGTGTGTGTTCCCTCCATCAAAGCAGTCGTAGTTAGTTGGTTTCCTTTTGTCAATCCATAAAATCAATATCAATTGGAATCGGTCTTCAAGTTTTTAGCATTGTTACTACCAGACGAAGTGATATATTAGGTTACATTGGCAGGCATATCCAGAAATATATCCTTAATACCTTATCTTTCACAAAGTCAAGTAGATCCCGTATTTGTAATGGGATGACATGCTTGCTCTTATTTGGGCACAAGGTATGGTTATGATGTTGTTCCCAGGTTTGGTTTGAAGAATGAAAATAGAATAGAGTTACGCCAATCCTAATCAATGAACCCCTAACCGATATATATATATATATATATATATATATATATATATATAGTCTAGGCAGTGATTGAGCTATAATTACACCTAATGGTTAGGGTTATATTAGGGTTAGGGCTTGTAATAATAATTATTCTAAATGGTTATTAGGATTAGGGTTAGGGATAGATTAGGATTAGTGTTAGGGTCATTTTTATTAATATTTATTTTATAATAAAAAAAAAAAATTAAATTAAATTTAAATATTAATGATAAAACAATTCAAATAATAATTGTAATAAAAATATATTTTATATAATAATTACAATAAAATAATAATAATAAAAATATAATTTAAATTCAATTTAAACAATAATTTCAAATTCAATTCAAATAATAAAAATATAATTTAAATAATAATTTTAAATTCAATTTAAATAATAATTCCAAATTCAATTCAAATAATAATAAAAATATAATTTAAATAATAATTTTAAATTCAATTTAAATAATAATTACAAAAGATCATTTAAATTCAATTTAAATAATTGAAATTTTTTTATATTTAAAATTTTAAAAATATTTATTAACAAAATAATAGGAAAAATTCATATGGAAAAATTCATATTTTTTGCTTTTTAGATTATATAAGTATTTCTTAATTGAATAATAGTAATAAACCATAATTTTATAATTAACTATATATTATGACTAAAAATATAACTATATATTGTATAACTAAAAATATAATTGGTATGGTTATAGATGACCATACAACTTGTTTTTTTTAATGGTTTGAGACCATGGTTTTACACTCTCGTGGTATTCATTCTTTTAAGTATATGGATTTTAATGAAACTTTTTTATGGTTGGGAGACTTGCTTTGTTGATTCTGCAAGACCACAAATAAAATCAATGAAAAGAATATAAAAATTAGATAAGGATGTATAATGGTCATAGTTTGTATCATGGTGCAATGTATACACTCTAATATCCATGTGTGGTGTGATTAAATGTTCTTATAACAATAATAAATTATCATATACAAATTTCAAGCTGATTTTCTATCAATGTCCTTAAAATTACTATAAATCATCACCTACAAAGTATAAAACAAGTTGAATTCCTATAAATGTTCTTACACAAAATATAAATCATATGTAACATTTAAATCAAGCATATTTGTTATCAATGTCCTTATAATAAGTATAAATCATCATATACAAAGTTCAATATGATTTGTTATCAATGTTCTTATAAAAATTATGTACAAGATGTACATATTGAGTGGGCCTAATGGATAAGAACATGTGTTTCCACCTATGAGGTCACAAGTTCAAATCGACAAGGTGGTAGGGTATATATACCTCCAAAGACTTTAGTAGTCAAATCGCTACACGAAGGGGGTCCTTTGTCCCACAAGCAAGGGGTTCTCATACACCAATTTGGTGTTTGGCTTGTTCGTGAACTTAAAATTAGATTATTATTATTATTATTATTTATTGAATAATTTTCTATCAATGTCCTTAGAGAAGGTATAAATCAAGTAGATTTACAATCAATGTCCTTAGAATAAGTATAATTCATCCTCTATAAAGTTCAAGATGATTTGATATAAATTTCTTTAAATAAGTAAGAATCATAATTGTAAAGTTCAATATGATTTGATATTGATCTCCTTAGAACAAGTACGATTCTAAATTTTCTTCTATGTAATACATCATATCAGTTCAAAGTTCCCATCTTTTTACAAGAGGAAACACTTCGTTAGATTATTTTTTTAAAACTTGGCCAAAACTTCCACTTCGTGATGTTTCAAACACAAACCAAACTTGTCATGTGATGAACATAACTTGACATTGCAATTTGAAAAACAAAATGAAACATTGCAACATGTTGAGCATAGTAATGTCGCAATGTGATGAACATAGTAACTCTGAAATCTAACAAACAATGGAACCTTGAAATGTGACAAATATAGTTGTTTCATCACAATGTGAAGAGCATATCCATGTCATCATAATGTGACGAACATAGTAACATCACAATCTAACGAAAAAGTATAACGTCACAATCTGACGAGAATAGCACTTTTGTGAGAATGTGATGAGCATATCCTTGTCCTCACAATGTGTCAAACATATCCTCACGTTGCAATGTGATGCAAATACACTAATGTCACAATGTGACAAGCATTTCCAAACATCACATGTGATGAACATATCCCATTGTCGCAATGTGATGTACACACATTTTCGTAATATGTTGATCACAAACCAACCTTTTCATGTCATGAACATAAATTTTCATTGCAATTTGATGAACAAAATCAAACGTTGCAATGTGATGAACATACTAACATTGCAATGTGACGAATATAGTATTGTTGAAATGCGATGAAGATGGTAACATCATAATTTGACAAACAATGCAATGTTGCAATGCGACGAACATAGTAACATCACAATCTCATGAATAGTGTAATGTTACAATCTAACAAACATAGCACCATTGTCACAATGTGACAGGCATATCCATGTCCTCACAATGTGTCGAACATATCCTCATGTTGCAATGTGACAGAAATATACTGATGCCATAATGTGACAAACATATCCCATTATCACATGTGATGTATACACCCAATGTCACAACGTGTCAAACATATCTCAACATTGCAATGAGACAAAAATTTCTCGATGTCGCATTGTGAGGAACACAACCCACTATTGAAATGTAACATAAATATTTCAATGCCATAAGGTCACAAACAAAAACCCTCTGTCGCAATGTCATGACCATAACCTTACGATGTCATGTGACGAAAAAAACCTGATGTCGCAATGTGACGAACAAAACCTGATCAACATTGGAATGTGATAGTGCCATAGTAAACTATGGTTAAACATAATAAACATGACCCACCATAATAAACTCCACATGGTCTATGAAGTTCAACCATGGGCATGATCAATCATAGTCATCCCTGGTTAACCATGGTCAACCATGGTTGTGGTCAACCATAGTCAACCATGGTGGTGGTCAACCATGATCAACAATACTCAACTTTGGTCCACATAAATCTCAACCATATTTAAACATAGTATGGAAAAGCATAGTTAAGCATGTTCAAAGTCAACCATAGTAGACAATACTCTTGGTCATGATCAACAAGAGCTAACCATAGTTAAGGTAATGGTCAACCATAATCATGTAGTTAAGGTTAAACATGGTGAATGTCATGGTCATGTTCTATGACAGTCAACCATGGTCATGGTCAACCATAGTCACAATCATAGTCAACCATAGAGTCATGTGGTCTACCATAGTCAACCATAGTCTATCAGAGTCAACCATGGTCATGGTTGACATGGTCATCCATGGTCAAACATTTCGTAAACATTTCATTATTATTTACATTGATATTTTAATTTAGAAATCTATTAATCCTCTTCATGCATGGCCATGGTCAACTATAGTTAACCATATCAAAGTCAGAGTCAACTATAGTCTTGGTTAAGATCAATCATGATGAATATGAGCCATATTCATGGTAAATAATGTTCATGGCCACTCATGGTCAACTATGGACAACAACTATCAAGCATGCTCAACCACAATCAACCTTAGTGAAGGTCATGCTTGATATCCTTTAAAAATACTATATTATTACTTTATTAGTGTATTATTGCTTTGTTAATATATTAAAATATTATTATTTTATTTATGTATAAATAATTTGTTAATGCATTAATACTTTAATGTATTCTTGTAAAAATGTATTATTAATGTATTTTTACTTTAGTGATGTACTATTAATAATTTAATAATGTATTATTGTTATAAATGGTTGATGTATTACTGTTTAGCAATGTATTAATTAATTATGTTGAGTCGTTAACCCACATAGATGCGGTAAAACCCACAGGAAAATATTGACGGGACAATGGCAAATCATTCTATTATCAAAGAACGAGGAGATTACAACCAGCAATAGGCAACCTCACAACCCATGAGAGGGATTAAAGCCCCTACTCACCAAATGCCTTCGAGGCATTCATATATATACAACCCCTCTTTTAGTTACAAAAAATTGAATGCATCTAATGTTGCTACTATTCTTGCCAATTTGTTTGAACAAGATATTGTTGGAGAAACTATCGTGAACCAACTAGACCAATTTGATCTATTAGTTATCACTTCCCAACAAATTAGTATGTTACATTAATACATTACCCAATGCATTAATGTATTAACATTTTAATTAAAATATTACATTAATATTGTATAAATACTTTAATATTAGATTAATATTAATATTATATTAATATTATATAAATGTATGAACTAATTGATACATTACATTATTAATGTATCAATTAATATACATTAATTTAAATTAATACATTAATTTATACATTATATTATACTAATGTAATAAAGTATTACTACTTTATGAATGTATTATTTTATTAGTGTTTTCATACTTTATTAATGTTTTAATAATTTAAAAATGTATTTATTAAAATTGTATTAATGTATTAATTAATTAAATTAATACATTATAATATACATTAATGTATTAATAGTTTAATAAATTACACTATACATTAATGTATTAATAGTTTAATTTATATATTAAATTAATGTAAAAATATATTGTTAATGTATTAATACTTTAATAATGTTTTACTAAATACATTAAGATTAAGATCAATATACTACTATTTTCTTAATGTATTATTAATTTCTTACTTTATTAGTGTATTAATATTTTATTAATATAATAATACTTTAGTAATATATTTATTAATCCATTTATTGTATTTATTGATGTATTTAATATATTAGTAATGTATTTAATACATTTAGGACATGTGGAAGTACTAGGCTAAAGATTCTACGAAATGATGATTTTTTGGATTAAATCCGATGAAAAATTGTTAGATTGGTGGATTTGAATGATTATTTATGTATAATCCGAGTAATTGTTGGATTTGTGGATTTGAATGATTATTTCTATATAATCAGAGTGTCTTAGAAGTTTTTCTGCATAGAGAAATGAATTTTAAACAACAAAAAATAATAATTCTTATAAAGCTAAGTTGAGAAAACCTAAAAACAATACCATATAGTTTAACCATATAAATCAGGGCCGAATTAGTGACCTTCATCCATCCTCCATCTGGTGAATATCAAAATTTCCAAATATCTGCAATTCAAGCACGTTCATGTCCATGGCTACCTTTAGTAGTGCAAATAGTGTTTTGAATTCCACAAATTATTGGTCACGTGCATGTCAGAAAAGTGAGGAACGAAACCAACCCCACAAGTTTTGTTCGACCCGTGATAGGCACCATCGCCCCAAGCAACCGATTTGTTAATTTCCAAAGCACGACCCAAATGCGGCCCTTGATAGGGCATCATCACACCAAGAAACATATTTGTTAATTTCCAAAACATGACCCAAATAAGATTGAGGTTCCTTGTGTACGATATTATAACAGTTCAGAAAACCCAAATTCTACGAAATTTTGATTGTAGGTAACCACTTATCTTCAAATATGGCTAGCCAAATCTGCAGATCACCAAGATCGGAAGCACTTTTAGAGACTTCAAGACTGGTCGTGTAAAGCAATCAGAGAGCGTATCCTTAGCCCACAAATGATTGAGGCTCAATTTCCTCATAATTTCCAACCAAACCTGCCGAGAGTAAGAATAGTCCAAGAATAAATGTTGATTAGATTCATCACATGAGATTTACATAGGTAGCAAAGTCCTGAGAAATGCTTGTTGCAAAGTTGTAACCGGTGCCTCGTCAATAATTTCCCTTTCATAGCTCACCAAAAGAACAAGATTTCTTTTAGCCGACCCTTAATATTCTAAAGTTGTTTGTACCACAGAGAATTGGATGTTCTCCCAAAACCTATAACACCTGATAGCCTAATTTTGTCGAATATGCACCCCCACTATAATTGTTAAATGTCCATACTAATTCGTCGTCCAGATCCAAAATGCAAACATGGGATTTACACAATTCAATCGTATATCCATCTAAGAGCATATTCCACCTCCACTCAAAAGGTATATCAATAGCCTAGAGCCACTTGTATTAGTAGCATCTTGGAGTTTAGAAGGAGGCGAAGAGATAGGTGGAAAGTCACACGACAAGGATTCCATAGAAATAGAAAAACCAGGGAAGAATATTTTTCTTCTTAAAGGAATCATAGTCTTTTTTATATTTATTTAATTTTTGAGAAAGAGGTTTTTGAAATATTAAGAAGTAATATAGATATTTTACTCTACCCTCCTCTTGATTTAAACCAATAATTTTCAAGGAAGAAACACATATTCTTAACCATTAGACCCACTAAAATTGTATTGGTAATATTTAAAAATAATATTAATCTATCAAAAATTATATATTAAAGTTGGAAACAATATTGAATGTTTTAAATCATAACATTAAAAAAGTTGTTTTTTATTTTATTTCTTGTGACATTTGGAGTGTACTTTTGTAGTTTTTAATTTTATTTAAAAAAAAAAAAATAGATATAAAAGTTCCCATTAATTTTAAAAATGTAGAATACTATAAAGTAATTTTTTTTAACAATAATAAATAATAGTAAAAGATAAATTTAACGTAACAAAAAATGATGAATAATTTCATTGTGGAAAAGTTAAATTATTTAACTTAACAAAAGATGATGAATAATTTTAAAAGATGATATCTAAAGTATTTTTTTTCTTTTAACGATAATAAAGAAGTGTTGCATGGCAATGTAGTCCTTGCCAGGTTGGAATGGGAATAAATGCACTGCTACGGTGGGACTGAGTAGAGACACATGGGAAGTAGCTTAAAGTACAGGTGGTATCCATGCAGAGGATGACTTGTGGTAGTCTATCACAGGTCAGCTATAAGAAATTTTTCTTGTAGATGACCCCCAATGTTAATATCAAATGAGGAAGTTATTTCCTAGGGTGTTGTTATCAGGATAATTGTTAAGTGCGGACACAAATCAATCCCCCTAGATTCACTATGAAACTAGAACAAAACAAGATAGTACACTACTCTTTCCCTAGATTTCAATTATCAAATGAGAAATGGATCCATAATATACCTTTTAAATATCAAAGATCTGACTTCACCAATGGAATCCAAGGTTCGTCACAAGGCCTATGGAAAAATATCTACAAAAGAACACAAGACAACGAAGACAAGAATAACAGAGCTTTCTTCATATGAAACTATGTATGTGATCAATGAATCATAGAATATGGAGAAAAAATATTCATATATGAAAGAAAAGTGCATTTGTATTAAATAATAGAAAGAGAGATTACAACCAAAGCCTTGATGTCATAAGGTCCCTTCCAACTATTCCTTGCTTCCCACACACTTATGATCCACAGATTTTGTGACTATAGATATGAAAGTCAGTCACAATCTATCTTGACAAAGCAAAGCTCAAAGCCACTCTAACCAAGCTAACAATCTAAAGCCAAATTTCCAATCTCAATCCAATATAACTTTTTCCATGAGAGCTCCTCTCCTTCTATAATCTGAATAGGATAAGGTGATGAGGTTAGGATGATCCACTTAATCAAAAAAGAGATTAAGATCTGAACCAATCAGAGGCCACCTCACCATAGACTCTTTTCCTTCTAGAAGCATCGAGAAGATGCTCGTTTTTCCCACGTACGAAAATCGTCGCACACTAAGTATAGTGTAGGCTGCGGAGACGTCGCAGTCTATATTTAGAGCAGGGGGCGATGACCAATTATCGTCGCACCTTATATATAGTGTAGCCTGCGACAACCTTCCTTCATAGGGTTTTTACAAAGGAAAATTCAATTTCTTCTCTCAGGCAAAGTTCTTCTCCCTTCTTTCTTCAGGAATTTGGGCCACTGATTCTTGTAAAGACAAAGGATAGGTTTACATCATTAACAATCATAGGGATGACAAAAATAATGTGTAATAGAGAGCCCCCCAAAGTTAGAATAGAGTGATAGCTGGAATGCTTTGTCAAGTGTGTGTATGGAACAAGGAACATGTGAGTGAGAAACCTGCAAACAAATAAGGAAATAAAGTACAATAATATATCATCACTGAGGTAGGCATTCTCATACTTAGAATACAAATGACTCAAATCATAAATGCCGACATGCAAATATCCATGTCAAGTAAGATAGGTCATGGCCACCAAACATACACTGTGGACCCATGCCAATATGACTCAAATTTGAACATATCCACCAAAAATACATTGTGGATCTATGTGTTAAAGACTCTAATTTGAACATAGCCACGAGACATACAATGTGGATCTATGAAATAATAAAATCTGAATATACTCCAATGCAACTTGAATCTATCAGAAAACGTTCAGGTTCTTCATCTCCACCACTCTATAGTACGAATCTAAACATGCGAATACACGTGTTGAAGTCAAACATGGTAGAAACCACTTGATTGCCGATTATTTGTGTATATCATTAACAAGTGTGAGGGAAATCACCATTAATGTCAATGAATCCCAAGGTACTCTAGTACAAACCAACGAATGTGAATTAATGAGCTAAAGTCAAACACTCGGTGGAATATCCCAATCAAGGGTCAATAATGAAAACCCACTGTCGAAAGTGAGGAATCCTACCATTTTGGCATGCAAGTTCTAAGGTACCAATTACTTTCTAAGTCTAATTCCTGGATAATGAGTTGAAGTCAACAGGAAAAGACTCGTCAGAGGAGAGCCTTAATGTATCCCCCATGAATGACACAAAATGGGTAAAAGGATTTGAGGTAGATCAGAGTAACAAGTGATTCAGGACTGAATCAGGGATGGCCGATGCAATAGAAGTCTTAAGGATTGCAGAAATAGCTAACGCAATAGAAGAATTTCCTGGTTGAACGTTTCTTTGAACATATTGACGACATGACAATTGTCTTGGAAACACTGACTCAACAATAGAGATCATAGACCAATTTGTAATCTTATAGAGGAGTATGAGCAAGATACAAGAGGATTTTCCAAACATAGACTCAAAGTGAGTGAAACAGTGTCATGTTCAAAGGTTACTCTTCCATAGAATACAAGTTTAGATACATTTCTTTCCCAATTTCCCCCCCACCATTTATGATGAGTACCTATTTATTTTTACACAAGCTTGAGGAGGATAACATAGCATTTTAATGTAAGCTCATCCTTTGGATGATTCCCTTGGATTATGTTTAACGAAACCTAGGAAGGAGTGGTTCGATCCCATATAGGCCTTTTGATATTTCTTTTACGAGTCCAGAGAAAGAAAACTCAGGGGTTTTTCATGTTTAGAGTGTTTGAAAAACACTTAAAGGAAACTCCACAGTGTCATTTTTCATAAAGTATTATGATGAGACTAGAAAAGAGATAATCTACCGCTCAACAGACGTTTTATTCAAATACTTTAATGAGCGTGAAAAGAACAAGATTGCTTGGAAATATTTTCATGTTTAGGGAGTTTGAAAAGAGATTAAAGAGAACTCCAGGGGGTTCCTTTTTTGTATAACCTTTACGAGTCCAAAAAAGTGATAAAAGTTTACTCGGTTACATTATCATGTATTTACAAGAACGAGAAAGAACAAAGACTAATGTTGGGATTGTTTTCATTTTTATGCAAGCTTAAAACAAAACAAAACTATGCTTGGGATAGATTTTATTTTTTAACAAGGTTAAAACTAAACCAAACTATGCTTGGACAAGGTTTCATTTTTACACAAGCTCGAACCAAAGGAAACTATGCTTGAGGTAGGTGGTTTCATTTTTACACAAGCTTGAACCAGAGAAAAGTTTGCTTGAGACTTCCCAACGCATTATCCAAGGATGGTTGGTACTTAGCCCCCAGCTTAAGAAGCTAGAAGTTTAACTTCAACATGAAGTCCAGAGGTTGTAAGCAGATGCCCCCCAATCTTCGTTTCATACCACTGCAAAGGTGAATGAAATGAAGCTTCAAATACTCTACATACGAAGTAGTTGAATCAATCGAAGAGGGAGGAAAATCTATTTCATTTTTTAACACGCTTGCCACAAAGAATAAAGAATATGCTTGAGAATCCATGTTCAATCCCCATACCTCTGTTTCATTTTTTAACGAGATTGACATAGAAATAGGACCTATGCTCGTAACCTGTGTTTCATTTTTTAACAAGATTTCAACAGAGACGCAAAAAACTATCCTCATAACTGGTTTCATTTTGTAACGAGATTAAAATCAGAAAACCATGCTCAAAGTTGGTTTCATTTTTCAATGAGCTTGAAATTAGAAAACCATCCTCAATTCTCTTATTTATCATGGCTTCCAAGAGGATAATTCTCTGGAAGGACACCATTTTAAGGGATAAAACTCGGTCATGGATTCCAAGAGATATTCATTGGATGGAATAACAACACTCTAGAAGGACATGATGTTGAAGGTCACGACAGGGGTAAAGAGATCAAGATCTAAATACCCTATCGAAGAGATAACCATGTCAACTACCGGGTCTAGGTCATCACAGGCTAAGCTTACAGTGTGAATCTCATCATCATCAGTAGCTAGAGGCATGGGAGACAACGCCACATAATTGACCTGTGGCAGAGGTGGTATCGTCTGCGTATACAAACTGTTTAGGGAGGTCATTGAGTGGATGGTCAAGTCAAGGCCAACAAATGAAAGTTGATCAATAGTCATAACTCTTCCATCGTGAGGGAAATATATCACATGAAAAAGAGTAGACACTATAGCTTTCATGGCATAGACATAATCTCGCCCAAGGAGTAAATCAAAATCCAAGGGGTCTTGGGCTACCATGATATCAATAAAGACTATTTTCCCTCCCAAAGTGATAGGAAACTAAGGAAGGATCCCTAAAGGTTGATTGGTTCTTCTGTTAAAAGCTAACATATTCTGCGTAACTGACACAAGTTAGGGATATGCTAAAGCTTGCCAAGAAATAAAGGAAAATATACTAACAGACACACCTTCATATATCAATGTTTGAGGAACGTCCCAACCACAAACCTGTATTGTGATCTTGAAAGGAATGTGGGAGGGAAGAAGAGGTCCACTTAGCAAACCCCAATAAAAAAGGATGGCCTCATTACTTGGAGAGGGCTCCACGGGAGAAGGAGGAATGCCCCCTATCAGGGTAGATTTTGTATCAATGAGAAAAACGTGAGCAACATCAAGTTTACTATCTAGCGGGAGAGTAGGATCGACTGATAATGACATCAAATTGACCACTTGGGTTTCATTCTCCAAATGGATCGACCACTGGGATTTCACTCTCTATCGGGAGAGTTTGTTCAATCGAGGATGGTCTCAGATTGACCACTTGGTAAACTGGTTCAACGAAGGACATGAAAAAATTGACCACATGATCAACTGGATGAACCAACTAAGGGACTGTATTGATCATACCGTTGACTATAGGGGGGTTAGGAGAAATATTATGGTAAGTAGCTAGAAGTTGAAGCTATGAAACAGTCACGTCTTCTAGTAATTTCGAGGCTTCATCCATACGAGGGAAAACATGAGTTTGATGAATCCCTCCGTATAACATACACATGAACTTGACTCTACTTTTATTTTTCGCAACAATATCCTGACTAGTTGATGGGAGGTCATCAACATGTTGTTCAAAGGCTGATGACATGGGTTGGCGAGGGTGCGTAGACCATGCTTCTATAACCTTGGATAGACCAGAGCAATATTTAAGAATATGGATACCCTTACAAATCCTGCAAGGGTACTTGGGATTACGAGTTGTTTGGATGATCTTGGCATCATTAACATTCCGAACACGATTAACAGTAACTGGTGGTTTTCCAACATGTATGGAAGTGGTTGGAGGTTTATACCTTTTCTTATTTTTCTTCTTCTTATTCTTCCTTTTCTTCATCTTCTTATCCACTAGGTTACTAGCCTTAGAGCTCTCACTCGACGAAGAAGACCTTGCAAGTGGAGAAGGTGAAGAATATCCTATTGGTGAAGAAGGTGAAGGATCAACACGAGGTTGATGTTCTTTGGGGGGATTTCTTACAACCAAAGCACTAACTTCATTCGGGATTACCTAAGTGGAAAACAACCATACTGGTAATCCAATTGTGACACTTGAAAGGCTCAAGGTAGTAATGTGAGGAGGACCAACATTTCTGTAAGAAGGAAAAACAAAAGGTTCCCCTGAAAAAGGGGTTCCTTCATTGGTTATTCCAGGAAATGATGCCATTAAATAAATATCCAACCTAGAGTTTGCCAGGGAAAACAAACAACACATGCTAAAAATATAGGAAGCAAACAAGAAAACAAAACCTTCTCACAATGAACACATTATTTGGTGATGAAATCCAATGTCGCGGTAAAAACGTAAGAAGGGGATGAGATAGAGTGGGTGGAAAAGTTATGTTGATGACCTGCTTAACGGACTTACAACCTAGTGCAAGCTCCCACACATAAACACTTGTATACCCTCCAAGGAGCCCATGTGAGTTTGACCAACATCGATTCTGGTTACCATGAAGACTTGCCTCTCCATAGTCACCTTGTGTAAAGAACCTAAAGAGATAGGCTACTAAGGTTACCGAATACAACAATGATGCCTGGGGAAACAATCAACAATCCGATCCACGCGCAAAGGCATGGTATCTAGCCTAAAATCAACTTGAGAGGCTCCCACACATAATCAAGGGTATACCTTCAAGTGACCACCAATAATACGCGCAATCTCTACACTATGACCAACAAAGCAGGGTGAGTAACTCTGCCAGTCCTAATGCGACCTCACGATTGACCCTTTTGTTAGAAGGGCTTCCCAGGACAAAATGTAGCAACTAGATTTAAACTCTTCCTATAGCAAGATACTATGTTTGTTTTCATCTTTGGAAAGTTATCTTTCACACCTATTCCAAATCCCTACAACTAATCTAATGTAGGTTTGCTACCAGAAAATATAAAAATGTCTAATCAATTTTTATAAGCTCTTTATTTTAAGTTCGTTGTTACTCAAGAGGAAAATGGCATGGACTAAATGTTGTTTTGACTGAGTCTAAAAAATGCAAAGAAATGAGAATGCAAATATTTAACTTTGATGAAAGCTATATTACGAGAAGGATAAAACGTTTATCATTCTCATATGTACAATGTCCCCCCAAAAATTTAAACTCATCAATCAATAATTTTAAGAAATGCGCCAAAGAGACTGTACAACAATACACGATTCTTGGCCCCCCATGCCAAAAACCATACAACTTCGCTACTTCAAATGCAAAGATACCCCCAATCTAATGTAAAGCAAGAAATTTAAATTTTTTGTTTCAAAGATAGATAAAAGAAATAACAAAATTCTATAAAATAAAGAAACCCAAACAAATTTTCTCTTTTAACACAAACTATTTAATAAAAGAAAAAGAAGTTCTTTCACCAAACAATTCTAAATAAAAAACAGTGCTTTGTAACCGAAATATATTCAGAGCAAGAGATCAAATATTTCAAAAGAAAACATGCTAAAACAAAGAAAATATGGCTAAAATCTGATTCAAATATGTCAAGTAGACTATAGTTAGACCCAACAAATCACCCCAAACACTTATCACAGATCTGGGCATGGAAAACCATCAAAAACTTAAATTTTTCACAATCATCGCAGGCTGTCAGACTAACACAGCATGACGATCCTTGATTGTCATAGGCCAGAGAACCAATATAGTGTGATGACGTTGCACTTTGTTAAAAGGTAGGGTGCATTGATCCTATATTGTCACACTGTCCCTCATTGCAGGGTGCGATGATCAAATGAATAATGGAAAAAATAAAAAACATGAGGGGTTTCCAATGAAATTTAACAATCAGAGAGTTAAGCTCGATCTCCCAGTGACTCATAAAGAAGAACCCAAGAAATCAAAGAAAGAAAGAAAGAAAAACTAGGAAAACAATCCGCTCCCCAGTATGGTCGCCAATTTGGTTATTAGGCTAATTGCTAAGTGTAGACACAAATCAATCCACCTGTCTCAACCACGAAACTAGAAAAAAACAAGGTAGTACACTACTCTTTCCTTAGATTTCAATTACCAAATGAGAAATGGATCTAGAACATACCTTTTAAATATCGAAGATCTGACTTTTCCAATGCAATCCAAGATCCATCACGAGGCTTATGGAGAAATATCTGCAAAATAACACAAGCCAACGAAGACAAAAATAACAGAGCCTACTTGATATGAAACTATGTATGTGGTCAAGGAATCATACAATATGGACAAATAAGATTCATATAGAAAAGAAAAGTGCATCTGTATTAAATAATAGAAAGAGAGATTATAACAAAAGCCTTGATGTCGTAAGGCCCCTTCCAACTATTACTTTCTTCCCACACACTTTTGATCCACAAATTATGTGACTATAGATATGAAATTCACTCACAATCTATATTGACAAAGAAAATCTCAAATCCACTCTAACCAAGCTAACAATCTCAAGCCAAATTTCCAATCTCAATCCAATCTAATGTTTTCCATGAGAGATCCTCTCCTTTTATAAGATGAAGAGGATAAGGTGAGGAGGTTAGGATGATCCCACTAAATCAGAAAAGTGATTAAGATCCAAACCAACTAGAGGCCACCTCATCATAGAATCTTTTCCTTCTAGAAGCATTGAGAAGATGCTCATTTTTCCCACGTACGAAAATCGTCGCACCCTAAGTATAGTGCAGCCTACGAAGACATCACAACCTAGATTTAGAGAAGGGGGTGACGATCAAGCATCATCGCACCCTATATATAGTGAATCCTGTGACGAACTTCCTTAATAGAGTTTTTACAAAAGGAAATACAATTTCTTCTCTCAGGCAAAGTTCTTCTCCCTTCTTTCTTCAAGAATTTGGGCCACTGATTCTTCTAAAGACAAAGGATAGGTTTAAATCATTAACGATCATAGGGATGAAGAAAATAATGTGTAATAGGTGTTTATAGTTCAAACACGGGACTTAAAAAAAAGGACCTGTAAGCATACACATTAACACTATTTCTTGACATCCAACATAGTTGAAGGAAAAAACAATTAGTATTTCCGAATTAGTTTTCTTTGAAATTTATCAAAAATTAATAATGCCTTGCAACAAAGGTTCTTGGGAAAATGGACCAGGAATCACACACATTAAGCATTCAAATATAATAAACACAATTTCCTGACATCCATCATAGTATTTTAGCATTCCCGAATTAGTTTTCTGAAATTTATCAAAAAATAATAATGTTTGTTACATATTTATGGAATCTGTTCCATATTTCTGAAAATTTAAATTTGTTTTTCATATAGACTTGGATTAGGGATCCCACAGGACATAAAAGAAATAAGTACAAGAAATAGTACTCTAGAAAGAAGAGGTGTTCCACGGTAGAGTGGAAGATCTGAAAAGAAGAAATTGAAAGTTATGAGTCTTTGGTTAGAGATTTCTATTTAAAAAGGTAGAATAACTGGATTGATAAAGAAAATAAGATGTGATTAGTATAGACTTACTATGAATCCGATGTTTTTTTGTTGCTGTCATCGATGACCGTTGGAATTGTGTCAATTGGTTCTTTCCCTTCGTCGATGAGCTTTTCCATTCTTCGTTGGAACCATTCTTCAATGTAGCTTCTCATGGGGGCCACGTTGATTTCATCCCAGATTTCTATGTCAAAAAGATCATTTTCTAATTTCCTTAGATCCACATAAATACCATGTAGACCCTATTTAATTTCTTCATTGTGTGCCAAATAGTCCACTAGCTAGCTCTCAACCTCATCTTCACCATATTCAAGGATGTCGTAAAAATTTTGTAAAGACAACCCATTTAAAATATCAAATTGTTCATTGAAGTCTTGTTTGGTCAAGGAGAAGGATTTGAGGATCAACTTTGGGTCTTGAACCTCGTTGGTACTTCCGGCTAAGTCTATTTGGGCTAGGTTTCTAAATAATTCTTCTTTTTATGATATGGCATGTTCACATGATTCGATAATGATTTTTAGGTTCTTAATATTATTTTTCCAGCATGCTTTTAATTGTTTAATCTGCTTTGGGGAGGGAAAATCCTCTTGTCTTCTTTTCAGATCTGAGTTGTTGATGGCATGGTTGGCAAAAGGGGTCACCATCTGTTCATAGAAACGTTCTTCATTTTTTAAATTCATCTGCAAATGTTCGTGCAAATCATTTTCCCTCTTTTGAAATGAAGCTATATTTTGTGATGTTTCCCAGGCTTCAGTAATTAGCTGCATTCTTTTCTTGATGTACTTCTCTACAAGGGATATACATGATGCAAGGAGGCTGGAGGATCCTTTTAACTTGGATAGAGGGGTAGCAGGAACGGTTTTTGATAAAGGATTGACAAACACTGTGGTAGCAATGAAATCCTCTTCCAATTCCTTGACTCAGCCATTCAGTCTGGCATTTTCTGCATCAATTCCTCCAATGGAATCATCAAGAGAATCAATGGTTGCGCGGTGAAATTGGGATATTTGGGATGGCCTCATTTTCTTATAGTTAATATATGTACGTGATTTTCCTTTCTTGTTTGGTACATCTCTCTTTTCAATGATTAAATTTAAATTGGCTGCAAAAAACAATGCTCTGGAATACGAAGGATTCATCTTCATAAAATATGTCGGTCTCAACTATTTCCATTGTGGAAATATGGTGCATTGCATCTGCGTATGGGTCAACTTTGTGCATGTTCTCAATTTCATTTTCAATTTGCATGTGATCACTTTCAATTTTGAGTTCTTCCACCTGCCCTACAATGTTTTTTCTCTTCTTCGTCAGGGGAAGCTTGTGAGAACTATCAATTTTTCTGCAAGGAGGGTTCTTATCTCCTCCTCCGTTTGAAGATTTCTAGGTTGCTTTCTTACTGGGGTGGGTCATTGAAGAGATTCTCTATGATGTCGTTCTCTTCGGAGTGTCGGTGGGGGACTGGAAACTCTTCTCACCGGATCCTTTTTGTTGTTGTCTGTAGAATTCAATCGCACTTTGCAATGTCTCTATATCGCAATCATCAGAAGAAGGAGTGTTGTCGTCATTGTCTATGTCTTCAGTCAGGATTCTATGGATAAAAGAGATGATAAAGCCAACTAATAGTAAATTTTCTCGAAAAATCCCATCAAGATCGAACCCTTTTATCCTTTCATCATATGTTAGGTTCAAGTTCTTGAAATGGCCTATTAATTCTTCAATATTGTTGACATTTTTTCACACGAAGTCTCCGACTTTCTAGAGCAGAGGAATGAACTGTTTTTTTCTCTTGTCATGTAAAAAATGTAAATAGTGGTTGTATTTCCTTTCTATTTATATAACAAACATCTTGTTTGTGATGTGGCATGGAAGGAAAGCAGGATTTTCCTTGTAGCCAAAGATCATTAGTACACTGTAATTTTCCTTTTGTTCAAGTGTTCCTTTCCTATCCAAAAACTTGGTTGCCTAGCTAGAAATCTGGGGAGCATCCTTTCCTAGCAATAAATATTTGAAAACTGAGACAAAGTCATTAGAAACCTCATAAAAACAATGGGAGGCCTTGTGCCTCCAGAAGGCTTGGTACCAGAATGTTAGTGGGTCGAATTCATAGTTTATTTGCTTGGACAAAGATAGTTTTGGAAACAGACATCAATGGACTATTGTGAAAATCAAGTAGGATGGCATATAAAATTTATTCGATTCTTTGAATCATGACAGTTGGGAATAGATTTCAATGGAAATTAGCTTCCCCCAATCGCAAATGAATTGTTCCTTGACTGTGAAGTACAAAATATAAATAACTATATGGGAAATGCTTGTCATGGATTCTTGTCCCGTTATTCTTGTAAACAACCAAGAAATTTGCCGGAATGGATTTCTAAAGGAACTGACCTACAACTTTGTAATATCTTTAGAAACTATTGTCGAGTATTCGAGGAAATTGGGTAAGAGGTCCAACCTCTTATCATGTTTTTCTAGGAACTTCCTGGATTCTTGTCCTCTAAAGGTCAATGTTGGCTCCAGAAATCTTAACATCTTGCGGAAGACCTCAGGCACGCAGCCTGCATGAGCGATTCTAGAGGTCAAAATCACTTCGTTCTGGGCAGAATGGGATTAATAGTAAGAGTATGCCCTGGGCCACTGGAATTTCTAGTCTCGACGTCCAAAGATATTCACTGTATCTCCATAGAACTGTTGTCGATCTGCTTCCATAAGTTTACAAGAACGTTTGTTTTCTCTAGACGATGTTTGAAATGAAGATTTGGAAGGGATAATATGACCCTGCACAAATATTGGTCCAATGCATGTGAATGTGATATCTCCACGAGACTTTCGCTGATTAATGACAATTTCGATGAATGTTGCATGATCCGTTGTTAGCATTAAAGGCTAGTAATTTCATATATTGAAGTGCAAACATGGCGTATACGACAATGAGCAATTAAGGATTGGATATTTTCTGAACAGGCCAATGCAATGACCCATTTTTTAGATGAAATCTTGGTTTCATGCATATTAATGGGGGATCTCATCGAGCATTTCACTCATTAATGACAATGTTGACGGTTCCTGCATGGTCAGCTGTTAGCATGAAAGATTACTAATTTCATATTAAGAAAGAAGTATGAAGGTTGCGGGGATGTGAAAGAGCAATTAAGGAGTGTCTAATTATCGAAAGAGGTCGGGTGGGCTTCAAAATAGGGTTACAAGGTACAACTGTTGGAGGTGAGAGCCCAAGGGTCAAATTGTATGTCTTAGAACGTTTTGAGTGCAAAACAAATTACACAAAAGAGGGCATGATGCGACAGTCTAGAGGGAAATTTGTATATCACAGAAGTCTAGGTAATGTTTGTAGGACACAGAACAATGGAAGTGCAAAGGTGAGCCTTCCTATCCGAGAACTTGGAATTGAAAAAGTGGCTCAAGTATGGAATAGAGAAATGGTTGGGCGGATTCGTCTTCGTTGATATATTGAAACTTGTAATATATATCCCATTGCATGGAAAAATATTTTTTGCATGTCTCTAGGCAAAAAAGATAAAATAAGAGAAGATAATATATATCCCATTGCGTGGCAAAACCTTTTCTGCATGTAATTTAAATTCAAGGAATCAAGGTTCATTTAAATTTCACTGTCTCATAGATGCTTTTTATTTTTAATGATGTTCTGTACGGTTGTTTCATGATGAACTGTTAGCATTAAACCTTGTTCAGGCACAACAAACAATGTCTAAGAATTGGATATTTCTTGAACTCACCAACTCGAGGATCCACGAAAGAAATTCCATGAAATGGGAAAGTATGGAAATAAGTCAGACAACCTTCAGAATTAAGGTGACAATGGTTCCCCAAGAGACGTGACTTCCCGATGGTCAAATTGTATATATCAGGACTTGATTGAAAAATGTGTACCATGGAAGAGGGGATGATATGGGAGTCCGACGATCAATTTGTATATGGCATAAGTGTGGGATATCTCCTCGAGACTTTCTCTCATTAATGACATGTTTAAGGTTCATGCATGACGAAGTGCTAGAATTAAATCTTTCCAATTGCATATCCATAGAGAAGTAAGAAGGTGGCGGGGATAGGGAACAACAATTAAGGAATGGATAATTATCAAAAGAAGTTGGTGACGCTTCGAAATAGGGCTACAAGATACAACCAACAGAGGTGAGGGCCTGAGGGTCAAATTGTATCTCTTGGGAGTGTTGATTGCAGAATGTGTAACATGAAAGAGAGAATGAAGTTTCATTCCCATGGAAAAATTTTATATCGTGAAATTTTGGGTGTTGTTTATTAGTCGCGAAACATTGGAAACATAATCCTTAGCGCATCAGTATGGGAACTGATGCAGGAGCATCCACAACCATCAAGCGAGCCAGCGCATGGAGCAGAAAAGACAGCTGGGCAGTGCCAGGACACATTTTGAAATGCTTGGAAATTGTTGCACGCTCTTTAATAAAGGCATTCATAAAGAAGAGCACTTGTATTGTAAAGGGGACCTTGAGCCTTTAAGCTCTCGTCCTTAGTAGATAGGAAGGAATTTAATAGATTTAATGCTGTTAGATAGGAATTTAATTATAGATTTGATAGTTGTAGTTTTCGAGAGGGAAGACGGGTATAGACACCCTCCTTTGTACATTGTAACATGATCATTCATTCAGGAGCAAGAAGAGAAGACTACAGCAGAGAACTTGTGGAGAACACCCATGTACAAATTGAATTAATAGAAGAGAGCCTATGATTCAATTTCATGGTTTGTGTTGTTTCTCTGAGAGAAAAGAGAATGAGTTTCAATTGTTTCTCTGTCTGAGCCAGGAGATTCCTGCATAGAGTGCAGTTGAATTCATCCGCATAGAGTGCGTTGATGAGTCTAGACAGTTAAACCCTTATTCTCATTCGCCCAGAAGTTGATTTGGGTTGGGAGAGCCGTGCAGGAGAGGTGCAGACTGGATTTGAATTCTCAGTGGCTAGTCTGAGCACAGGAAGATAGGGATTACTGTGGCTGCAAGTGCACAGGATCTGAAGGACTCAACACTTTGGGAGTTGTTGAGAATTGAGTACGAGAAGTGGGCGAAAGGTCTATGAAGGGAGTCAGAGTTGGCAAGCTTAGGAGGGATAGTTCCTTCGTGCTTCTGTGGAGGAGGACCAGGAGAAGGTTCGAGCCGAAAGAAGTTTTGAAGCGGAAGAAATCCTCAAGGAGGAGAATCAACGGCCAGGATTCGCAGGATAGATTCGTGAAATCCCGTTGATCATCAGATCTAGGAGAAGTGGCGAGGGATTTAACCCTTAGGCACAAGGAGAACTAAGAGCCATCGGGGTTCGGACTTCGGATTTTTTGGAGGCAATAGTTTTATACTCGTTGGAATCGCGATTAGCGATTTCCCGATTTAATCGGAGCCATCGATCATAATAGGGACAGGTGGCATTAGATCCCGGAAGGTCGGGATTCGGCACTCGGAATTTCCCAGTGCAAAGGAATTGCGACCGGTGAAATCGCGATCCTGCGATTCCTGATCACACGGAGAGAGGAGGTGAGGTGGCGTGGAATTAGCGCACGTGCGTATCGGAGTTCGTGGTTCGGGGAGTTGTGAAGGAAGTGACGCATGACATCACATATGACGATTTCCTGATAGGGAAATCCCCAACAAATAGAAGCGTTGACTGTTGAACCATATCGAGGTTTGGGGACTCGTGAGGCATAAGGCACGCAGGCATAGAATTCGCGATATCACGAATTCTGATTTTCCGACTGTTAAGGGAGATCATTTGAGAGTACTGTGGGTGAAGAATTCCCGACAGGGAATTAGAGGAGCATAGTCGCTCTTCGGGCCGAGGTCAGTGAAGGTCCTGGTGTTTGCAAACGTCCTCCGAGGAGCGGAGGGGTTGCACCAAGTGGTATTAGAGCTAGAATATATTTGCTTTCTGAAGCAGAGAGAAGAGAAGACATCATGCTACCGAGAAGAGAAAGATAGTCACCAGATCCCGAAGACAGGGAGGTGAGAAGAAGAGGTAGGCTGGCAGGAAATGTATAAATTGAGAGACAGATGCAAGATCTCCGAGCAAGGCTCGAGGAGATGGAGACAGCGCAGAGACGCAGAGTCGGCGCTGGAGAGTTCAGTGATTCCGAGGTGGAAGAGGAAGCTGGACATGCAGAAGAAGTTACAACAGAGGATGCATCAACCGAGTGGTTGATCAAAGCCATTGCCAGGATGAGTTCCAAGACCAAAATGGATATTCGAGCTTACGAAGGAAGCCTGGATGCAGAAGAGTTACTGGACTGGATCAGGGCTCTTGACACCTACTTCGACTATGAAGATATCGAAGAGGATAAGAAGGTAAGGCATGTTGTTACTAAGTTGAAAGGACATGCAACCTTATGGTGGGACGAGCTACAGGCGGATAGACATTCCAAAGGAAAATAGAAGATTAAAAGCTGGGACTGGATGATTGCTAAAATGAAAGAAAAATTCATCCCAAGGGATTACCAGATCACTCTGTTCAGGGGAATGCAGAACCTGAGACAGACGTTGATGATGGTGAAGGAGTACACCGAGGAGTTTTACAGACTCAATATCCGAGCAGGTCATCGGGAGAGTGATGATGAGAAGGTGGCGAGATATCTGAATGGTCTGAGATATGACATTCAAGATGAATTAAGCATGGTGACCATCAGAACGGCTGAGGATTCTTACCAGATGGCTCTGAAAGCCGAAGAGAAGCTGACCCGCAAGCAAGGTCATTGAGGGCGAGGAAGAAGTCAGCCCAGTGGCAAGGCAATTGCCCAAGAAAGAACTCAGAAGCCCAAGGAGGAATGGAAGAAGCCTCAGGGTAAGATTGAGAGAGGTGGAACCTCACAGCAAAGACAACCATATGCTGAGCCGAGGAGACAGCATACAGAGCAAGGTGGCGGATATGCTGACGTGAACACTTTTCCTCGTACCAGAGGTAGGGGAAGAGGAAGAGGAGGAATCATCACATGTTTTACATGTGGGAAGGATGGACACAAGGCCGTTGATTGTCCAGACAGGAAAATGGACAGAGGAGAAGCTCACATCGCTGAGACGCACAGGCGTGATGCTGAGAATGAGGACACTGGAAGTGGGAAGTCGCTGATGGTGCACAAAGTTCTGTTAACATCTGAGAAAGAGGTGGAGGATACAGCTCAGAGGACCAGACTGTTCAGGACAACGTGCAAGACCAAGGGCTGGAAATGCAAGGTCATAGTGGACAGTGGGAGCACAAACAATCTCGTTTCGACCAAGATGGTGGAGAAATTAGAGCTGGAGACGACTGATCACCTGAGTCCATACAAGGTATCATGGCTGCAGAAGGGACATCAGGTGAGTGTCACTAAACATTGTTTAGTTGATTTTAAAATGGGTGAATATAGGGATAAGGTCCTATGTGATGTCATTCCCATGGATGTCTGTCATGTATTATTGGGGAGACCATGGCAGTATGACCGAAATGTGGTTCATGACGGGAGGATGAACACATACACCTTAGAGAAGGATGGGAGGTCACATACGTTGCTTCCGATAAAGGATAAAGAAGTGAAGCCGGAAGTAAACAATACCATACTTCTCATGAGTCGGAAGGAACTTCTCACAGAGATGGAGAGGAAGGATGATCCACAATTATTTGTGGTCAGGAAACCGAGAATTGTCCTGACTAGCACAAGAGTGGACGACTTGCCAGATGAGATTCAGGAACTGCTGGGAGAGTTCGCTGACATCATCGTGGATGAACTACCTCGTTCATTTCCATCGATGAGGAGTGTGAGCCACCAAATCGATCTCATACCAGGAGCCGGTTTGCCAAATAAAGCTACATACAGATTGACGCCTCAAGAGAATGAGGAAGTCAAAAGGCAGGTACAGGATCTGCTGGATAAAGCACTGGTCAGGGAGAGTCTGAGTCCGTGTGCTGTTCTAATAGTACTGAGTCCGAAGAAGGATGGATGCTAGAGGATGTGCACAGACTCCAGAGAGATAAACAAAATCACCATCAGGTACAGATTTCCACTGCCGAGAATGGATGATCTGATGGAGCATGAGTGGGGCAAATTACTTTTCAAAAATTGATCTGAAAAGCGGATATCACCAGATTCGCATGAGGGAAGGTGATGAATGGAAGACAACGTTCAAAAAAAATGAAGGTTTGTACGAATGGTTAGTCATGCCGTTTGGCTTGAAAAATGTGCCGAGCACATTCATGAGGTTGATGAATGAAGTCCTGAGGGAATTCATCAGGAAGTTTGTGGTCATATATCTGGATGATATATTAATCTACAGCAAGACGAAGGCTGAGCATTTGAAGCATTTGGCTATTGTGATGAGAAGACTGCAGTAGGAGAAGCTGTCGGTCAACATGAATAAGTGTTCCTTCATGAAGACAGAGCTCATTTACTTGGGCTTTGTTATATCGGCGAATGAGTTGAAGATGGATCCGGAAAAAGTGGAAGTGATCAAGAATTGGCCATCACCGAGAAATGTTTTCGAGGTGAGGAGTTTCCATGGTTTGGCTAGTTTCTACAGAAAATTCATCAGGAATTTCAGTGGAATTAGCGCAGCGATGATGGACACAGTGAAGAAGCGGCATAAATTTTTTCATTGGACAACAGAGGTTGAGAAAAGCTTCAATTTGTTGAAGCGGAAGATCACAGAGCAACCAATTCTAGTGTTGCCTGATTTCCATAAGACATTTCAGGTGAAGTGTGACGCAAGTGGATATGCTATAGCAGCGGTCTTGAGTCAGGAGGACAGGCCAGTGGCATATTATAGAGAGAAGATGGATGACGCAAAGCTGAAATACTCCACATATGATAAAGAGTTTTATGCCATCATATAGGCATTGAAGAAGTGGAGACATTACTTAATACCCAAAGAATTTGTTTTGTATAGTGATAATCATGCATTGCAGTTTGTGAGTCAACAAGAGAAGTTGAACCAGAAACATGCAAAATGGGTAGAGTATATGCAGAATTTCACGTTTATGATTAAACACATTTCAAGAACTACTAACAAAGTGGTTGATGCTTTGAGCAGGAAATGTTTGTTGCTGCAGGAGTTCAAAGTCAAAACCTTGGGTTTTGAAAATCTGAGAGATATGTATGTAGGAGATGCGGGTTTTGCAGAGGCATACGAAGCAGCTGAGAATCTCGTTCTCAGGGATCAGAGAGCATGGATAGATTATATGATCCAGGATGGATTGTTGTTCAAAGGCAATCAACTGTTCATTCCGAATTGCTCCATGAGGGAGAATCTGCTGAAAGAGAAGCACAGTGGAGGCTTAGCAGGGCATTTTGGATATGACAAAACATTCGCCAAGCTAAGAGAATCATATTTTTGGCCGGGCATGCGAGAATATGTAAAGAGGTTTGTTGATAGGTGCAGAATTTCTCAGCATTCAAAAGGCCGAAAGAAAAATGAAGGTTTTTATCAGCCATTACCCATACTGGAGAGGCCATGGGAGGCAATTAGCATGGATTTTGTGTTAGGACTGCCAAGGATGCAAAGAGGGGTTGATTCCATCTTTGTAGTGGTTGATAGGTTTTCAAAGATGGCGCATTTTATTCCAGGTCAGAAGACTAGCAATGCGACCCACATCGCAAACTTGTTTTTCAAAGAAGTTGTTAGACTTCATGGATTGCCGAGAAGCATAGTCTCGGACAGGGATACAAAATTCATAGGCCATTTTTGGAGGACGCTATGGAAGAAGATAGGGACTAATTTGGCATTTAGTTCTGCTTACCATCCGCAGACAGATGGGAAAACAGAGGTAGTCAATAGAAGTCTGGGAGACTTGTTGAGGAGCTTGGTTACATAGCACCATAGCAGTTGGGACAACATATTGCCACAGGCAGAGTTTGCGTACAATGATTCGGTGAATCGGAGTATAGGAAAAATCCCATTTCAGATTGTGTATGGAACACAACTGAGGGGAGTTTCTGAGCTCAGAGAGTCAGAGCAGACTGCGACTAGTAGTGCGAGTGCAGAAGAATTCACTGAAACAATACAAGAACTTCACGGCAGGGTGTAACAACGACTGATGGATGCAAATCAGGAGTACAAGCACAGAGCCGATCAGCGGAAGAGAAAACTTCAGTTCGAAGTTGGAGATCTGGTTCTAGTGCACTTAAGGAAAGAAAGGTTCCCAAGGGGAGCGTATAACAAACTGAAGATGAAGAAAATCGGACCGTGCAGAGTCCTGAAGAAATTCGGGGAGAACGCATATGAAATTGAGTTGCCGGATGGCATCGGGATATCTCTGATATTCAATGTTTCGGATTTATACCCATATAGGGCTGGAGAAATAGAGGTTGGAATTGAATTACCAGTGATCCAGTGGTAGAATAAATTACTAGTAGCGGAAAAGCCGCAGATGGAGTACATACTGGACAAGCGAGTGGGAAAGAAGACCAGACGAAAGCAGTACTTCGAATATCTGGTGAAATGGAAGAATGACCCAGTGGAGGATGCCAGCTGGGAAAGTGAAGCAGTCATACAGAGGCATGGACAGACCATGCAGGAGCTCATGGACAGGAGCCCATCAAACTTTTCATGCCGAGGGGTATGATGCAAGAGCATCCACAACCATCAAGTGAGCCAGCGCATGGAGCAGAAAAGACAGTTGGGCAGTGCCAGCACACATTTTGAAATACTTGGAAATTGTTGCGCGCTCTTTAATAAAGGAATTCATAAAGAAGCGCACTTGTATTGTAAAGGGGACCTTGAGCCTTTAAGTTCTCGTCCTTAGTAGATAGGAAGGCATTTAATAGATTTAATGTTGTTAGATAGGAAATTAATTATAGATTTGATAGTTGTAGTTTTCGAGAGGGAAAACGGATATAGACACCCTCCTTTGTACATTGTAACATGATCATTCATTCAGGAGAAAGAAGAGAAGAGCAAGCAAAGAACTTGTGGATAACACCCATGTACAGATTGAATTAATAGAAGAGAGCCTCTGATTCAATTTCATGGTTTGTGTTGTTTCTCTGTGTTGATATTATGCTCATGAATGTTTGTTTTTATTTCCTGTATGCATTTTCTTTTGAATATGCTGTGCATGTGATTTCAGAGGGTTTAACTGAAATCTAAGAGAAAAGAGAATGAGTTTAAATTGTTTCTTTGTCTGAGCTAGGAGATTCCTGCATAGAGTGCATTTGAATTCATCCGCATAGAGTGCGTTGATGAGGCTAGACAGTTAAACCCTTATTCTCATTCGCCCAGAAGTTGATTTGGGTTGGGAGAGCCGTGCAGGAGAGGTGCAGGCTGGATTTGAAGTCTCAATGGCCAGTCTAAGAATAGGAAGACAGGGATTACTATGGCTGCAAGTGCACAGGATCTGAAGGACTCAACACTTTGGGAGTTGTTGAGAATTGAGTACGAGAAGTCGGCGAAAGGTCTCTGAAGGGAGTCATATTTGGAAATCTCGGGAGGGATAGTTCCTTCATGCTTCTGTGGAGGAGGACCAGGAGAAGGTTCGAGCCGGAAGAAGTTTTTAAGCGGAAGAAATCCTCAAGGAGGAGAATCAATGGCCAGGATTCGTAGGATAGATTCGCGAAATCCCATTGACCGTCAGATCTAGGAGAAGTGGCGAGGGATTTAACCCTTAGGCGTAAGGAGAACTAAGAGCCATCAGGGTTCGAACTTCGGAGTTTGTGGAGGCAAGAGTTTTATACTCGTTGGAATCGCGATTGGAGATTTCCTGATTTAATTGGAGTCGTCGATCATAATAGGGACAGGTGGCATTATATCCCAGAAGGTCGGGATTCGGCACTCGGAATTTCCCAGTGCAAAGGAATTGCGACCGGTGAAATCGTGATCCCGCGATTCCTGATCACATGGAGAGAGGAGGTGACGTGGTGTGGAATTAGCGCACGTGTGTATCGGAGTTCGGGGTTTGGGGAGTTGTGAAGGGAGTGATGCACGACATCACATATGTCGATTTCCCGATAGGGAAATCCCCAAAAAATGGAAGCGTTGATTGCTGACCCATATCGGGGTTCAGGGACTCATGAGGCATAAGGCACGCGGGCATAGAATTCACAATATCACGAATTCTGATTTCCCGAATGTTAAGGGAGATCATTTGAGAGTGTCGTGGGTGAAGAATTCCCGACAGGGAATTAGAGGAGCATAGTCGCTCTTCGGGCCGAGGTCAGTGAAGGTCCTAGTGTTCACAAACATCCTCCGAGGAGCGGAGGGGTTGCACCAGGAACCAACAATCAAAAAAGTGTCTATGTATGGAACAGGGAAAGGGTAGGCTAGACTCGATACACAATAAATTTACAATTTCATGGAGATACAACCAACTTGGGGCTAAGTATTGAAGGGAACGACATACGGTCAGGCTTGTGACGAGGCATTCCAGAGGAAAAATTGTATATCGTGGAACTCCGGGAACTCTTTGCAAGTCGCAGAAGATTCTAAACACAATTTTGAAGGCATCAATCTGGGAACCCGCAATCGATAAAGTGTTCAAGTATGGAATAGGGAAACACTGGCCCAGACTTGATTTCGCTAATATATTGAAATTTGTAACAACTTTCCCATTACCTCGCAAGATCTTCTTTACATGTTTGTGGACAAGTTCTTTAGGGATGTCTTGAGGATTTTTCTTATTAATGACGATATTTATGGTTGTTGCATGACGATGTCTTAGCATTAAACCTTTGTTGTTACATATTTGGAAATAAGTATGAGAATGGCTGAAACAGGAAATAATGACTAGGAACTGGAGATTTTGTGAACCTCCCAATGCGAGGATCCAAAATAGGGTGACAAGGTCTCCCTAGAAGACGTGAGGCCCCGACGGTCAAATTGTATCGCTCGGAACATTTGAAGGAATAATGTGTAACATAGAAGAGGGGACGATGTCAAAGTCCAACAGTTAGTTTGTATATGGCGGAGGTCCGAGTGCCATTTGTTTCATACCAGTGTGTTCAATTGTCACTAGTAAGACCATAATTAATGTACATTGGGAAGGGGGAAAAGTTAGTGGGGATGGAAGGTAGCGACAAATACTTTGAAACATTTGTGAACCCTAGTAGAGTGAAGCTTGAGACTTCAAGGAGTCTATCATGGAATTGCAAACCATGAAAGTTTTGAGTGCAAGATATATATCATGGGACAAGAAGCAACAGAGCTCGAAAGCGCCAACCTGATAACCATGGACATAAAATTGGCTAAGTATGGAAAGGAAAAATGGTCGGTTAGATTCGTCATGTGAGGATATACATGGAGATGAAGATATGTCATCCCGCCAACCCTGGAACCAATGACCATACAAAGACAAATAAGTATATAACCAGAACACGATAATAGACGGGAAGAAGAAAAGGGAAAAAGGGCTAAGTATCTCACCAAAAAAAATCTATTGTTCATTTATTAATGCCAATCTTTTTGAATCTGTGGTGACTTCTCATTAGTAAAAGCATAAATTACAGATCACAGAAGTTCTTTGGGTGCAATATGTATATGACGGAACAGGGGACATAAGTGTTGGATACCGCAAACCCGAGACCAATGGTCAGATAATTGGCTAAGTATTGAAAGGGACCACGATCAGTCGGTCTCATGGTGTGAATATATAGATAAATATGAGCATCTTCCAATCCACAAATCCAAGAGGCCTTGATAATAGAGATGTGACTAAATATAGAACCACAAAGGGATAATAGAGGGGGACAAAACAAGGAAAATTTAAAGAGAAAGTGTTTATATTTATTCCAACAGTATTCATATTAATATATATTAATAGATTATTTCTGGTCCAAATGTAATTAATATTCCAATTTGCAGGATGTTGTTTGGTTCGGAAATTTTGTTGAAACCCATAAGAAATAGAAAGATAATATATATATATATATATATATATATATATATATATATATACACACACACACATACATATCATGCAACATTTTGTATATGCATGGATATTATCAAATAGAAGAGGTTGTAATATATGAATAATATTGAATAGGAACATGATGTCAACACTTGAGTTTCCTTGTTGTAATAGAGTCATTAATTCATTCTATTTACGAGGCCCCAAAGAATGAAAGCGAGGTGAGTCCTCCCATTTCTTTCTTTAAGTATAGGGAGGGCGCCACATAAGTATGGCCTCTGAAAAATTATTCTCCCATGTAAAATGTAAGGAGAAAACAGAGTAGCCTTTATTTAAATCGAAGTGTTGGGCAGCAGAAAGAAAATCTTGTTGTGCATGCTTAACGATACAAAAAATAAAGTACAAAATAAAATTAAAAACAATACAAGAGATTGGAAAAAAACATGCAAAAACCTTAAATATTGTATATTCAAATAAACTAGGTTATAAAATACATCTGAGATTATTTTCCATAATGACTGTGATTGGGCCTGTCGCTGAAAAAAAGAAGAAAATATGTACAATAATGAAGCCTGTGGAAAGTCTTTTATAGATTTCAACTTGACCATCAAATGCTTGATTCGTAAAAAACGATGAGTCTAATATCAATTCTGGGTCTTGGACTTCATTGGTGTTGCCAGCTAGATCTATCCCAACTTTTTGAATAGATTGTCTCTTCTAGATATGGCCTGCCTACATTGGCTGGTTATTCAACATTCCATACTTTGCTAAGTGTTAATTTCCCTCTATCGTCGAAAACTTGGGGTTTAAGGTGCCTTCCTTGTTAAGTTCCTTATCATTGACATTTAAGACAACTTATAGGTGCGATTCAAGCCCAATTCAAAGACAAGGGACTGGTTTTATGTGACATCATCTTTGGGAGAAACAAATCCTATTAGATAACAAAAGCTGAGACAAAAACAAATTAAAGTATGTTGTGACTTCTATTCTCCCTGTATTCGATCATTTGCTTGGTTGAAAAGCATGCTTGAATATTTGTATGGTGAACTTATTTGTTTTATTGTTGTAAATTGGAAGGGATATCCAAGTTAGCTGCAAAATGTTCCTTTGTTGAAGTACATAGATTCTTCCAGCAGCACAGATCTGGCAAGTGCATCAAATGTTGTAGATCACATTAGAATATATCTTTTGTCGTAGGGGTGGCAGACATGGCGACCCACAAAATGGTCTGGAATGTTTAGAAGTGGTGAAAAATATTACTCCATGCCTGAATATACTTAGAAGGAAATTGGATACCCACAAACGTGAGAAACTGTATGCACGTTTGAATCAACATTATAAAATTGCATAACGTTTTATGCTATAGTTGTAACATACTTGACAAACAACCAGTTTCTACACTAAAGAGTTTTTAGCAACGTCTGGATGCAGCAACAGACTTGACATACAATCAACTTTCGATCACTATTGATACTAATGTCAAGTAGTGCATAAATGAGGTGAACAAGCAGGGTTTTCATTGTCAAAGGACTTAGACTGCAGGATTTTCAGACCTGCAAAGAACATCGAATTTATTGCTGCTTTATCAAAACAACTACAATGTTGCTTTGAGTCCATAAATATTTGGATGTTGGGTGTCCTGTGCGATAATGACCTTGACACTAGGTACATGTCAAACATCTATTATCTCACATTGCAGTGTTAATGAAATTTCCACAGTGGATGACGACTCAATTGCATTGGCACAAGCAATATTAATTGTGTGATTAATTAACATCCTTGAAGGACGTGAATCCCAAACAACGCCTAAAACTTTTGAAACAACCATGTGTTAAAAAAATACATTGTTTTATATTTAAAAAAACAAGAAATTGTATTGTTCGAGCAAATTTTTCTTTTTTCAAATATCGGATCAACTGCAACAAAATAAATTCATTTTCCTTATTCAAAGGAAGGGAAACAATAGAAAGATTGATATTAGGTGGAAACATCTCTGGAATACACCACTACATTAAGTTCTCTTCTAAAGAATGAAATAAAATGATTATATGAAGGTGGTAGTAAAAGGTGATTTCCAGAAACCAAATCATTACCTGAACAGGCAAAACTTCTTGCAAAAGGTGGTAGTATAAAGAAATCCTTAGAAAGTGTTGCAAAGTCCATAATCCAAAATTCCATCCCATTAACTTTTCCCAGTTACATGTCGATGCAGGCATTAGAAAGTTTTGAGAGCATTTTTCCCTGGTTATATACCCACCTTCAGGTAGAAAGAGAATATTTGTGCAAACAGGGGCAAGCTCATCGACCCAGATGCAATCATATGCATAGGAATAGTGAAACAAATTGTGCATTAGCGATAGAAAGTTTATTGTATGTGGAGTTTGTACTACATTCAGAGGACGATGAAAAAAATTTGACAAAGAATATGACTTTCTTTCAAGTTTGTTACCACACCCAGAAGTATCTCAACAAACTTTGAAATAGAAACTTCTATAATTTTAGGATGTCAATTAAACAACCCATACAGTTTCTCATACTCGCGACGATCCAAATTTATAATTTTCTTCTGAGTATATTCGCGAATGGAGTAATATTTCGTGCCATTTACGAACATTAGAAACCATTTTGCAAGCCATGGTATGTGCGACTCCTCTGACGAAAGATAAATCCTTCTGTGGTTTGCAGAATTTGATACACTTTCTAAATCCGTGTTGTTGGAAGAAACTATATACTTCAACGAAGGAGTGTTTTGCAAGTGACCCGAAAGTCCCTTCCAAATCCTAGTAAGAAAACAAAGAATATCAACACACAAATATTTAGGCAGGCCTTTCAACCAACCAAAGCATCAAATACATGGAGAACACCAATCACAAGATACTTGATTTTTTTTTTGTGTGTATTAGTTTTTGTTGGCTAACATAGTTTTTTTTCGCTCAAATATGACGTCACATAAAACCATTCCCTCATCTTCCAATTGGGCCTGAATGACATCTCTAAGTTTTCTGACATGTCCATGACCAGGAACATTAAAATGAAGGCACCTTAAATCCCAACTCTTCGATGATAGAGAGAAATGGGAATAAGTATTTAAAATCAACGCTGGAGGATGAAAGTATAATCGTACGTAGATTTTGGTTTAATTCATTTTAATGGAAGATGCCCTCGATCTTTTCTCTTATTAATGCCAATATTTTCGAATATGTGTGTTGAATAGTCAATAATAGCATGAGTTAACATTCCCATATGCAAGCAAATTCTCAAATATGACATCCTATAACATATGCACAATATTAAAGAGGAACATGTCATCAAGAACTCTGTGGATGACATGTTCTTGGGTGGCAGTGTGGTAGTACATTATTGCACTGTTACTATGATGATTCCTTTAAAAAACTAAAATAGCCAACACTTTTTTCAAATTCAAAATGGATGCAAATTTTTTTTACCAGATCCCATAATATTCCCTATTTATGCATTTTAATGGGAGATTTCCTCGAGATTTCCGCTTATTAAAGACAATATTTTCGAACCTGTCTGGTGGGTTGTCACTAGTAAAATCATAATTAATGTGCATTGGGAAGGGCAGAAGGTGGCGGGGAAGGAAGGGAGCGAAAAATCCTTTAAAACTTTTTTGAAGCCGGGAGTGCATGAACCCGCGAAACTTTGAAGACTCGACTAAGTATAGAAAGGCAGGTCAGGCAGACAGAGTCATCGTAGGTAGATTTAGGCTTGCGAGTTCAAGGAGTCTGGGGTCAAATTGTAGATCACAAAAGTTTTGGGTGCAATATGTATACCCTAAACACATGTTACTAGAGTTTGATAACACCTATCTGTGAACTTGCGTTCATAAAATTGAGTAAGTATGGAAACGAACGACGATCGATCGGACTCGTGATGTGAAGATATAGATGGAGATGAATATTTGTCAGTTCACCACATTAGGAACCCACGAGAACATAAATGTGACAAAGTATAGAACCAAAAACACATAATAGAGGGTAAGAACAAAAGGGAAAAACAAACAAATTTAGAAGAAATTGGCTAAGTATGCAAATGAACGGTGGTCAATTGGACTCGTGATGTGAATATATAGATGGAGATGAAAAATTTTCAATTGGCCACCCCAGGAACTCGCGACCACAAAAATGTGACAAAGTATAGAACCATAAATGCATAATAGAGGGGAAGAACAAAAGGGAAAAAGAGGCAAGTTTACAAGAGGAAAAAGAAAGGGAGAGAAGAACTTTATCGCTCACACAACAACACTTATTCTCATAACTATTAAGCCATATAAATACATTAACAATGGTAAAAACATCGTCAACTATGAAATATAGTTGGAGCTCAACAAACTCTAGTTCAAGTGAAAAGAGATGTTGTTTACATCCACTGCAAAATTTTGCATATTATTTTATCTTAATAGTATTTTTTGGGGAGCCATCTATAAAACCATGTAACAACAGATCCAACTACATATGTAGGACCCCAATATTGCAAAGTTGAAACAAACAAGAGGAAGAAACAAATAACAACCCGGTTAAGAAGTACTAAAAGGACAAACTGTAGCTGCAGAACCTCAAACTTGCAAATTTGAATCAAACAACCATAACTAGCATCTAGTGAACCAAGAAGAAAGCACCAACCAACTGACCAGGAATGCCAATGAAGAACTATATTGACCAAATTCACTACACACAAGATTGTATCAAAACATTCTGAGGAAAATGTATTGTAACACATATGTTAACCAAACATTTTAGGCTTTGAGACCTGTCAAGTAAACATTCAAAGCTATTAGGACTGTCCAAAGGCTTGCCACTATGCAAGCAATTAAGAAAGGTGTGGTTTTCACGGTTGGTATTTTTCAATACTGGGAGCGATCAAAATCCTTTTGCAGTCCATATTTGTATGTGATTAATATGACCAGAGAAGAAGGGTTGCAATGTTGTCTTCGTCTTCTTCTTCATTGCCAATGTTCAACACATAACCTACCTCCATCACAAGCACAGTGACGCATAGGAAAAGAAAATCGTATTTTCTCCTCACATACAAAGATGTTCTGCAAGAGGATTTCTCCTCAGGCATCCCCAATAGTAAAATTTCCCACCTGCAAACTACAAATACAAAACAAAGCTAAAAATGACACCCAAACCCGCCTGTCAATGGGGAATGACAGAAGGCCAATGTTCGACACAAAACCTACCTCCATCACAAGCACAATCATGCATAGGAAAATGAAATCGTATTTTCTCTTCACATACAAAGATGTTCTGCAAGAGGATTTCGACCCAGGCGTCCCCAATAGTCAAATTTCCCACCTGCAAAATGAAAATAGCAAGTGAATCTAAACACAACAGTCAAACCCGCCTATCAATGGGGAACGACAGAAGGGAAGTTCCAATCACGGTTGCAGAATCCCAAGCATGTAAACTGCAACAAGACAAACAGGAAAACAAGAACAACAACAACATGAAAATAAGAAATCAGTGAACAAGCAAGAAGCAAGCATGAACCAATGAACCAACAATGATGTTGAAGAACAATATTTATCATAATCACTACAAAGAACATTGCATTTATATTAAAAAAAAACAGTAGAAAATTTATTGTAAGAGGCCTGTTAAGTAAACATTTAAGGTTGTGAGGCCTATTAGGTAAAAATTTAAGTCTGTCGGAACTGGTCTATAAACATTTAAAAAAGAATGCAGTGTGTTAGGTCTCTTACATATGAAAAAACATTTATTATATTATTTTATAACAATAAAAAAAAATTAGTAACAATAGTTCGAACAATAGACACTATGTAAAAAAAAAATTATTCAAAGGACAAAACTAATATGAAGTCAACTAATAAAAAACTGGCTCTTTATCTTCAAAAATTTGGATATCTAAACATTTCAAGAAAAAAATAAAAACTGAGAAAGATCGTATATTCTCAAAAGCTTTGGATATGATAACATATCGAACATTGGGAATAACAAAGCTAGTAATAAGACCTTCAATTTGTTATCCAATCAGATCATAACATATATGGTATTTTTTATTATATAAAAATTAATGTTTTTAGTTCTCTAGTTCCAACTATAGATATTATGCAAATATTTTTAGTCAAATGACAAACTAATATGAAGTCAACGAATTATTGATCGCTATAGTCCGTCTACACCTTCGGAAGAGACTAATAATAGTAAAAGATAAATTTAATGTAGCAAAAGATGATGAACAATTTCATTGTGGAAAAGTTAAATTATTTAAGGTAGCAAAAAGTGATGAATAATATTAAAAAATGATGTATAAAGTAATTTTTTTTAATGGTAATGAAAAATAACAAGAAAAAAAGATGCAAAAATGAATTAGTTTATAAAATATGTAGGTTTTTTGTTTTTCTTTTTTGTAGGGAAAAAATAGTTCCTTGTTATTCAAAGTAATTACAACAATATACTCATTATGATATTTTTATGGGAATTGAATCCTAGTGGGGAGGATAACAATCATTTATCCCAACCATCCAAACTAAACCCAACTAAATATCTAGTCATTAAGAATATAAATATAAATGATAGTTAATTTTTATGAAGTAACTCAAAGGTAATTTATTTACAAAACTTCATTATGGGAAAATAATTTTGAATAAAGAAACATAGACTCATCTTAAGTCTAGATCTCTCAAGGTGGAGAGGGATCAAATATCTAGAGGTGCAAACTTTTAACCTTTTCTCAAGTTTTTCATTTTTAAAAAGGTTTTCATCTCAAAAGATTTGATCCCTATTAACTCTTGATAAATCCCATGTTAAGATAATTTATATTAATTTAATACATTAATATTAAAGTATAAAAAATATTAATATATTAATATAATTTATATTAATATATTTTATAATATATTATCACTTCTTTACCTATTACAAAATAAATTCAAATCTATATATAAATTTTTTTTTATTAATATTTTTTTATTATATCATATTACATGAACATCTTTTCTACATTAAATTAAAAAGTGTCTGAATGTAAAAATTTAATTGATGAGTAAAACCAAATTCCAATAAATATCGGAAATGAAACTGGACATGTCAACTTTGTAAAGAAAAAAGGGAATGTGTATGTCAACATCACATATAATGAGAAAGTATGATAAAAAAAGTGGTAAAGTATGCCAAAAATGTATTAAAAATAATAGGGTTCCAAATAAATTTTCAAATTTTATAACTTAATTGGGTCTAGAGATATTTACTATGCCAAAGTATATCGTTGGTCAACTAGCTATACAACATATTACGTTTAAGGAAATTATTTAATGTTTATATATTACTTTCAACTACATTATTTAATGTTTTGATATTAAAAAACTTCGAAAATTTAAATATTTAAAAAGATTTTAATTTCAGTTTAATATTATTATATTAAACTTTGAAGTATAATTTTTTTATTATATTTAATATATTAGTTTGATAACTAAAAAAATGTTTAATTTAACATGATTCTAATATGCCTAATATCGGTCAGTCGGTGACGGAGTGTGTTGTTAAGCCACTCCATGATGTTAAAGTCATCGGTTCGAAACCTGCGGGGACAAAAAATCCAACCATGTTAAGGGTTGGTGTGATTTTGACAGCTTAGATGCCCCTCATCGATTAACAAACAAAAATAAAATATACCTAACATCGAGTCTACATATATATAAATCTTTTAACTTACAAATTAAATCTAAGAGTAAAGACCAACTTCACATTTTAGAGTGATAAACAACTATGTTTTAAATATGAAAATTTATAAAACAATTTAATTTATTAACAATAATTTATTAAATTTTTCAAATCTAAAAGTGAAAACCAATTTCACATTTTAAAGTGATCAACAACTATGTTTTAAATATGAAAATTTATAATACAATCTAATCTATTTACAATAATTTATTAAATTTTTCAATATTATTTTAAACATATATAAAACTCAATGAATCTAGTTTCCCAACCATAACCAAATCAATCCTAAACAAAAATTCCATAATTTTAAGAATAAAATCCATGGTAATAACCATTCACCGAATAAAAATTATAGAATACCATTCTTCAAACCACCATTTATGCATTATACAATTCAATTGTTGTGAATGTGTAAATACTAAATTAGTGATATTGATAGAAGTGTGTGCACATTGAGTTGTTGTAACAACTTAATTATAAATTAGATTCAGTAATTCACATAGGTTGTAGGTTAATATGTTGGGTGGCTATAACACTCACACATAAAATAGAATAAGTCGAGATATTCTAGGTATAAGGTAGGAATACAACCTAAATAATATGATGTGGTATTTGTATATTGGACAACATTTCAATATAATTCATTCTAGAATGAGATTATTAAATTGAATTATTGGTTTCATAAAGATACTTAGAGGTTTACAAATTTATTAGATTAAATAATTTTAGTTTGTAGTTATTGCATTGGAGTGTAAGTGAAAGGTCTTAGATTAGACAAAGGTATATGAAGAAAAGGGCATTAAGATAGAAAAACATCAATTTTTTTTTTGAATGATTGAAGTCATGGAAAGTATCATGAGTGGTAGGAATTAACATTACTGTAGATCCAAATGCAAAGATCAACAATATAATATTATATTTTCAAGAAAAATGTAATAGAAAACTCTTTGATTACATCAAAATAATTTGTGGATGGTAAATTATTAGCCTTGATTACTAAGCTTAACCTTGAGGGGATCAAGAGATTCAAACTCATGACCTCCCCGAATTTGAGGGAGATAAATCACATCTAGCTCATAAACTTGAGCTAACCATCAACATTAATGATAGAATATTTTACACAAAGTGTCCATATTTAATATATAAAGCTTTGCATTCTAAAACTTCTAAGTGTAACATCCCCATTTTTAACTCCCACAAATTATAATGTAATTGTGTAACTATCATTTAGGTTGGTCATCCGATGTGTTTTGGGAAAAGAGCGTGTATTGATTAATATGGCCGAGGGTTGAACTATGTATTATGTATATTGAAATGATTAATAAAAAAAATTAATCATTGGTTGTGATACAAAAGGAAAGTTAATGATGGGGGTATATGGTTCCATACGAGAGGGGGATTAAAGGGGTTTTATTCATGGGTTTTAAATCCCAAACCATTTCCCTTAATTTTATTGTTGAGCAAACCATCTTTTTGTTATTGAGTGTCCCCAAATCCAAACATTGAATTCATTTAAGAGGTTGGGTGAGGAAGTCAACCCACTTAGTTATGATAGAATGGGTTGAGTGTAATCATCCTTTTTGGGAATAGTGACAGTCAAGCAATAAAGGGAGAATAAATAAATTTGTATGGGAAAAAGGAGGATAATTTCACATGCAAATTTTGGGCAACAAGATAGGAGATGAGTGCTGGGAAGAGAATCAACCATGTTGTGCTTGAGGAAAATAATTATTGGACTGTGTTTGTGTTGAAATTGAGGCCAATGTCCTTATAAAAATATGTTATAATCCTATAGTTTGTTTTTTCTATTAAGGAAATGGTTCAAGATCCTTGTGAAGGTTGCTTTGAGTACTCTTGTAGTAGCTGAGAGTTCCCGTAGTCCCCGGCCATGAGATTCCTATACAACCAAGTGCACTAGAATCCTTGTTAAGAAAATGGTACATTTTGAGGGATTGCGAGGAGATATGGGGGTACATTCGTTGGGTTGTGCAAGTTTTGGGGACAAGAGCTAGTGGATTGGGAACTGTTGTTGGAACTTGGGTTTTGGGCTATTCAATGTGGAGACTATTCATCCAAGAGGGATGCATATCCTTGTGGACTCATAGCCTCAACTCGAGGGTGGTTCTTTGTTTATAGAAAATGAACAACAAACCTATGGCTAGGAGGAGCGTCCTTCTCACATAGCCAGTTGGTTAATTTATAAATAGATAAGTGTATGATGCTTTTTTTATTATTATTCCATTGTGTAAATGTTAATTTTAATGTTTTTATGTTTGTTGGGTATGCATGCATTCATAGATTTTATTATTTTGTTAGTTGCATGAGTAAATTAACACATCATTTTGTTGTAATTTTATGGGCTCGTTGCACCTTGATTTATTTTATATGCATGGGATGTTTTTTCCCTTTTAAATAGGTGGGTACGTTGCACTAAGGAAACCAAGAGAATGAAGGGTTCAACTTGTATATAAGTTCTTGATGTGAAGAGAGACCACCAACCAATTTCTTATATTTCTAAAACAAATTCTAAGAAAAAAATTACTGTGACAAGTATGCACATGTGCAAACAAAAGTAGTAAAGAAAATGTGGAAAGGTGCTTTAAATAAAAGTAGAAGTTGTCATGTTGGAAGTGGTTATAAAAAAGTGTTAGTATTCATTTAGAGAGCATCTCATCAAAAGAAGAGAATCCTAATTTTGAATAGAGAAGTTCCAAGTCCATAGAAGCACCATCCACAAACACAGTAGTGTAGAAAAGTAGAACAAAGTCATTCATCCTTTCTCAAAAATCCTATAGCGTGTTGAATAATGGTTCTTAGATTTGGTAAAAAGATGCTTAAAGAAAGGAGGAGTCGTTAGAACTTGCAAATATATCCCACGAAACATGTAATCAATTTTTATTCCAATTCTTTTATAAATTCTCTCTTATCTTAATACATAGGGATGTGATGTTTATTAAATATGTTTTTTTTTAAAGGACTTATTCTATGCATGGTTGCATTGTTGGTCATATCCAACACCCATATAATTATTTTTTCTTAAGGGGAGGTTCTTTATGGAAGAAAACATCATGACTTTGAAACCATAAAAGCATATAGCCTAGTGGTCTATGGTCCACGAGATCATTGAGTTCAATCTAGTTGAGTGAGTTGAGTTTAAAAGAGGTTAGAGGAAATGGAGGAAGGAAATGGAGGAAGAGGGAAAACCACAATTGATAGTTCATCACTAATCCTGAGATTGTTATCTTCCTATAGTAGAAAAACAAAGATACAAAAATATGACATAGCTAAAGAGTTCTATTCACTAGTGGTAGTGATCATGTACTCTGATTACAAACAATTAAAAAAAAAACAATGCCAATTCAACTAGGCCTATGATGGTTACCAATGGCGATGGTGTTTAATATTTTAGAGATGACGAGGTGTGGTGGATACATACAATGGTTAATGAGGCGGAATACAAGCACTAAAGGCATAGTGGGGACCTCATTCCACTATTTTTTATTTTTATGTATTCATTGAGGCCCAACTAACCAAAGCAGAAGAATTGAAGAGAAAGTGGATGCTCATGCCACACCTGCAATGAATAGAGTGTATGTCCCTATTCACATGTTGTAAAGGTCAGGAAGGCTTGATTTGTCTATTTTTATTACGAACATTGAGTGTTTTTGTTTAGATTTCTAGAGATTGGATAATGTGTTTGTCCCTATCCACATTTATATAAGCTCTTAGATAATTTGTGTTCATTCTTATCCTTTAGATGAGGTGTAGTATGGCCATTCCCACTATAAAGATGCAATATGTATTAACTCAGTGTGAGTCCTAGTTTGAATACCATGTCCATTAGATTGGTGATATGTTCTCATCCATCATTTTTCTTCTCAAATTGGTGTATGTCCAAGTTCTCATGAGAATTGACTCCTTTACATTAGACCTATATGCGTACTAAGGGTGGACTGTCGGAAATATTTTGAGAACTGGCTCCTTTCCCTTAGACTTATATGTGTAGCAAGGGCAGAATGTCGGAAATATTCTTAGGTTAGTACACCATAGTCCAATGACTTATTAATCTTAAATTAGTCATGTTAGTATAAGTGTGCATCTTTAATTAGAGTTATTATAGGTAAACTATAAATTAGATTGAGTGATTGAAATAGGTTGTTGGTTAATTTGTTAAGTAGTTATAATAAACACACCTAAAATAAATTAGGTTAAGATATTCTTAATAAAATATAAGAATATATCATAAATAGTAAGATGTCATACTTGTGTATATATTTGACAATGTATGATATAATTCATATTGGTATGAATGTACAAGATTGAAATCATGGTTGATATTAACACTACATTATAAACCATCTTCTTTAAAACTATAACACAATAAATTATATATTAAATTAAAGTATTATATAAAGTGGTTTAATTTTAATAAATAATTTTAATTATGATAAAAATGGTCATATTTTTCAAAATCTTAAAAATATATTTATTTATTTATAAATAATAAAATTATCATAATTATTTTAAATAAAATAAAATATTAACCACATAATATAATACATTATTTTATAAAATTGTTTAATTTTAAGTATTTATTTTCTAGATGCTCAAATTTGGTTATTCATAACTTAAAGACATTTTTTCCCATATACAAAACTTAACTCATCATGCACATATATTTAGGTTTGAAAATTTACTCAAATGATTTTTTTGAAAGTACATAATTACTTTACTCTCATTCCACCTCTTAACTTTTAATAAATAATAAAAACAAAACATTTATTCTTCAAGTTCATGAAATTATTGGAAAAGTTATGTACGGGTAAAGATAGGAAAGTTTGGCCGATATGCTCGACCACTACTGGGGCCTACCCACTCAAAATTTTACATGATCAGGAAGATTCTACTATGATGGCGAGAAGAAAAAGAAGTGGTTTGCTCTCAAAATTTAGCGGGCCGTTAAACTTGGCAAAAGGTGAGAAGAGCGTTGGGCAAGTATTTGAGGAAAAACTTAAACACCTCTTTGAAATCCTGTAAAGAACGTGAAGGGATAGGTTCTTTGTTTATAATATGAGTATAGGTATAGGCTCTTAAAAGCAGAAACTAATCTCGTAAAGACGTACTTAAGATTAGCGGTATTTAAGGTGTTTAAGGTTCGCGATATTTGAGGAGGTGTAGGTGCCACATAGAGGGGTTATATTTCATTTTAATAATTTAAAATAAATTATTTTTTTTATATAAAAATGAAAAATTGTTAAATACGAGTAGTGTAAATTGTTAGTGGGGATTTATTTTCTGGGGTGTTAATGCTATGTATAGATGAAATAATCTCTAAGAAGATAATTAAACAAGTAGGATAATCTTTCTTCACAACAATGAAGTAACATGAAGAATCGTATAAACCAAAGAACTATATATCAATGAGAATAGAAAAATAAAGTTAATGCCAAAACATTTCTTAAAATACTTGAATCTTCTGTCTGATCGCTTGAGATATTATGTGACGTGTGTTGATAGTGTGTGGAATATGTACAACTATGAGGTGTACTAAATCAGGTGTGAAGAGAACTACTGCGAGGCCATAGATTTCAAGGGGCCAAGCCATATATCAATGCCAGAATTGTTCAAAGAACATGTTTGCTTCTTTGTGTCTTTTGATGGCCTTTTCACAAGGCATAAGAATGTGCATATTGCTGAACTTGTGAATCACCACAAACATATAGTCACGTCTCTTCATGTTAAGGGGACGATCAGCCCAAAGAAGTCCATTGTTTATTTATCAAAAGATTTTAATGTCACTTGTGGTACTAAGGGAATTTCATCTCTCATGGAAGGATTCTGAATTCTTTGGAAGACATCACAAGTCTTACAAAATTCCTCGACGTGCTTATGAAGGGTAGGCCACCACAATCCTACACGTAAAATATTTTGAGTTGTTTCTTTTCCTGCATAGTGACCTCCTGCAATCCCTTCATGTGCATATGACAATATGATATGTCTTTCATGTTCTAATACAAATCGTCGCAAAATTTAGTATCTTGTATGTCCCAACATTGCTCATAACTATCGCACTAAAGTTTGTGGTGGTAAATAAACAATCACAAAAATCTTCAGGGGATCCACCCACAATCTTTGCTTACATACTACGTGGCCTAGTAAGATACCAAATGATGCACAAAAAATGCATTTCTCTAAATTCAAATATATTTTATACTTCCCACAACTATCCAATATTAAGCACAAAATCTCAATATGATCTTTCAACAAGATAAACATAGTCCAATAATCTAAGTATACTTGTAAGAACTTATGGATGACCTCCTTAAATCCTGCTACAACCACTCTAGAGAATATTGTTGGTGCATTCTTCAATCCAAAAGGTATTACTATGTACTGGTAACAACCCCACTCTGTCACAAATGTAGTCTTATATCTATCTTCCTCATGTGTAATCTTGATCTGATGATATCTTGAGAAACCATTCATGAATGAGTAGGCTTCCTTCCCTCATATGTTCTCCAATATTTCATCTATAAATGGTGTAGGAAATGGATCATGAAAATAGGCATCATTTAACTTCCTCATATTTACACAAATTATTATCCCTCTTGTCTTGTTATCCTGAACCACCATTGGACTAATCCACTATGATTCTACAACAAGTTCAATAATTCAGGCTTCTAACATCCTCTCTATCTCAAATTTTACCTTATGCTTATACATAGGCTTCAATATATATGGCCTCTACTTCATTGGCTTGGAATCTGTCTTGAAGGGAATATTCATCTCTCCTATCTCCCCATCGATCCCTTTCATCTCTAAAAAATTAGTTGAAAACATAGTCTAATACTCATGCAGTAAGTCCACTATCTTCTCCAAAGTCTTGTCATTCTAATAGTCTCTTATGTTCGTAAATTTGGTCTTATCTTTTGTACCAATGCTTAATTTGTGCTTCCTCAATGGATTTTCAAACACATCATATTCAAGTTGTATTCCTACTACTGGTCGTTCTCCTTCAGTTTCTGGTATTTTCACATTTATTGGATCTTCTTCCTCCTCTTGGTCTTCTTTAGCAACATTATAATAGTGAAAAAATTATCCTATTGTCATAGTATATCTATGCATGCGACACATAGGTACTAGCTCTATCGAGTCTTCTAGTTAAAAAATATTTTTCTTGATGACCTGCAAAGATGAGTCAATTAAAGGAGCATCATCTTCAAATCTAAAAGTTACCTTCAAATTATGCGTTAATTCTTCCCAATATGCAGTTTCTCTGTGCACTTCCAGTTCGAAGTACCAATTCTTTAGGATTGTGTCCAAGGTGTGTACAAATAGATGTGTCCATTCTTTCCTGGGTTATTTATTCTATGTCTTAATACACTATGTAACATGCTCCATCAGAAAACTCATTCCTATATACATTCGCATAGTATCTTCATTCTTTGTCCCGAACTTGACTTGCAATAGTATTCTACAATATTGTCAATCTCTTATTCCATCATTATGCATAGCCAACCATATTTTCGGGGTTTATTTTAGCACGACATATAAACCTAATAATGTTTTTTGATATGATATTTGCAATTAAAATTATCTTATAAAATAATCTACATCAGTTACTCTGTCTTACCTTGGAGGATCACATACCTCGGTTCCAATCCATCGCAATGTGCGGGTAATTAGAGAAAATTTCCTTTTGGACACTTCATGCAATCTCTGTTTCCAGTTCTCTAAAGCTTCTTTTGAATCTGATGCACATGAAATAATACTTATCCAGATAAGTACACCATTGGATATAGGTTTCATGTAATCATCCATCATCGCAGTCATGTTATAGAGGTTTTGGAGCTATTTTATTTTTATTGGTTCTACATATATTCTTCCTTTTGTAGGATCCAACGACGTCGTAACCTTCAAGTTTTCTACCTCAAATATCATATGTCTCTTTTTTAGGTCAATGATAGTTTGGTTTTAAAAGGACCAATCAAGTCCAAGGAGTGTTGGGCAAGGATTTCTTCCATATACTATCTCAATCACTTCGAATTCAGCCATGCCATGCGCTCCATCAATTCTAACACTTACCACTGCCAACCTTCCAATTGGGATGATTTTATGGTGGTTTTCTATAATTAACTAAATGGGAGACAAAATCAACTTTGGTTGGCCCATCATCTCCCAATTATGTCTCAGGATAACATTTATGTCAGATCCTAGATCCAAAATAATATTGTCCATGTCATAGTTTCCTATCTACGCATTGAGTCAAAACTCCCTATTTGTTATCTTCCTACGATGCTCCTGATTAAGTTATCTGTGTGAGAAAAATATCTCTTTCTCTTGGGTGAAATATTCAATCACTATGCACATCATCTTCAAAGAAGACTCATCTTTCATTAACTCTAAACAACTTTTTAGAAAACTATTTGAATTTCTTACCTTATCAACTTGCCTTTCTGAATGGTCATATACTCGTGTCATATCATACACTAGTGGTCTGTCATAGGAAGGTGGCACGATCAAAGTTTAGGCTATCTATTATGCTCCTATTACTTCCTTCTTTTCTTGTGTATATGCCTCTTTCTCCTTTCTAGGAGCAAACAATGGTTGAGGCTCTGTTGATTTCCTTACCCACTAGTGAATCGCGTTTCCTTGATCCGTCGCATCAACTATGGTTCTAGTTACTCCGCACATAACCCCTACTATATTAGGTTGTTTTTCACACACCTTTGTTGCTATCATATATACTTTTTTGTTCCTCTTTTCTTTCCATTTCGTGATCAATTGTGGACAATCCTCCATCACATGGTCTACCTGTTTGCAATACGTACATGTTGTGCAGGGATTTTGGTAGTATCACACTAAGTGTCCAGGATAATTACAATCATAACATATAATTGGTCTTCTACCTCTTCCGAATCCTCCTCTTTAGTTACCTCTAAACCCTAGTCTTCATGCTTGATTTTAACCTCTTGGAGTATTATAATGTGGTGCTCCTCCTTTGGATTCTTCTCCCTGGACTTTGTATGCATATGCAATATGCTCTTTATTCAAATCAAATGTGTGACAATACTTCCCTTAATGTATGACATACTTCAAAAAGTAATAAAATAGATTTCTCACAATACTATGGAACTTTTGCATCAATAAGAAATTATGACGGTGGTGACCCACTATTTTTCAAATCTCACACCATAACCCTAATGGATTCAAAGATTTTGTATTCAAGTACTACTGAAAATATGGACATGCATTCTTATGGTGACCTTTTGTTCTACATGTGGTTCACTAGACCTCCTTGTGCTTTTCTTTTCCTTTCAAAATATCCTGCAACTGAATAGTTAGTACTTATAACTCCAATTGCACTTGAGCCATCCATGTGCTATTTTCTTCGACCTAGGATTCTTCTAATTTCATTGCAATTTCTAAGGATTCTGACTGCAACACGATCTTCTACTCCATCAAAGGGAAATATATATGCAAAAAAAAAATTGCAATAAACTACTCTCTGTGTTTTTCATTTGTAACTTGGAATGTTAATCAATCGTACATTATCTTAAATCATTGATCGTAGTCCCACATTGATTCATTTACTATATTCTTAATCTCCTTCAACTTTGTAATGCACTACGACTCAGATTTAGGTTTCTGAAACTCTTTCAATAGAGCTTGTCTTACCTCTACCAATGTTCTAGTCTATTCTACAGGTGTTGTAGTCTAATATTTCATATACCATAATAATGCACAATCTTTGAATGTCATTGCCAATTGTGCAATATTTTCATTATAATCTTGGACATTCTTCATTGTCCATATTGTCTCACAAATTTACAAATGTTGTTATGGATTCTATGTCCCTTCTCCATGGAAGACAATAATTATTAAGGTAGGATCTACTCCTTCGATCGTGTTCTGCGTGGTATTATTTCCTGATATCATTAACTGATTCTAAATCAACGTAGTACTTCCGCTACTTTGTCTACTTATGCTACTATCTTTACTTCCTTTACAAACTATAATTGAAAAAGCTTATGATCTTACCTCAGTTCTTGGAAACACACACAGGGTCATGGGTTCGATTCATAGTCTGATATGAGAAGGATATTATTCTACTGGACTAAGATGACATATTTTTTCTTCTATGCAGAAACTTCCTTCGATCTAGAGTATCACACTGGTGTCTCTTTCCTCATTCTCACTATGATGGCCCTCTCTCTCAGCCAAAATCCTCTTCTTATTCAGTCTAAATCTCTTACCACTACGTCGTACTCCAATATATTTGTTCATCGCACATTCTTCTTCTCTCGACATCCTCATCCCATATGTTCCTCATTCCTTCTCTTCATCCATCTTTACGCTCAGAACATCCCCTGGTTAGCCCCAAATTCCCCTATGTTTGTGAAGGTGCTTAACAATTAGATTCCATTTCCATGACTCCCTTGTTGCACAATAACATCTTAATCCAAGTAGACATTGACTTAAGGCATATTTCGTGTGGCCCCTTAAATAATTCCCTTTCAATAATGTTGTACGAATGAGTACAATATATGGAAAATTAAGTAATGTAACCTCCCAACACACTTTCTAGCCAGTAATCTACTTCACGTGATACTCAATTTATTATAGAATTGACTTGCTTAATTAACTTAGGATTCCAATTTATCGTAACAATAATATGATATCTTCTTATCTGTTCAATTAATCTCTGGATCCACTCTGCTAGAATAATTGAAAAGTTAGCAAAGAAAATTTCATACAAATCTGTAAACACATACCTTTGTAGCCATTTCTCTATGCTAATCTGTGGATTACTTTTTGAACTACCATAAACTTGATCTCCTTTTCATCCAACCATTCTCAAATATCCTCCTTATTAGGCCTCCACATCACCCTCAGTCACATATCACAATCCTGAGAAAAGAACCATTTTTTGGTGCATAGTGAGCAGACCCCAGGTTCAACATTTATTCACAAAAAAATCCCAAGATACTTACCCGTTCAACATCCCTAGGAAGTAGGTGAAGTCTCAGTCGAGGTACCTATGGGGACTGCAAGAACTAGGCTTCCACAGTCATGAAGGAAATGTGGACCGTTATATCAGTCATTCAACGTGCAATATACCATGTGCGCGAAGTCATCACAACATAAGAACCTATGACAAATTCACCTTACTTAAGCATTCAACATATGCATTGAACCATCAAATACATATTCATATTAACAATTCATGCATTACTAGTGTGCCATAAGTAGAACATAAAATAAACACATCACAACATACATTATGAAACAAAGATTTAATGTGGTTCACCCCAAACTGGGCTACATTCACATAGGATGGTTTCTTATATTAATCATTCATGTTCAATCCTTACAATGTTTTCACATGGTTCTCAAATAAGATACATCAATTCTACCCAAAATTCCCTATCTATTCATGCATACAGTGCACACTGAACTTCTTCAATCTCAACTGTCACTTCACTCACGCACTAATCCTTCTCAACAATCTCACTTCATCAACTCTCTAGCTAACTTCTGACTTCCATGTGATGGCTGTAAATCCTAACCTTGTACAATATCTACTGCAAACTAATATTAAGAAAAGAAAAGAAAAGATACAATGGCAAACACAAACATTACACAGAGATTTTTCACCTGGAAACCCAAACCGGGTAAACTAGCATATATTATATTGATACATTGTTTTTCATTGTTTACAATACAATATACATATAGGAGCCAGCGGCATCCAAAACCCTAACCCAATGACCTGGATTAGTCCAAAACCCTAATTCCTTAACCGGAAATAGAAAACCATCGGC
>ML777907.1:2591025-2614133 GCA_009831015.1 Picea engelmannii | reverse complement strand
TTCCATATTCTTTCGTCTCATCTCCTCCGACAACAAGGACGAGACCACTTCTTCAAACTTCAAAGAAGTTGTATTACTACCTATGGCCACAACCAGACTATCCCATGAGTCTGGTAAAGAAAACAACAAACTGATACATTTATATTCATCTGAAATTTTAATATCAACAGATACTAACTGACTTACCATAGTATTGAAGGCGTTCAAATGCTCTGCCACCGAGTCTCCATCTCTCATCCTCAAGTTATACAGCTTCTTTCTCAGGAATAGTTTATTTACCAGGGACTTAGACTGATACAACTTCCCCAACTTTTCCCATAAATCTTTGGTTGTAGCTTCCATTGACACATTTAGTAATACTGAATCGGAGAGACACAGTCGAATTGTGCTCTTTGCCTTCCGATCCATCTTTTTCCAGTCATCTGCAGAAGTTCTTGTAGGTTCCGTACCTGGATCTACCGTGATCCACTGATATCTCTCCACCAAAACATCTTCCATATTGAGCTTCCACATCTCAAAGCTTTTCCCATTAAACTTCTCGATCTCCATCTTTGAATTGCTTGCCATTTCTTTTCACCTAAAAAACAATACCGCAGATCTCCCACTGTAACAAGGCTTATCACAGTCCCGAGCCAAACCCCTGACGACAAAGGCGTCCCCCTGAAGCCAATAAATCTCTGATACCAAATGTAAATCCTAACCTTCTACAATATCTACTGCAAACTGATATTAAGAAAAGAACAAAAAAGATACAATGGTAAACACAAACATTACACAGATATTTTTCACCTGGAAACCCAAACCGGGAAAACCAGCATATATTATATTGATACATTGTTTTTCATTGTTTACAATACAATATACATATAGGAGCCAACGCCATCCAAAAACCTAACCCAATGACCTGGATTAGTCCAAAACCCTAATTCCTTAACCGGAAATAGAAAACCATCGGCAAAAAACCATGTGCCGAAAAACCATCTAATATCATGTGGTCTCGGAAATATGTCATCCCGGAGATATGTTGGCTCGACGATAATATGTCGGCCCGAAACCGACGAAAATATGTCGGCCTAAAAAAAAAATTCGGGGGCGCTGCCCTCGAACCCCCGTGCGGGGGGATCCGCCCCCCTGCACCCCCCCTCTAACTCCCCTGCGCGCCTGGCGCAGGAGCTCAGACACTACTACTCGTGCAAAGAATATAACACATACCCAACAATGGCTCTTGAATATTCCCTAACTTTATTCTACGAACACTGCTCCTTTGTTGACTTTTCATGCAGTTTGCTTTTGCACGATTCCCAAAACTTACCCAAATTTTCCTGCTACAATAGTGGGACCTATAAGTGAATGCATAAACACTATAAATACATGATAGATGTGCACATTTGAAGAGTATCCAAGCAAGATGAGAAAGTACACGTGCATAGAAGATATATAAGGTGTGAAATAGAGTTGGGGATTATTCTTTGGGTCTAAAGGTGTGCAAGACAAAAAATTTTGGAGTTTTAAGGGTGTGCTATGAAGGCCTAAGGTCTATGATGTTGTTGTTATCACATGGAATTGATTGGGTCAATTCAGCCATAGGTTTTTTATTTTTATCATCAGTGTTTTTTAGTTTTTACCTTTGTCCTCTTCCTTATAGTCTTTTAGGTTTTAGCACAAATAAAGTTAGTGTTGATGTTGGCCCAAACCCTTGGGTTATATCTTCATCCTTATGAAAAGATAATACAAGCCATCATCCTTATGCCTCCACCACCACCTTGACATGTCACCAATTCCACGATGTACTAAAACCCTTCCACTTTGTCCCTCTACCTGTTAGAAGGTCAAATCAGGTTCTTTTGTACGTTGCCATCTCATCAGACAGTTCACAGTGCATCTCAACTACACTTTGTTTCATCAACATAATTTCACTTATGATTATTTTTCAGTCAATCTCCTTGTTTTCAACACTTATTCTTTTAAGGAAATAACCTGCGATTTCATCATTTAAATATTTTCTAACTTTTTTTCCAAGATTTCAAATTGCTCCCAGCTCGGCGCTGCAAAAAATGTTGTTTTCAGATAGACGCTAGGGAAATTGTTGTGAACTCTATGGAGAAAGTGAGTTGGAGGTTATACCAGTTGAAGGTGGATTCGACCAAGCTCAAGGATATCAATTTTCAAGCCTCAGCCTCCAGGTACTCCATGAGCATTTTAAGCTCTGTTGAAGGACAATAAAGGCTATTTTTTTATCATTTCTTATGCTAGGCACTCCGAAATGGTGGTCCACGCTGCCAACTATCCCTCTTACCTATGTTATCACAATTCTCATCCAATTGCAGATATCTCGGCCTCTTTTTACTAAATCTTAAACAAACCTTGTTGTCATGCCCCCTTGCCTATCCCATATTTGGATTTTGTTTCTTAATCTGTGAACTCTGCTACAAATCCCCTGTTTTGGCACTGCATAATCTGTGCAACAACTTATCACTGTTATTCACCTACCTCACAACCTATAACAGCTGGTTACAATCAATGTTTCCATTCTAACTCAAGTCTAAAGTCTATCTAGTTTGGAAATTTTTAAAAAATGGACTTTTGCTAGTAAATTTATGATGATTTTGTAAAAGTGATGGTGAAGTATTGAACAAAATATTTTTGCAAGCAAGCTTTCTCCTTGTATCTCCATTTTCCTATGTAGTCTTCTTTAATTTCTTTACTATCAACTACCCTTTCATAAGCCTAGAGATCAAATAGGATGAAGAACACTAAATCCTTAGATAGAACCAACCTTTGAAAGAGATTATCCATCAAACCCTGAATCCTTTTTTTTATTGTTTTGCATCTTGCATCACTCAAATTGTTGATTTAGTTTTCTTCCTATAACATCAATGGATACTCCATAGTATAAGAATGCTCAGAAGGGTGGAGAAATTGTGAGAACTAAACCCTATGACATGCAGTTGTTTGTTGTTTAACCTCCAATCAGGGAGGTCTTCCAAAGAGTGGGATGTTTCTATTTCTATCTGAAAATGCGGAGGGAACACCCTGAGGTAGCTAGAGAATTTCCCTTGAATTTTGATGGAACCAAAACTAAAGTTGGGACTATTGAACTTGAAGTATCTGATGAAACCATAGCAGCAACTACTAAAATACCAAATACTAGTGAAAGTTTGTTTAAGGCTATAAAGCTAAATGGAACCTTCTCCAAATAATTCCTTAAACAAGAATTTTAGAGAGATAACCTATCAATGGGAGTGCCTAGGAGCCACATGGTTGAAGTATTTGATAATATGCTAAGGGTGATCCAAAAATATTTCACCTGTGAAGGCAGGTTCAATATGATTTATCAATACCACATTAGAATTTTGTTTCACTTCACAGGAAAACACCTCATGAATATCCCTTTCTATTTGTTTAGAAGCATTAGTAAAATGGCTTACAGGGTCCAAGCTAAGTCCAAGGAAGTTGATACTAGTGTTTTTCACTCAAGGATGATTAAAATTCTGTTAATGGAGAAGTTGAAGAAGAAAAGCATTGATTGGGAGAAGTTCATTTCCTCTGCACATTTGCAATTGAATGTTGTTCCTACTCCACAATCCAAAGTGTAGAGTCCTCTTTAGGAGGATAACACTATTCACACAACGAAAAGTAGGAAGAGGAAGAGAAAATACATTTCTAAAAATGATGAGGCTCCTAAGGAACAACAAGAAGAAGGGGGATCTCATTACTCTCCACAAAGAGATTTTTCACCCGAACCAGCTCCAGAAATAGTAGAAACTCCATCAATTAGAGCCACAAGAACAAAAGGAAGGAGGTTACTCTTCCCCTCACTAGCTACTACAGTTGATGCTAAATCTAGGAGGCCCTTTACTAGGTCATCAACAAAGAAGGAAAGTGTTGAAAAAGAGTACATAATAGAAGATCACATCAAGAGAAAGGGTAAAGGTAAAGTTGAAGTTGGTGAAAAAGATATTGAGGTCATAGACATAACCACTCCCCTAGAAAATCCTACCTTCAAAAGACCAAACATACAACTCAAAGAAGCCAGAAAGGAGATTCCTAACTTGAAGGGAGAAGGGTTGGCTGAGAGAAAATGTTTCAAGGATCTTATGGATATGTATCTAGAAACTATTGATAAATCTAGATTTACAACAAAGAGATTTCTACCCCTGCATAAGCAGTTTAAGGATTTATACAGATATAATAGGGATTTACAAGCTCAGATCAGAATACTTAAGCTGGAGCTACAAACTTTTAAGGAAGAACTAGCCCAAAGGACTTTGAATATGTTGGACCAAGATTGCACAAGGAGGAGTTCCAGGCTTATAAAGTAATGGATGAAATAACTTAAGAAAACTCGGTTTTGGAAATGATTGCTCCTTTATTTTTGAAGATTTTTGAGGAATTATGTTGCTTATAACTGAGTTTTTCACTCATACACCACATTATGACGCTTCTACAGGAATACCTAACTCTGTAGAAAGTTTTTGGATGTTTTGGGGCTTAAACTAGACTAATTGGGAAGATATAGGGCAGTTCGCGGTGCTTGGCACTACGAACTGGTTTATACAGTCAAATGCTGCAAACTTCATTGCAAACTCTATTGTGAACTGGATGATACAGCTAGTGCTACATGATAGGCTGTGAATTCCTATTTTGATGGTTTCAAGAGGATCAACAATCACCATATGGCTAGGGGAGCATGGTACAACTATTTGGAGGTCGGTTTGAAGTTGGAGGATACCTGGAAACATAAGGAATGTGCTCAAAGGACACCTCATTATGCAAGATTAAGGTGTTAGGATAGTTTCCAAAATTAACCTTTATTATAGAAGTTTGTTATTTCCAGTTTGTACAGGTGTAATTACCTCAGTTTAAGATGGAAGAATCCTATGTTAGAGGATGAAACTCACATTGTATGCTATTTTTCCCTAACTAGGCTATAAAATAAGCATTCAAAGATATTTTGTAGGTTCGAATGGTTGATTTAAAAGACTCTTTTGGTGATATTAATGTAAGAGAGCCTACCCTGGTTTGATGTATCAGACTTAATGAAATTTTGTTTAATGGAAGTTAGTTTTCTCTCTTTCCATATTACCTCTCTCTCACTCTGAAATCGTACTGTCATTGAATGATTCAAATGATATTGTGTAGTTGTATTACAGTGAAGGTTTGATTGTGATGTTGTTATAACTTTCTCATAGTTTTTATCTTGGATTTAAGAAGCTCTTGTATCTAAATCTTTTCTCTCCTTTGTCTATTGATAAATGTTGATGCTAGTGGTAGGATCACTTCATTTTTCTTACTAAGTCTTCTGTCTATCCAAACTAATCCTCAAAATCCTGATCTAAGTTAAAAAATACCTCTTTTGCTAATGCATTTCATCTAGAATTTCCTGTATTTTGACATTGTTGAACTGAGTTTTATCCATTTGACACCACATTTTAAGACTTATCTCTTAAACATATTGATGGGTAATGAGCTTTCAATTTAGGAGTCAAAGTGTAACTTACTATTCTAACATTCTTGGCGTCGTTGTTGGGGAACATATTGAAAACATTTCTTGGGATTGAACGACAAAGAAATACTAATTATGAGGGTGCATGATAATTAGTACATTGAAGATTGCGGTTTGCACTTGACGACTCCACTATTTCAGTTGTGGCTCCTAAAATTAGACACATGAGGTCTACCCCACTTCTACCTCTGGCTACACCTAAAGATGACCTAGATAATATCATCAAAAAAGGAAAATCTTCTCAAGAAGAATTTTCGTCTTTTGTTCTAGGTACTACTAGTTATTTTCTTGATTCCACTTTTAAAACACTAGTAGTTGCATCTAGTGATCCTCTTTCATCCTCTGTTTAAATATCTAGAAATTTAAATTTTGAAGATTTACCTGTGGAATATTCTTCTTTTTCTCCCAAATTGAAAGAAGAATGTTTTGAAGTTCTTTCCTCGCCTGATGTTGTAAGTTAGTTTAGACTTGAGAGCTTAGAAAATTTTCCTACCCTAGGTTCTCCTTATCCTCCCTCTCTTAAAATTGGTGTGGCCAAAGAAGAAGAAACCTCAGTTCCCTTGGAATTTCCACCATCTTCTTCCAAGACTTAGCCTCTCCTTATTAAAAATGAAACTTCTCCATACTATATTCCTCCCAAGATACACATCATAAATATTGTGGCTATACCAGTCAAGACCCAATCTCCTTCTTACTCTCCTAGAATTTATAATCCAATGGAAGGTACTAACCTTCCTAGAAATAGGATGGATGTCATAGTGGCTGCTAGGTATGCCCCTCTTTTGTTGCCTCCGTCTATGAATTATCTCCTAGTTGGAGACTATCTTAAGTACATGCCCAAGTTTACAGGTGAAGAGGACTTAACTGCATAGGAACACCTTGCAGCCTTTTATATCTATGTTGACAATCTTAATATTGAAAATGAGGATGTTTGGATGAGAGTTTTTGTACAAATCCTTGATGGTGAGGCTAGGAAATGATTTAGGGGTTTAACTCTTGGATCTATTGATGGAATTGAAGTTATGGATGATGCCTTTCTGAGGCATTGGGGAGATAAGAAATATTTCTTATATTATATTACATATTTTGGGTCACTCAAGAGAAACTAAGGGGAATCTGTTTCATATTTTTCAAAGAGATTTAATAAAATGTGCAACAAAATCCCCACAGAAATTAATCGTACAGAAACTTCTTCCAAGATAACCTATGCTAGTGATTTTGAACCTGATTTTTGCCTCTTGTTGAGAGAAAGGATATCTACCTCACTAGCTCATACGCAATATGCAGCCTTAGAGGTAGAATCAAATATATTGGCAACTGATAAGATCAGGAGAAAATCAGACATAGATAGGAGAAAAAATAGATCTGAAGAATCAACCTCTGATTGTTCTGGTGTTAACCCTCAAGTAGATGAACTAACAAAACCGATTAAATCGCTTTCTTTTGAAATGGAAAAAATGAAGCTTGAGAGATTTTTTTTTATAGAAATACACAAGATACAGGTAACATAGAAAATTTCAGGAGACAAAATAATTCCCCTCAGGTCCTTCAAATAGATCAAAGAAATAGGGATGACCAAACAGTTCAGACCCCTCTTCAAAATAACATGGTTGATGATGAAGTAGTAGAGGATGAAGAAACAAATCAAGAAATTCATTGTGGGGGTGATACCTCCCCATCCCCTCATCTAACTCAATCTGCATATGAGGAGTTTCTTATGGACAACTATTTGAATAAATTGAGTAAAGGGGAAAAAGATAATGAAAACTATAATAAATACAACTTAAGGTCAAAAAAGAAGGATGGGAATCCTAGTACATTAGATCATCCCAACAAAACAAAAAATCATGCTAAGGTTGTGGTTTCTAGAAGCAAAGATAAAGAGGAACAAAAACATCAAACAATGATTAAGACCCATTCTAGAAATTAAGGAGATTATGAAATCTCCCTCTTCTTTTAGTTTTGAGAATGAAATTCTTAGATTATGGACCAATGCCCATACCTTTGTAAGTTTGCAATTGTATTCCCAACACCAAAATGCCTTGCAACCTTGGAGGTGTGATCTTCTCTAATAAGATCCAATCTTTCACCTTTTGGGAGACAGAACCTATCAAGCTTGTAGGGAAACCCATTCTGGAGATGATAGTCATCCTTACTATCACCTTCTTCTACATGATTTTCTCCACGTAGTTGCTAAAACACCTCTTTGAAGTTCTCATATTCTATGTATGCCTCTTTGTATTCATCATGGGTAAAAGGATCCATGTGCATAAGAGTTTCAAAATCTATAATGTTATTTGTGGGTGGCCTTGAAAGTATGTATGTCAACTTATTAGTGCTACTCTTCTTATATGTGATAACTAGACAAAACTATTGTAAAAACATCATTTTATTCTAATGTTTGGTTTGTTATAGCTTAATTTAGACCTGCAAATATTGGAGTGTCTAGTGATAAATGTGGATAATGGTTTCATTCCCATCATATGGTTCTTCCATTTATTAATAGCTTAAACTAGGGCATAGAGTTCCTTGTCATATGTAGGGTAGTTAAGAACTCCCCCATGAAAATTCTCATAATCATATAATACATGCTTACCTCCTTGCATCAAAACCACATCCATAGCATATCCACTTGCATTCATCTCCATTTTGAAGGGAATTTGCAATATAGGAAATGTGATAAGTAATGCTTGAATAATCTTCTCTTTAATCTCATTGAAAGATTTATGCTGATTATTTTCCCACTGGAAACTCTTATCACTGGTTGTTATGGCGTAGAGTGGTGAAACTACCATTGATAAGGATGATATTAACTTTCATATATACGACAATTCCCTGACAAAGCTCCCAACTTTAATGAAAATAGTAGGAACTAGTCACTTGGTGATGGCCTCTATCTTTGGAAGATCTATCTTGAGTGCCCCTCCATAGATCATGTACCATAAATACATCAATGGATGATAATAAAAATCACATTTATTAAGGTTATACAATAGTTGATGTGATTTTTAGAGTCTCTAAAACCTACATAAGATGTGAGATGTGTTCTTACCAGGTAGAGCTATAAACCAATATTTCATCGAAATACACTATTATAAATGAATCTAAATATGGATGCAATGCATCATTCATCATACATATAAATGTATCCAGTGAATTACACAAACTAAAAATCATGACCAACCATTCATACATACCTTGCCTTGTCATGAAGGTGATCATCCAAGTGTTCTCTTCTTTAATGCATCCATGGTGGTATCCCTATTTGAGATCCAACTTGGTGAAGTAATTGACATGTTACAACTAGTCTAACAACTCATCAATCCTAGGTAGAGGGTATTGATTCTTGAGTGTGATCTTGTTCAAATATCTATAGTAAATACACATTCTCCAAGTCCCAACCTTCAAATTATTTTATTACTTTTCTTCTTTTCTTTTTATTTTTCTTCTATAATACACTATAATAAAAGTACTACAATACACATACTATGCACTCTGACTAGTGCGTAAAAGAATGACAGTCCCTATATAAATTTTTAGCCGAGTATCATTAACCAATCCTTCCACAACTCCTCCATTTAGTTTCTCCAACTGAAAAAACATCCATCTGCCACAAATTGGATCACATATGGACCCAACCAATTCATCTGAAACTTCCCAAGGGTGCTGCAAAAACTTGTTGTCATAAAGTAAAACTAAGTCTCATGTCTAAAATTTATTATGTTTAATGTTCCTATAATGCCATGATTTCTCATGTGCTTTTTGAACTTGATGATGGAAACCTATGATAAACCAATACTCTTCTATCTCTACTAGCTCTGATAGTCTCTTCTTTACTATGCCAGACTCTGTAATCTCTTCCAGCATAGCAATGAGAATACTCAGTACAATGAATTTCATAGGCATAATAGATTCTTGTCCATACACTAGTCTGAATGGGGTTTTTATTATCAAATTATTACATGTAGTCCCATACGTCCATAATAATGCATGAATATTCAAGTACTAGTCGTCTCGACTTACTTGCATGCCTTCGTCAGTGCATGTTTTAGTATCTTATTGAATTCTTCCACTTTTCCATTTTCTTGAGGATGATGTTTTCTTTTGATGATTAATCTGAAACTCCTTTGTGAATGTTGCAATCAACATATTTACAAAACGAGTTCCCTAATATCTCATAAGTGTTATGGTGCATCCAAACCTTGTCACCATATTTTCAAACAATAATCATGTAGTTTTTTTCACGCTCTACTGGCTCTACTTTATCCCATCTAGTTAAATAATCTATCGTAGTAATTATGTATATGGCTCCTCATCTCTTCAATGGTGGATTAATTATCCCAACAAAGTCCATTGTCCATTTATCAAAATATTTTAATGTCACTTGTGGTACTAAGGGAATTTAATCTCTCATGGAAGGATTATGAATTGTTTGGAAAACATCACAAGTCTTACAAAATTCCTTGGTGTCCTTATGAAGGATAGGCCACCATAATCCTACGCATAAAATATTTTGAGTTGTTTCTTTTCCTGCAAAGTGACCTCCTACAACCCCTTCATGTGCATATGACAATATGATATGTCTTTCATGTTCTAATACACATCGTCATAGAATGCCATCTGCGATTATGCGCTTAACTTGTAAAAAAATCCTGCTATAAGTTGATAGTTTGTGCCCTTCACTACTAATTGCTTCTTCTATGCAGCTATGAACTTAGGCAGGGTTTATCCTGTACTCAAGAACTAAACTATGTCTATAAAATAGTCATCAACCATTTCTACTGAAAATAAGTGTGTGTATGGTAAGTTGTCATCTAAGTTTCATGCGTCTTCTCCTCATAGTATGTGAGATAAGTGATCTGGTCCTAAATTAAATTTCCCTAGTTTCACAATTACCTCAAATTGATATTCGAGAAAAAAAAATAGGCATCTCCATATTCTCCCCCCCAACAATGGATTACTAATCAAATGTATTAGTGTATAATTTTCTATGTACATCTTAAAGTGTGAACCCAACAAGTAATGTCACGACTATTGTAATTCATACACCATTGCTAATCCTTCGCATTTTGTCATAGCATAGTTTTGTTTTATAGTTGAAAAATTCTTGCTTGCAAAGGAAACGGGTTGATATATATATCCTTCTACAGGATGAGCTAACACTATGCCTAAATCTATAGATGACACATGCACATGAACATGAAACTCCTTCTTCCAATATGAAAATATCAAAATTGGTGTGGTAACCAATTTATACTTCCAAGTATCTAAACCTTCTTGGTATTCCTCATTCCATTGAAACTTAATCTCCTTCTTCAAAAATATTTCCATCAGAGTTGTAATCTATGCATATCCTTTAATTAACTTCTTGTAGTATCTTGTATGTCCCAACGTTTCTCATAAGTGTCACACTGAAGTTAGGGGTGGTAAATAAACAATCATGACAATCTTCATAAGATCCACCAACAATATTTTCTTACATACTAAGTGGCTTAGTAAGATACTAAACGACGCACAAACAATGGATTTCTCTAAATTCAAATATATTTTATACTTCCCACACCTATCCAATATTAAGTGAAAAATCTCAATTTGATCCGTCAACAATATAAACATAGTCCAATCATGTAATTACACTTCTAACAACTTATGGATGAACTCCTTAAATTCTTCTACAACCACTCTAGAGAATATTGATGGTGCATTCTTCAATACAAAAGGTATCACTATGTACTATTAACACCCCCACTATGTCACACATGTGTTAATATATCTATTCTTCCTCGTGCATAATATTGATACGATGATATCTTGAAAAACCATTCGTGAATGAGTAGGCTTCCTTCCCTCCTATGTTATCCAATACTTCATCTATAAATGGTGTAGGAAATGGATCATGTAAATAGGCATCATTTAACTTCCTCATATCTACACATAATCTTATGCCCCCTATCTTCTTATCATGAACCACCATTGGACTAATCCCTTATGATTCTGCAACATGTTCAATAATTCAGGCTTCTAATGTATTGTCTATCTACACTTTTACCTTCTTCTTATACATAGGGTTCAATCTATATGGACTCTACTTCATTGGCTTGGCATCTGGCTTGAAGGCAATCTTCATCCTCCTATCTCCCCATCAATCCCTTTCATCTCTAAGAATTTAGTTGGAAACATATTATAATACTCGCTTAGTAAGTCCATTATCTTCTCCAAAGTCTCGTCATTCCAATAGTCTCCTACGTTAACAATTTGGTCTTGGGTGAAATCATGAAGATGGGTTACACTTTTCCTTGTTTTATGAGAAAAAAATTGTATTTTCACAAGTTATTCAACTTCCGACATACAAAAGTATTTTTTTTATTTAGAATTTCACTTTACAGTAAAAACAAAACTTGTGAAGAATTGTGTTAGTTTTCCAATGACTATTTTTCAATTTTTTTTTATCACGATTTGATATGTCAATTTGACAATTGTTTAACAGTATGTTCCTTAAACATGAAATGAATGATAATGAGTTACTTATTTCTACAACAATTTATCTATTATTAAACTTATGTTTTAAAAAAATGAAATATACTGCAACAATCTACAGAGGCTCTCTTTTACTATGACTATAATTTTGAATCTAACGGATGAATATTATAATTTCTAGAATTTTTTGAAGTTGACCAAGTTGAAAACGTTGAAGATTTTAAACACATGTTTTTATACATGTTGTATCTATCTTAATTTTTACTTAAAACTAAAATATAAATATACCCTTTTGAAAAGAACAGTTTAAGGATTATGAATATATTTTTTTCCAAATTTTTCACTGTATATTTTTAGAGATACCGATATTTCATTTCACCGAATCATAATGTCTGCTGAAAATATTACGTAGTGATTTCTTTTAAAAATTAAATAAAATTAGATAAAAATAAAGAAAATGAAAAAAATATATATGAATTGAAAGTAGATTCAATTTTGGAAATGCTGGTGTCATTTTCGAAACCAAATTATCAGTATTTGCAAGAGTCCGCAACCTCCGAAGTTCAGTTAAGCTTGGGGTAATTCTTTGGTTTTAGTTTTCAGTCCCAATTTCCTTTTTTCGGCCGAACAAATAATATTTCAGCCGAAAGACTAAAATCTAATGGAAACCGTCAAAACTGAATGGTTTCCACATTTTTCAGCCAAAAAAAAAATTCTTTTAGCCGAAAGACGGTCGAACGAATTCGATCCATTGGAAAAAATGAAACGACATGTCATATCGTTTCATTTCGTGCCAAATTGTATAAATAGGTGTAACATCCCACTCTGGCGCACTGAGAAAACTTATTCTTTGAGGACACTTGCTCGCAAGTGATCTGGACTTTTACGATGTTAAACTATTTATCCTCGATTATGATGCGTTATTATAGATGGCATGATGTTTTTACTACTTTGATGTAGACAGCTGTTGCTGACTCAGTTTCATTGAGTGTGCAGGGTTCTGGACCTTGAGGATGCAGAGGCATCGGTGGAACCCCCTTGGACTCCAGATTGAGTCAGGGAGTGTGTTATTTGGGTTGATTTATTTACTGTGATATTTATTTGATCTGATGATATGATGTTGACATGTTCTGACACGATTGTTGATGATGCAGGCTGACGATATCTTGCCGACCAGACTCACATATGGAGTAAAGGGGCCCCACACGATTTCCAGAGAGGTTGAGGGAGAGGGGTGGAAAACAACGCTGCCACAGCCTACTAGCACTCCCGTCGTGGATCGAACTGTAGGTTAACGATTACCTAGTTCGAGAGGATCCACGATGCCGTGAGGGCAGACTGCAACAGTCACTCACAATGATTCTAAGGGGCACGCAATAAGGCGGGGGCCTTATTCCTTAGAACCCTTAGTCTCCCACAAGTTCATCTGGTGGAGTGTTGACTCCAGGGGTTATAGATGTCTACCAATCAGTCCAGTTGGCGAGTGGCACCCTTGGAGCACGTGGTGCATCCTGAAGGGCACATCACACAAAAGAAACACAAGAAGAGAGTGGCACCCTTGGAGCACGTGGTGCATCTTGAAGGACACGTCGCGCAAAGGAAATGAACGAGGCGAGTGGCACCCTTGGAGCACGTGGTGCATCCTGAAGGGAACGTTGCATTGATATGGATGAAGGAAACAAACCTAAATAGACCTAAGACAATAACGCCTTAATAAATTCTTAAAACGACACCCCTAAACAAATCGTCCTTCAGTTCAAAATCTAAACCTAAGTCAAAAAAAAAAAAAAAAAACTTCTCTAAGATAAAAATTTCATTTAACTTTAAGGAAAAAGGCCCTAACTCTAACTCTAAAAAGAGACTAACCCTACTTCTAAATGAAATAGCTCCTATGAATCTTGACCTAATCCTATACCCAAATATCATTAGTAATAACAATTAACCCTAATAACCATTAAAATAATTAAGCAAAACATCATTATGAGATTTTAGGCTAGAGTTCGCATGCAGTGCAAGGAGAATACAATTTTTAGAACGTACTTGAGCTCTAGTTCTTGGATTTATTAGCGTTAACTTCATCCAACTACAACCAATATATCAACAGATACTAGATTTCATAATCTTTTTCAACTATTTAACTTTTAATGAACTCATAACCTTCATTCAAATTGAAACATAACTTTTCTTAAAAATAAAAATATACATAAGTACAGTTTTAGTTAACTCAGACAATAAATTTCATTGAAGGCCTCTCCTTCTTTAAACGCAACCTGCAATGAGATTTCATTAACATATTGAAAGCACAACTCCCTTATGAATGCAATATTTTTTCAAAAATTAAACTAATTCATAAATAAACGAATACCAAAAGCCATAGTTTTGATTGACAGAACGCATAACCATCAGTGAATAAATTGAATGCTTAAGGGACTAAACTATATTCCTTAAAACTCATACATAAACTCAGATTGAACCAATAGTAATAAAATTATTTGACGAGCAGGAGTATAAAAGAAAAAATATATATGAATTTAAAAATAAAATGAAAAGATGCTTAGTGCATTTACCTTTTTGGGTTTTTTTTTTTGAAAAAAGAAAAAAAAAAGGGAAAATAATTTTGGAGAAATGTGGGGGATGAGTGACACTTGTAAGACAGATAATTTCTAGAGGTTTTTTCATTAAAACTTAAAATAAATGTGATTTAGGTCAAAACTGGATAAAAAGAAAGGGGCATGGGGGAAAAAGAGAGGGGGGCTATTAGGTATTGTTATGCTTCCGAAATTGGAAATGGGACTGATTGCTTCTGAGGAGTTGGGATTTCTCAGCTGTATAGAGTGGTAGCTCAGCCTTGGAGGCGAGATGGGAAGCTAGGTATACCTTCTGGATTTGTGTGGCCCCTTTGCGGCTCGAGGAGCTAAGGGGGAAGCAGAGTACCCCTAGCGTTTGGCTGGGAGGTACCGGTGAGTTCTCTATGGTCGGCGAGGCGGAGCAGCATGGAGAGTGGGATGCGGAACGAAGCGCAGGACGTCAATCCGAAGGGGGTGAAGGGGCACATGTATGCTTTTCATATTTTTATGGTAGAATGTGTTAGGGTTTATGTGGGTCTGCTTATTAATGGAAGGGTAGAATGACTTGTTTTATCATTATATTCAGGCCATAGGATAACTCAATGGGTTCTTGTCTGGGATTGATTATCTTGGTATTCTGGCAAATTTAAAATCGTTTTAGGTGATTTGGCAAATGTAAAATCGTTTTTGTAAATCATTCTGGCAATGTAAAATCATTTTATGTATTTTGGCAAATGTAAAATCAAATGGTGTCTCCGTAAATTGAATATTTCTCTGTGTTTTATCTCTGTTTGTGTATTTACCTTTTGTCGAAGGTGTTTTATCTCTGTTGGTGTATTTACCTTCTGCCAAGGGAGTTTTTATTTCTGTTGGTGCATTTACTTTCTGCCGAGGGCGTTTACTTCTATTGGTGTATTTACCTTCTGCCAAGGGAGTTTTTATTCTCTATTGGTGTATTCACATACTGCCAGGGACGTTTTTACAATTATATCCAATTGGAATATATTCCCGTATTCCCTTTTTAACTTAAATTTATATTTCAATTTATATCCTGCTGGAATCTCATTGCAGCGTAAAATGATTCTGGTCTTCTTTTTAAATTCAAATTTATATTTAGTTGGACCTTGAGGATGGACGTTTTTACATTCATATCCAGTTGGAATTTATTCCAGAATTTATTCCCGTCTTCCCTTTTTAACTTAAATTTATATTTCAATTTATATCCTCCTGGAATCTCATTGCAACGTAAAATGATTTTGGTCTTCTTTTTAAATTCAAATTTATATTTAGTTGGACCTTGAGGATGGATGTTTTTACATTTGTATCCAGTTGGAATTTATTTCCGTCTTCCCTTTTTAATTTTAATTTATATTTTAATTTATATCCTGCTGGAATCTCATTTCAGCGTAAAACGATTCTGGTCTTCTTTTTAAATTCAAATTTTATATTTAGTTGGACTTAAAGGGTTGGAATATGAGTCTGAGAAATTTTTTATAATTCTGTTACATCTATTTTGTTTCCAGTGTAGTATGCTTGTACAACTACATCCTTCTTCTACACAGATAAACATATGCCCGTACCCTTGCCTTCACCTTCAGCTTCCAGATAGATACATTTTCCTGGGAGCTCACTTAGAACAATAACTTTATTACCTTTAAGCTAGAGTTAGTGGAAAAACACTATGGCAATGTAGTAGAGACAGGGTTTGGAAGGGAATTAAGGAAGGTTGTAGTTTCATTAATTACCAGATTATTCAATGAGTATTTTATTGGCAATACTGTTGTAAGGAAAAGTTATTTTTAGTTATAGAACAGTACTAATTTATCTATGGTGAACAGAATATGATCATCGGGTGTAGTTAAACGATTTGATGCCAGTGGAAATAAAGGACATGATTTGCATTAAAAATAAATTTCTGCTACAATCCAGTTTACATTATGTCCCATTTGAATTTAATTTTTATGGCAAACCTCGATTATTTTATTCCCAACGTCCTGTAATGAAAAGCCTTATTTAGTTACATGTACCCTGTCATGAATTTCACTACACTCTGATATACAACAGGCATTCCATTGATTTTAATTTATGATCTTAAACATCGAATTTTATTTATTATAATGTTGTAAGGAGAAGCCATTCTTAGTTTAAAATTACAATACTATTCTCTTGTTAAAAGTAAGTACATGGTTAATTATGGTTAGGTTTAGTAGTTCTATTGTTATTAATCACCAACAAGGGATAAAGTCATTATTATTTAATTGCAATGTTATGGTGGTATAGAGGGCGATGATGCTAGCTTTTATGGTGATGTCATTGTAGTTTTATTATTGATACTAACATATAAGATGTAATTGATCGTTATCTTATTGCAGGATAAGTAAGATAAATATAAGATAGATTATTATTTATGGTGTATTATTAATGTAATGTCCTTGAATTTAGCACATTGAAATTTATGTAACGAAATGTAAGGAATGATTGTGTAAGGGAATGTTAGTGAATATCATTGGAATGTATTGTAATGTAAGGTGATTGCAATGAAACTAAGGTTAATACTAATTTCAGCACGATTATCGGTTTTCGAATGTTAAGGACATGTAATATCCTCACTTATGGAAAAATGCTTGTAGCCTTGATATCATAGGAATGTAAGAACATTGATAATGGTTTACAAAATTGTTGTAGAATAATGTAATGGTAAGGATGATCATTACAAGGATGTTTCAATTTTCAACCTAAAAGGGTAAGGTCCTTAAAATAAGAGCAAAAATCATTATGTGTTAGATTTAGAATTTTATCAGGCGTACTCATCTTTATGGAGGTTGCGGTCGTGCGTTTATTTATTATTGTACTTGGTTGTCGTCATTTCATTGCTTGGTCTGCTTGCGTCGGGTGGGATGTAGACACCTCCATGTTCCTCAGAACAGTCGCCAGCCCTGAGACCTTAAATGGTTAAAATCGATGGGAACCTATGCTTGAGCGTTGATTATGTGTCTTGGAGGTCCTAACCATTGCAGGGTAGGACGGGCAGGTAGTCAGTCTTACTTATGCTCATTTGATCATCATTAAACGCATGTTGTTAATGTGGTATGTCCTCATCGTATTTTATGTTCATCATGGTTGCATCTTATTCGTCGTTGAGTGGCGATGCAGAGTTGAACGCGTTGATTTTTCCCTTGTACACGCGCGCACACACTTTTTAACCACACACACACACAAAAAAATTGCACTAGTTACTAGAGTTGGGTCGTCGTAACGAGGAGGTTCGTTACATATTGTATCAGAGCCGGTTCAACCCTAGGACTATGAATCGCCAGGCTTTCCACAGCAGTAACCCACTGAGTATTAACCCTTGCGTTAAGTAAAAACCTTAAACCTGTCCTCGTGGAGATCACATTTAGAGGGTGCCCCTGAGGGTCCACGACATGCTAGCTAGTACCGTTAGCATCCTCCGAGATCGAGAGAGAGATGAGATCTAGCGTCCACGAGTGTCACAGACGGTGGTGTCGTCGAATAATAGTTGTAGAGAAAGGTGTGTGCCTTACGCTTCGCGTTTACGACCTCCAGCATGAAGGTCTGCATGGCGGTCTTTCAACTAAAGGGGAGCGCTCTTCTATGGTGGAAGACGCTCCTGCGAAAGCTGAACATGGTTGTTGTAGACGTGTTATGGGAATTGTTCGAGGAACGGTTCCGAGAGAGGTACTTGTCGGAGGAATTCATTGAGCGTCAGTTCAATGAGTTCAATGCATTACGAAAGGGAGGTCGTACAGTGCCTGAGTACAAGGAAGGTTTCTTGGAGCTGCTCCGGTATGCTCCGCGCCTTAACACAGAGAAACTCAAGGTCAATCGGTTCGTGTTTGGCCTTAACGGCAGCCTGCGTGCAAAGGTTAGGATCTTGATGCCTCAAACCTTGCACGACACTGTCCAAAAGGCCCTCATAGCAGAGGAGGAGCTTATCAGTGGGGGTCAGACCAGGACTCCAGCGAGACCCACAGGGCAGATTTCATCTGGTACGCTGCAACATCAGCCACCAACGAGACATACGCCGGGACATCGTGGCCTCCAGAGGGGATCCACTTTTGCTACACCCCGATGACCACCGCCTCAGAAGAGGACACCTTATCAGGGACTACAACATCAGCAACAGTGTCGCCTGCCGCAGTAGCAGTGATCCGGATTATTTTCGGCACGAAATGAGAGCGGAGATATAATAAATAAATGCACAGAGATATTGAAGATATTCAATAATATAACATAAATGTACTAGAGATGCAACCATAAACACAGATATACAATATTACACGATTTCTATTAATCAAAGAAATGTACAGAGACTATTAAAAAATACAGAGTGAAAGACTCGCTAGTATGGTGGAAACTTATCTCTGAGAAGAGATGTGACGGCTACTCGCATTCGCAAGAAGATGGTTACAATGAGGATCTGGAGGCCATTTTACAATAATAGGGAATGCCAAAAGTCCTATACATCCAAAAACCTAACCCTAGGAGATGAAGTGCCAAAAGTCATGTGGCCCCGTTTGGGAAAGTTGGTGCATCAACTTCCCGGGGTCGTAACTTTTGCATACGATCTCCGTTTTAGGTGTGTGATAGCTCGTTGGAAAGGTATTGTTGAGGAGATTCAGTTTGGGGGCTCAATCATGCCTTCAAATATCATTGAGAACCTCGATATATAAAAAACTTCATTTAGGCCCTCAAAATGGCCCCGGAAGTTAAAACCTGCTAAAAATAGTAAATTGGCAAAATGGCCAGAAAACTGTTTTGAGCCATTTGGAAAAGGTGGGTGGCCCACGATATCCACCTGGATCAAGCAGTTTAGGCCTTTTTAGTAGAAAAGACCTGGATTCCAGGTTGGTGGTCCGTCATCTTCTACTTCGGGTACCAGGACTACTGGGCTGAAGAAGGGGTGTTGGACGTGTGGGGAGCCACACTACCAGTGCGACTATCCTGTGGAGAGGACCAGAGTGTCTAGATCAGCTAGACCCACTACAGTGGGAGATATGGGCAAGGCCCATCGGATTCATGCAGCAGTGAATAACCGTCAGGCAGAGCACCAGTCGACTGTGCTCGAAACGACAGGTACTGTCGCTGACCAGACCCTTAGTATTTTGATAGACCCAGGTGCTACTAAGAGTTTCATTTCTGGTGCAGCGCTAAAAAGGATTAAGGTAAAGGCAGTGGAACATGACAAGTTTAGCTTCGTAGAGATGGCCTCGAGAGACAAACAGAAGGTGGGAGGAAAGGTTATGGGCTGTGCCATTAACCTGGGAGAGTTTGTCACGAGGGTCAACTTGTATGTCACGATGTTAGGATCTTATGACGTCGTGATTGGTATGGATTGGTTGGAATTGCATGAGGCAATACTCAACTGTAAGACAAAATGGTTGAGATTGGTTGATGACAAAGGACAGAGACGTGTGATTGTAGGATGGAACCAGGGAGTTTCCATGAGGTTCGTCTCTTCCTTACAGTTACATAAGAGTATGTGTAAGGGGTGAAAGCTTTATGCAATCCTTGCGCTAAACAAAAAGGGAGTAGCAGAAGGTCTAGAACACCTTCCGGTGGTGAAGGAGTTTGCGGACATGTTTCCAGAGGAGTTACCTGGGATGCCGCCGGAAAGGGAATTGGAGTTTACCATAGACCTAAAACCGGTGACCGAACCGATAACAAGGACGCCTTATCGAATGTTGACCCTGGAGTTGCAAGAGTTGCAAATGCAACTGAAGGAGTTGTTGGACCTGGGACTAATACGTTCTAGTGTGTCACCGTGGGGCGCACTAGTTATTTTCATACGAAAGAAGGATGGATCATGGAGGCCTTGCATTGACTATAGTCAACTGAACAAGGCTACGATCAACAATCAGTATCCCTTACCAAGAATTGATGATCTGTTCAATCAAATGAAGGGTGCGACGGTGTTCTCCAATATCGATTTGCGATCCGGGTATTACCAGTTACGGATCAAGGAGGATGACATCCCTAAGAACTCCTTTAAGATGAGATTTGGACATTACGAGTTTACTGTTCTACTGTTTGGATTGACAAATGCCCCAGGGGTATTCATGAGTTTGATGAACGGGGTGTTCCGCGAGTACCTGGACAAGTTCGTCCAAGTATTCATTGACGATATTTTGATTTACTCTCGTACAACAGAGGAGCATGACGAGCACTTGAACTTAGTACTATAGTGTCTACGAGAGCACAAATTGTATGGGAAGTTGTCCAAATGCTCTTTTTATCAATCAAGGATTCACTACTTAGGGCATGTCATCTCCGATGAAGGTATCGTCGTGGATCCAGCCAAGGTTGAGGCTATTATGGAATGGCCTGCGCCGACGAATGTCACAGAAGTGTGTAGTTTCATGGGTTTATCATGATACTATCGACGGTTTGTCGAGGGATTTTCAAAGATAGCAAATCCAATCACAGAGTTGCAGAAGAAAAACAAGAAGTTTATTTGGACCGAGAAATGTGTGAAAGAATTTCGGAGGCTTAAGGAGTTGTTGATGACAGCGCCGATACTAAAGGTCCCTGACATGGACACAGACTTCTTGGTATGCACTGACGCATCCAAGGAAGGTTTAGGCAGAGTCTTGATGCAAGACGAACGAGTGATTGCTTACATTTCAAGGAAACTGAGATGGCATGAGGAAAACTACGCGACGCATGATTTGGAGTTATTAGCCATCGTATATGCCTTGAAGGTTTGGAGACACTACCTTATTCGATGAAAATTTGAACTAAGGACTGATCATTGTGGACTACAACACATTTTTACGCAAAGCGACCTGAACGCGCGACAACGGTGTTGGTCGGAATTGCTTAGAGAGTACGACTTCAAGATTACTTACATAAAGGGAATAGTGAACCGAGTGGCTGATGCTTTGAGTCGGAGAGCATGCATCTTTCCGGTGTTGCCTCATCAGATGAATCTACGTGAGAATATTCTCACTTTACAGCGTGACGATGACTGGTACAAAGAAGTTGAGGATTTTATCGGACAAAACACAATGATGGTACCATGATATGAAGGATTTTCTTTTGATAGCGACGGGTTGTTGAGGTTTAGAGGTCGGATTTACGTACTGCCAAACGACGAGTTGAGGAGGTTGATCCTGAGAGAGGCTCATAGAGAAGTTTACATGGCTCACCCAGGAGTTACAAAGATGAGGGCAGACCTTAAACCATTATTCTTTTGGAAGGGAATGAAGGCTGACATAGTCAACTATGTGGCCAGATGTCTGGAGTGTCAGCAGGTAAAGGCTGAACATAGACAACCGGTAGGATTACTTTAGCCACATGCCATTCTGAAATTGAAATGGGAAGTTATTTCGATGGATTTTATTGTTGGATTGCCACTGATGGCAAGGAGACATGACTTGATTTTTGTAGTAGTAGACACTCTGATGAAGAGTGCTCACTTTATTCCTGTGCGTATGACGTATCAGGCACCTGGCATAGTGAGGGTTTTCATCAATGAGATTGTGAGGCTGCATGGCGTGCCTAAGAAGATTATATCTTCTCAAGGATCAATGTTTACTGGACGATTTTGGACGAGTTTCCAAGAGGCCTTGGGAACCCAACTTAATTTTAGTATTGCATATCACCCAGAGACTGACGGATAGACAGAACGAACAAACCAAACCTTGGAATACATGTTGCGCATGTACCTGATGGACCAACAAAAGCGTTGGGAGGAGTTCTTGCCTCTAGTAGAGTTCGCTTACAACAACAGCTACCAGAGCACCATTAAGATGGTGCCTTTCGAGTTTCTGTATGGGCGACCGTGTCGGACGCCCTTGAGTTGGAATCGGCTTGAGGATAGGGTCCTGGTGGGACCAGAAGCGATCAAAGAAATGGAAGAGCAAATGAAAACCATAAGACGAAGGATAAAAGAAGCGCAGGATCGACAGAAGAGTTATGCTGATGTGCACCGGGTCAACCGTAGTTACGAGGTTGGCGATCGAGTCTACTTGCGGGTTAAACCGCATAAGAGTTCGATCAAGTTTGGAAAGGGAGATAAACTCTCTCCTAGGTTCGTGGGACCTTTCGATACTATGGAGGGAAAGGGGCCCGTGGCCTATCGACTAGCCTTGCTTGATTCTTTGAGGCGTATGCACGATGTTTTTCATGTATCTGTTTTGAGACATTATATTAGTGATCCTACACACATGATTGACATGAGTTCCTTGCAGGTATCAGACGAGGGAGCACTCGTGGCTGATCCGGTCCGCATCTTAGATCATCGTGTTCGACAGTTACGACGTCAAACGGTAGATCAGGTCAAGGTCCAGTGGGACAGTTATAGTCCACACTCGGTGACCTGGGAGAAGGCATATGATATGCGCCAGCAGTTCCTATTTTCAGTTGATATATAGACTTATGATACTATGGTAATTTTATTTCGGCATTTATACTGAGAAACTTCGGGACGAAGTTTAGACCAAGAGGGGGTGTATGTAACATCCCGCTCTGGCGCACTGAGAAAACTTATTCTTTGAGGACACTTGCTCGCAAGTGATCTGGACTTTTATGATGTT
>ML777907.1:2570833-2586178 GCA_009831015.1 Picea engelmannii | reverse complement strand
AAAAGTTTGCGCAAGAGAAAATATGATCGCACTCGAGATGATACTTGCCAAATCGAACAAATGAAAGAGATTTATCGAAGAAAGAAACAAGAACGTGCAAATATTGAAGAAAGAAACGATGATAATGTAAATAGAGATTTTTGACAAGAAGAAGTTAAACCAAGTATGCATGCACATATGATGATCGAGCACATGACACACATTGGGACTATATTCAAAAAGTACAAAATTCAAAGTATAGAATTCAAATTAAAAATATTGTAAATAATATAATTGATTGTAATTACAATTTGATATTTTTCAAAAAACATAAATAGATTTGTCTCATAATGTCGAAGAAGACATTGAAACTGAAATTGAATCAGAAGACGAATCACCTATGGGTATGTGTACAAAAATTTAGATTAATACAAGATGAACACTCAAGTATATATAACTTAGTGAATTTGTGTTCGGGTTATGTTTTTAATATAAAATTTAAATTGAAATATGCAGGAGAATCTATCAACATTGATGATGAAATATTAGAAAATGTTGATACTGACAAATTTGGGAAGAAAAAAGCTAAGCATTATATAAGATATCGAACTAAGAATATGTATAATACTTATTTCAAAGATGAATTAGTAACAATACAGGCTCAACTTTTACTTTCTCTATTGAAGTTGAGAAAGTTAAAAGAAGCTACATCATTATTGGGTATTCAAAAGTTGACAAAGGATACAAAGGTGCAACATAATTTCTTTAACAATATAACTAGTGTATTAAAAGCTTTTGGAAAATCTCGAAAATAAGATGTTCGTGTTGCACGTAAAACGTTACAAACAACAATTGTTTCAGGGAGAAATATAAAATATCGTTTCACACTACACATGGAAAAAACTTTGGGAATGTCAAGAAAAACATTGCACAAACATAGAAAATTATGTTTCCAAATAGATGTAAATGATGAATTGGCTTGTTGGACAGTGATTTCTAGACAACCCTACAAAGATAGACTTGTAGAAAATGTTAAAGAATTCGCCCGTAATTATTGGTTGGAAGAATATCATGTTTCACCACATACAAGGGATGTGTTGCATCAAAGAATAGCACGAAATCAATATGAAGAACATCCAAAACATATATTGCCAATGACACAAACAGAGTTGTTTAATAAGTTCAAAGAAGAGCACAAAGAAGTTAAAATTTCCATCAATACATTTGTGCAACAAAAACCATGGTTTGCTAGATCCGTCACTATCTGTGACATGTGTTGTTGTCGTTATCATGTGGAGTTTGAGTTGTATTATGACACTTTTTTGGATTTTGGTAAAACTTTATGGCCAGGTTCACCTCCTCCTTCCACAGTTCGTGTTTTTATATATGAAATTCTATGTAAAAGAGAAGATGATGATTTATTTTACGAAAAAAAATGTGTTGGTGGAATGAAATGTGATCGTTGTGGAAATCTAAGTTTGTTTCATTCAAAGTATCATATTGATATGAATGATCAATCATTTTCTAATATAAGAGTCAATTGGAAGAGATATGAATATTTGAGCAACATGACTCCACATTCTTCAAATGTTATTTCCAAAAGGCTTGATTTGAAGGTAGATAAAATCTATATAATAGAGTTTTTGAAGAAGTTTGAGGAAGAAATCTACAAATACACCAAGCATTCACATAGATCTCGATGGAAAGATATATAATTCAAACAATCCCGTGAAGTGTTTCCACCAGGGACAATTTTGTTTGTAGTTGATTTTGCAGAGAATTACACATTCGCTGCACAAAAACAAATACATAGTGAATATTATCATTCTGATCAAGTCACCATATTTTTCCACATCCTATATAGACATTCTCAATGGAGTCTTCCAAACATAGAAAGAACCAACGACAATCAACATGTTATTAAAGAATATCACTTTTATATAATTGATGATCGAACACACGACACACATTATGTACAACATTGTTTTGATAAATTTTATGATTCATTGAAAGAACGCGAAATCATATTCAATCGACATTGGATATGGTTTTATGGGTGTGCGGGTCAGTTCAAATCTGCATGATCATTCTATTGGTTATGTCGTCTTCATAAAAAATTAAATATTACACATTGTTGGAATTTTTTTGAGACTGGTCACGGAAAAGAAGAGCACGACGGTGCATGAGAATGTATAAAATGAGAACTTCGAAGGTATCAGTTGAACCCTCATGCCGATCGATTTGAATCCGTTGAACAAGTTGTTGAATGGTGCAACATGGAACTAAGACATGAATATAATCCATCAAGGGATGTGCGCAGGTGTGTATATATATAAATGTTACATGTATGTACACATGATATATAAATTTGAACGTGTTCAAATTTATATTCAATCTTCAATCATTTTCTTGAGATATTTCAAGTTAACAATTTCTTGTCTTGTGCAGGTATTTTTGGCATGTTGGAATCGAAGATGTAAATAGATCAATATCATATGATGCCAGTACAATACCTGGGACAAGAAAAATACATTCAGTTAAAACAAAAAAGTTTTCAAAATGGGTTTGCATTTGATAGATGAAATGACTCTTGTTTTTGTTTAGTTTGCATAGACGATTCAGAATCTATAGATATTTACGAGAACGAAAATGTAGGATATGTTAAAGCTTGGAGACATATTGAACTTAATGTAAAAGGGAAAATTCCACTTGCAAGCTTAGAGGAGATGGAATCAAATGAAACTATAGTGTCAATTGATGGCAATAGAGTTTCTGATCTTGTTAGAGAAGGTAAAATTTTTATGTTTACATGTTTTCAAATAACTTGTAGATACATACTTGTGTGATAATCTAACATGAATTAATTGTTGTCCAATATATCCAATTATTTGCAGGAGATGTTTTTTCCATGGTTGCACATGTAGACAACACTGAAAATGTGAAATATTATTTGATGTGATGCATGGAACAAAAGATGAGGCTATTAGAATATTTTGATGATAACAGTTTTATATATGAAAGAGGATCCATTGTATTGAAAGGATATTTTTTTCAAGAAACCCATCAAACCGATATTCATGTTCACTTTCAAGACTACCAGTCAGATGTCACAATTTGTCAATATAGTCATTTGGTATGTGCAGCGCACATAAAGTTAATAGAAGTTAAATAAATAAATAATAAAAGTTAGAAAATGGAAAATGTCGAAAGTCGATCATGAACGAATAATTGAAGATGGAATACCATCACATTGTTTTTAAACAAACTTGGCACATGTGTACATTCCATAATTTTTAATTTTTCATTGAAAGTACATTCCAGATTTTGATAAGTTGTTTTGACTATCTTCAAACATATTTCCAATTATGATATTTATAAAAATTATACTATGTATAAAAAACTCACTTGATACTATGTATACTATTTCCAACCTCTAATTGAATTGTACCAATGACCCACAAAAATGTCTTGACAGATAAAATCATAGTCCGTGGAAGATTAGAAACACCAATAGTGGTTGATTTAATGTTGACCGGATATTTTAGGATCTCTTACATCACATGCTCCAGCCATACATCCATTCATGTTTAACTAGGAACCTTTGAAGTGTTCATTTTCCATTCATGCTCCAGCCATACATCCATTCATGTTTAACTAGGAACCTTTGAAGTGTTCATGTTTAACTAGGATTTATATTTATAATAAAAAATGAATTTATATATTTCATCTGAATTTGGATTTATATTTGTAATCAAAAGGCTTCATGAATAAGCATTTCCACACCCATAATCTTTCACATGAACAATTTTGAATTTAATTATATATATCTCATTAAAATTGATTTTAAATTTCATTTGAATTTAATTATATATACTTATTTAAAATGGATTTATATATTTCATTTGGATTTGGATTTATATTTGTAATCAAAAGGCTTCATGAATAAGCATTTTACACACCCATATTCTTTCACATGAAGTACTAGGATTATTACATTATGTATAGAATTCTTGTCTCTTTTTTATTTAAATATTTGATTTTTAATTATAAACTTGTAAACATGGATTTATATTTGTAATCAAAAGGCTTCATGAATAAGCATTTCACACACCCATAATCTTTCACATGAAGTATTAGGATTATTACATTATGTATATAATTCTTGTCTCTTTTTTATTTAAATATTTGATTTCTAATTGTAAACTTGTAAACATGTAATGCATGATTTGATTTGGTCCCATTGTTTTTTATATGAAGCAATAAATGTAGAAAGATTTTTTTACCTCATTGATGATGCTCTAAATGCACTTTCTCCTTAATAGATTCATCATTGATCCAATTTTATATGGTGATGAATTGATCTATGTGTTATATTATAGCTTCATTTCATACATTTTAGTTTTAGATATATGTCCTATACCTCCTAACCAATTAATCTCACATTGCTTACATCTATAGAGAATGTCCCTTCTCATCTCATGGTCTCCTTTGACTTTGTTTATAGGGTTTCAATTTGTTCTCACCCTTGATTTGATTGGCCTCCTTTAGGTCATTTAGTCTTCTTCTTATGTTCAAATTAACCATGTTTGATATGTGTTGGCAGCCAATTCACCTTTTTCTATTGTCTTATAAGTTGCCTACACCAATGTTTTGCAAACATCAATTTTTCGTCGCAATTATTCAAATAAACGACACTTTTATTTTTGTGACATTTGCACATTTACCTTTGTTTTGTTTTCACAACTGTAAGTTTGAAAACTTAGTCTTTCGAAGTCGCATTGGAATCATTATTTGGACTGTCATGATCCTTCTTGTCAATATTCATATTGAACTTACTTTTCACTTATCGTTATGCAGCTAGCAAAACTTTCGAACTATACTCATTGGACATTCTTGTATTGATTGTGAAGTTTGTAATGCATTGGCATTTGGATTTGCATTTTATTTGACCTACTTGATCATTAGTTTCATGAAAATACATAGGGTTTATGATTAAATATTTTATATATGTATTTTGATATAATGCCTATGTTCATGTTTTCATAACTTTTGGTATGATTGATTATATGAAGACCCATTGGCACCTTGGTTAAACTATTAATATGAGATGTTACAATACTTTGGCGCATGGTTAAATATTTGGCATTGGTTTCAAATCGTATGTTGATGGTTTAAAACTATGGCATAATGTTTCAATTGCGCGCGTTGGTTTATACACTTTCCATTGTTTTCATTGGTTGGGCGAGTGACATGATTGTTGAACTATAGAATAGTGGGTAGAACAACTATGAAAGTCGGCGGTTGTACCTTGGAAATAGCTATTATGCATGACAGAGATAAGATCCACCACCTTCGCACGATGACATTTATGCATATCCCTTATTCCCATTTATCTCTGTTAGCTCGGGTAAACCTTAGCGTATTTTGCTCCTGTGTGTGCTATGACCCAAACCCTGGATTCACCGTGTGCTCAGCTCCATGGCACCGGTGGTGCAAATAGAACCAAACGACAGCCAAGCATTACTGTTATTTGACAATGCCTACAAAGACTTGGAGGATAATGGTTGGTTTACCTTCGTGCAGAGATTTGAGGGTTTTAACTTATGTGTGGCACAACAGTTTGCTTTGACTTTTGATGGCTGTAGAGCCAAGGTGGGTGACATACAGTTGGAAATCGATGAGAATTTTATTAGTTCTGCTACAGGGTTACCTGCCACAGGCCAGCATCGGTTCAAGAATTCGAAAGTGGAAGAGGTTCCATGGCCACTACTGTTCATCTCCCGAAAGGTCACCTCTTGTGACAGAGGTATGCCCATCTATGCACTGAAAACTCGATGGCATGATCTTTTCATAATAGTCAAACAGTTCATGACCTGTGAAGGTCGATACAGACTCGTGTTTCTCTACTACCTGCATTTGTTAATCAATTTAATGGGATACCCATTGAATATGCCCTTTTACTTTCAGCGTAGCCTATATAAAATATCTAAAAGGTTTAAAAGGAAGAAGGCTGATAGTAGCCTATTCCACCGTGGACTAATTAAACTTATCATTGTTTATCATTTGAGTTTACATGGTGATAGTTGGAGAGCTTTCATCGCTTGAAATGGTTTTTGTGATATAGACCCTGTCCAGGTTGACAAGCCTATGGTTAATGAAACCAAAGTCCAGCCACCCGTGCCCTTACATGCCCTACTGCCCTCTCCTAAGCCCTCAGTCAACCCTGACATTGATTTACTAGACATTGTGGCAGAGAAGGCTGAGACTATTAAAAGGCCTTCGAGCAAAAAGGCCAAGGCAAACTCTACTGCTAATGCCAAGGGTAAAAATAATGCTAGGCTTATTTCAAGGATGGCTAGAAACAAACCTAAACCCTCTGTTGAGCAGAAGCCCATAATCCTTAGTGAGGATTTGGACTCTGACGTAGAATGATTTTTAGCCAGTGAGTACCCTTACTCACAGGGTTTATGTCCCGAACCACCTTATGATTTCATGTCAAATCTTCCCCCCTACCTAAGGAACGATCCTAACTACCCTGGGATTAAATTGCCTAAAGAAACCCTCAGCAATATGATCAAACCCTCACCTGCACTTTCGAAACCCACACAGTCGCGTTGTGACCAATGTGATTTATGGTTGGAACGATACTACATCGATGTTCCTATACTTCAAGCGAAAATCCAATCACTGGAAGATCAAATTGCAGTATTGACCAATCAAAGAAACCAGCTCCAAGCAGCTGATAAGAAGCAGAAGACAACTAGCTCCATCATTTTCAAGAATGTTGAATCAGCCACAGCCATTGTCAACTCCAAATGGTCATGATTAAGGCTTCTACTCGCCATACAGGTATGAATTTTGATATTGTTTTCGTTTTGTAAATTCCTCGGATAAATACAATGTTTTGAATTTCTTTTTCGAATAAGTCTTGTGTATATTTTGAAATAACTCGGTCATAATGTGTTCATCCTCTACAGTGTTTTCGCTTGCTAAGAATGAATGAAATTTCGATTCGGTTACATGATTTACCCAGCTTAGTCACTGATAGATTTTATTGGATTTGATTGATTTTCAATGGGATTTGATTTATTCGATTGACTTAAAATTGATGGTTTGTTGTCAAGTGAATTTGTTTGTATCCCATTTGAACATAAAGCTTTTCATACTAGATTTAAGAATACGATTATGTTTTATTTTGATTGTATGCTGTGATTTTGGAACGACTTATTGAGTTTGAATTGAAGTGACCTTATAAGTCGGGAATACAACTTTGATCGTTTCTAATTTGAAAAAATGACTCTAATTTTATGAAAACAATACTCTCATTAAAAGCCTGTGCAAACAATATTCATGCCCGAATCATGGAAGGTTTTTGATTATCTATGACTATGTTAAATCCTCTCTGTTTGATTCACTTGATTGGATTGATGTGTATTTTCAGTTAGTTCAATCGTTTTCATTAGTTGCATTCGCATCGTAAAAGCTGCTCTGTTGGATTTTAATTTGCAAAACGAATTGATTGACTTTGTTATCTCTATCAAATCTAGTTATAATTCGTTTGAAAGAAATGATTTTGATTTTTATAAATCGATCTTGTCTACCCATTTGGCTAAAAAAAACGACCGGATAATGCTTATGAACCCTGTTACCAACTGATTGATCTCATTATGATTTCGTTTGTGGACAGTTACGTGCTAGTATTGGTTTAATTCTCTTATGGCATAAATCATTTGCCATGTCATTACAGTCATAACGATTTGATAACGATCTTGTTTGGATTCGATCGTATCTCCTGTTGATAAGGATGCATAACGAATGTATATGATTTGTTTGATTATATCATTTTTAATTGGATATGAAATGAGTTCAAAACTGTTTGATTATGATTCTGTTCACCCGACTTTCGGCAACAAACGAAACAAATTATATCATATCCCTGTGATCGTTTGATTGATATTGATCCTGTTTGATTTCGAATGGTATAACAATTACAATTTCATTGATTCGTTTTCAAATAGCTATTTGATGTTAATTGAATTTAATTCTTTAAAAGATTCTCAACCGATTTTAATGTTGATTCTGTGTCTTATTTAGACCAGCTACAGAATCGCATGATTCTGTAGCTAGTCTATAGAGTTAGATTTTTATCATTTTATTAATAAAGGATCCTTCTAACTTATCCATTCTTGACCCTTTTCAGGTAAATTCGAATTTCATGGGATATGCTGGACAGTCTATGGGATATTTGTGTGTTTAGTTTTATTGTAGATTCCTAGTTTAGTGAAACTGGGGATATCTTCCCAGATTTATGTAAAAAGTTTGATAACTTCCACAGGGAGGTTTTACCCTGTGGAAAACCTATAAATACATATTATTTTTTGTAATAAGGAGCATCCTCACTTGTGGGAGAACCAGGCTATTGATTCCTAACACAAACTGAGACAGAAGTTGATGTTCTGTTACAACTTTCGCTTTCATAATATCAATTTTTTGTTTCAAGTTTTTGCATGTCATTAGCAATTGATTATAGAATACTTTTGCTATCATAGTCTTTTGTAGAATGATGTGATTTAATTAATATAATCCATGTCTGATTTCTTTCGATACTTAAAAATACAGCAATTACTCTATTCAGTTAATGAATGACAGATTTCTCGTCTTCATCAATTGAATTATTTCGTATAAATCTTTGCATGCGGGTTTATCTAATCGTGAAGGTTTATAAATTATAAGATTGTTGTTATTTTTATGTCTTGTTTGTCCTATAAACAAACTTAAAGAGCACTGCAACTATCGTTTACAAGCAACTCCTGGATAATTCGGTGCGGGTTTCCTCTCTCTGATCAACTAAAACAATCATCATACACAAGGCAAATCTGGAGCATTTATCCAGGTCAGTTTGTGATTAATTTTGTTAATTTCTTTAAGTATACTATTAGTATTTTAGTTAGTTATATTTTTAGTTTAGATTAGTGGTTTAGTTTAGTTAGTTTTTGTTTTATTTTTGTTCATAAAATTATAAAATCAACAAAAACATCTTTCTCTATCTTAGGGTAGAATATTAATGAGTTTTTCAGGTTTTATTTAAATCTGTAAATTGTGGATCTTGTACATTTTGTGAATAAGTTATATTTCAGTTAGTAGTTAGATAGTTAATTATTTAGAGTTAGTACAGTAGTAGTTAGTAGATTGTATATATAGAATAGTTAGATTAGTTTAGTTTGTTTTAATAATTAGTTTTAGTTTAGTTTGTTTAGTAGTTAGTTTTAGTTAGATTAGTTTATTAGTTTATTTTATTTAGTTTTAGTTAGATTAGTTAGTTTAGAATAGTTTTTTTGTTTACTGAGGACCTTAGATCGGCTAACGAAGCCTCTAAACCTGTCAGGGTGGTTCATCCCAAACGACTTGGGTTATTAGACAACCCCGGACCGGTTCCACTCTTCCAGTTGACGGATGATCGATTTCTCCCGTCAACAATATGTGACCAAATGCACTACTAAGGGTGATAATTGTTTTTACGGATCATCACTAAATAAGCTTGCTTGTACTCTTTAACTAGTATGTAGTGGTTCTTGTGTGACTAATATATTAGATCATTGTTAGAGCAACTATGGATTAACAAAAATGACAACACACATCCAAAGGTAACACATCAAACTCTAGTTTGTCAATATAATTTGTTGAGAATTCAAAATTCATATTGCACTTATATTGGATCCATAAATCCTTATTCTTGTTTTAAGTCAACCAAAGAAGTAGGGTTCAATATATGCAATTGTATGAAAGTTACCCTTCTTGATTATTTCTTATAAGATTAAGATTATTGCTTATAGGATTAAGTAGTGATGGTTGTATATAAAATATTGTGGTGATTTTCTCTTACTTAACTAAATTTTGATGAAGAATTTGTTTTAGTATATACAATTGGGAAGGACAATTGAGAATAGAGAAATACCTTATTTTTGTTAGTCATTTATTGATAACTACTTTCCTTCTTACTTCACATATGCACCTTAACATGTTTTTAGGGATGAAATATTTAACAATCTTATTTATTCATAACTACTTTCCTTCTTACTTCACATATGCACCTTAACATTTTTTTAGGGATGAAATATTTAACAATCTTATTTCAATTGTTCTATAATATTCTATGGTAAACACAAAAAGGAAAATATTCTTTAGAGTATTTATGTATCCTTCCTTTCAATATTTAGAGTTAGTGTTTTACTCTATAGTCCCATCACTAAATGACATATTTTCATATAATCCTTTGTAAAAGTATTGTTTGTCTAGAGTGAAACTAGTATTAAGAATGTTGTTGATTTCCTTCAATAGTATTTCCCTTGAACTACTATTGAAGGAAGTTAACTTTGTCACTTTTTTACCATCAATTATGAGAAATTGAATACGAGACAAAAATTGTTATTTTGAATTTCAAAATTATGAAATATATATATTATAATCAAATTTATACAAAACATTAGTTCATAACAAGTTAACTTTGTCACTGTTTTACCATCAATTATGAGAAATCAAATATATATAATCAATCCAAGTCTGAATAGTAACATTGTAAAATACATAAGTTCCACATCCATTTTAGGATGATAAAAAAAACAAAGACATTTAACTCCAAAATTCTGGACTCTAAGCCATCGCTTTAAGATAGATCACTTCATACATGAAATTCAAACCTACAAAAAAACATATTTCAAAAATTAAAAATTTACAATTCAAACATGCAAAATAATACATAATTCAAAAATTGTAATTAAAATAAAATTGACATGCATACCAAAAGAGTTAATTGTCATCCTCCAACATACTCTTTCCCACAAAATATATTATAAACATATTTTCCACCAAATATAATTTAGACATCTGTAAAAATAAAAAAACATAATAAAAAAACAAATAACACATGTGTTAGCATATATACTACACAACTAAATATTAAATAAACAATACGTAATAATAACATAACCAACCACAAGATTTAAGATNTAGTTACTCTCCAATTAAGAGTACATGATTTAAAAAAATTGTAAATCTTATCTAAAATAAATATAGAAGTTATTTTTTGAATAAAGTTCACAAATCTCCATATTAAGTCATTCTCAAATCCTTGTGGATAAAGTCCCAAATTCTTGAGGTGAAATTTTTCTTGTGGATAAAGTCTCAAATCCTTGAGGTGAAATTCTCCTTGTGGATAAGGTCCACAATCCTTGAGGTGAAATTTTCATCCCAGGTGATGTTATTGTGTTCTTGGTAAAACAAATTGTCTGTTAGAGTTAGATAATAATTTGAATATAAATATAAAACTATGTATGAAGATAATTCACAAATCTCCATGTATTAAGTCATTCTTCCAAAGAAATACTTATCTCCTTGTGGATAAAGTCCAAAAACCTTCCGGAAATTCTCCTTGTGGATAAAGTCCCAAATCCTTAGATGTAATTCTCATCCCAGGTGTTGTTATTTGATCTTATTTACACATCAATAAAATACTAATCTCCTCAGTAGTTAAATACTTCTTATCTTCTTTTGCAGTGTTGATATAATAAAATTTCACGATGCCCTTTCAAACTAAAGGACTCATAAATCTCCATATTGAGCAATTCTTCCAAAAAACTACTTATTATCTAAAAAAAATCACAAATCTCCATTTTAAATACCATTTTTCTGAAAAATACTTATCTTCTCTTTCTTCAATGGAATAGATGTTCTCATATAATACTATGCCATTCTTGGACAATAAAGCAAGGACTGCAGTCGAGGAAAATTTAAAAACTTTCTCTTTTCATCTGTGGGATAGAATCTGTTCTCAAATATTCAAACATATTCAAGTTCAAAATTAGGTGTTCATCATGATATAACCTTAAATAAGTTTGAGTGTACACAATTTAAGACAATGACAAACTTATTTAGGGGTTCTATATAATTCAAAATAATTGAGGAAAGGCTAAACTATAAATTTGAGAAAACAAAAATTTGATAAAAGTCAACATACATTTATGAATCATCCTGAATGGACACATAATTTCCTAATATGGTTTCTTCCTCAATCCCAATCTCTCTTCCGGACACACTCTCATGTACTCTCTTCTCCACATTAGCCTATATAACACATTTCAAATTTGAAAATTTAATAAATTATATTCAAATGATTATATAACATATTAAATTTAAATGATTTTAAGATATTAAATGATACCTGTGAGCTCCCACCCACTTCAAACTCTCCCAATGATAATTGAGACAAGCCAACCCAAGTACCAGGAGATGGAATAGATGGAATAGAGAGCTGTGAACAACACAACTAAAAACAAAATCTAGTCTTCAATGTGTTCACAATTATATAAAATAATAAATGTTGTTGATCTCTTATTCAAAAGAATGGAGATTAAACAACTATTAGAAAAAACATACCCCATTCAATCCATCCAAATTCAAACTTATTGAATCAAGTCCCCTACCAACTGGAGATACATTTAACATATCTCTAAACTTTAATTAATGGCAAGAAAAAATCGATTATTTCTATAAAGACAAGGATATATTTAAATCTAGAACTCAAAGTAAACTATCATAAAATGCATCAAAATTTTCCTAAATAGATCATATACCAATCTGCGATTTGAATCATTATTTTGAATGATCTTCTTCCAACCATCCCAACAAAATTTGGCATACTCCAAAACTTCTTCCGTTGACATTGCGTCTAAGTCTGCATTTGTTTTATCAACAAATGTGGCCCGAGAATTGTCTTCTGCTCGCTGACACTTCATGCCAACATCAACACCATAAAACATAGCTTCCAAATTTTCCTTGATTACAGTCCTGACCTTTTTTCCAACTTCTGATGTAGACTAGAACTCTAAAAGTAATGCAAATGCCCATTTTGGGCAAGGTACTAAAGGTTGTGGAGGCCTCAACAATCCCCCACTTCGATATGCCCCTTTGCGATCATATGTACGTCATTTACCAGTACCATAATATTTGGATGGTAGACTGGTATAATCTGGGTGCATGTGCAAGACAAAATCCGCAAAAAAACGTGTTGCAAAATAGTGTGGAACCTCATCGTTCCATGATAATTTCCCATATGCGGCCAAAAATCTATTATACAGATGTTTGACAAAGTCGGGGTGCTTAAAATATTGCACCTTCAACATTTTCCACTTTGGGCCCCCTTTGAAATTGAACATGGAGATGGCATCTTCTTTTGAAACTCTATTTTTCATTTTCTCCCATTTATCAGGACCCATCATCTCTGACTTTTTCCACCTCATTAGATCGAAAAAACTATCAGTGATTGGCCCCATCTTATGATATACATCCATAAATTTTTTCAGTGAATGAAAAACAATTTGCAAACTTTGTTTTCTCTCCAAAGAAAGTTCCAAGACTGCCAAATAATTTTTCCAACCTCTTTTTAACACCTGAGCATTGCTCAAGCGTCATTGCTTCGGTATTCCCTTCCCAGGGAAGTTCATCGCCAACTTCTGAAGGATAGGTGGATGTTGGCATGTAATCTTTTGTTTCTTCATAACGGAACCTCCTAAATCCACCTTCACCCTCTACACCAACATTTGAATCTTCGTGATAGCCACTCTCATTGTCTCCCCTTACTGTAAATTGATTGTCTACACACACATTTGAAAGTAACTTCAAGATTTAACCTCACATATATTTAAATACAACAAAATTCAACAAAAATAAACAAAATTTAAGAAACTTACCAGAAATATTCTCTAGTCCAGAGCTATTCCTTACATTATCAGGTGTAGGAGTGTTGATGTGCAACCTATCTAAGAAGGTTGCATCTATAACAGTGGTTTGATCAGGTTCTGTAGTTGATCTATTTACATACTCGGTTGAAAATCTCCTATGACAAGATTGTTGGTGCTCACTCAGAGTTTCAGTTGAAGAAGGAGTTATTGTTCTTCCTTCTTGAGAATGCCTAGAGCATTTGCAAGGAATGTTTTCATAATCTCGTGTCGACATCACTCCGCAATATCTATCCACAATGCAGAGTTTATCAAAAAAAATCCAGATATGTACACAAGTTTAAGCAATTAAAAACGCAAGGATAAATCAAAGTTTTAAACAATCAAGCCACAGAGATACTCGCTCATTAGAAGGCGCAAATAATGGTCATTTAGCCATGAATCAGTCAACTAAAAGATAAGTAAGGGGTCCATATATAGCATGGCATATTCTTATCCTTCACTCATTATCCATGGATAGAAAAGCAGGGCATTTGAATCTATAGGTCTTTAAACACCGAAGTGACGACTATCGATTCATCTCCTGGCTGACTGCTCAGGCATGGACTGATGACTAAAGAGATAAGTGACAAAAGATAAAACCACAAACTTTTCATGATAATCAATAAAACCCACACATAGAAGTCATTGAAATCAAAAGTTGAGTTCGCCAAGGGACTGTTTGATTAATGTTGAGGTGTGTGTGAGCCCATTCTTAATATTAGCTACATGCTCTTTAATCCTTATTTGAAATGATCACCTAGTTTCCCTGATGTAGTGTAACAAACAAATATTTCTAAACATCATTTACTTTCATAAGCAATTTATTTCATAAACTGAGATAATAACTTCATAACATCACAACAATCTTCATAATAGCAACTTCGGTAACTTAAATTTATCAATGAATAATGATTTCATGGCAGAATGAAATAAACACATAGTTCAACAAATTACCTGGTTCTGATGCTAATTTATGTTGCCTTGCTGCCTTGTTGTTTCCTTCCTGCTACCTGATACACAGACCAACACTGCCACAAACAAAAAAAACTGCCCAAACCTATTGTCCTCCCTGCCAACTAGGAAAACTACCTAGCTCCAAGATATCTATGGATATCCTCGCCCCCGTGCCCAAAACCTCCAGTAACCCAGTGCCTCAACTGATCAAAAGTGCCACAACTAGAACTCTACTTCTCCCTGCAAATCTCACAATCCTCCCAGAATCCATCCTCCATCCAATGCCCCTCACGTCCAACTCCCTTCCTCCCTTATTCCTCCTTCACCGCCTCATGCCTTTACTCCCTTACCTACCCTCGTCCTCGTCCCTAGTCCTTCCTTTATTGTTTTTATCTTCTCGGGATTCATAGGCTATCCCTTGTTGCATACGCAACCATTTTATATCATATACCATTAATCTATTAAATCCATTACGCAAGTTATTAAATGTAGTTTGTAGTTAAATTATTAATTAATTAATCACAATTATATCCTTTAATTAATTAATAATTCACTTAATTAATATCATTAAATCATCTTTGTTTAATTAATACCTTGTTAACACAATTAATCCCCTAATTAGTTTTACTTTATAATT
>ML777907.1:2539514-2570770 GCA_009831015.1 Picea engelmannii | reverse complement strand
ATTAAATTCCACCACAAGACAGATCTCCATATTGTCTCAACTATTACTACTCATCCTTCCTCCCTAACCTACTTCCATCTCCATTCCTATCCTTCCCATGCTAGACTATCTTGGAGCATCAACTATATTGACCTAACTCCAAATAGAACCCGTAAGTGGAAGTGTCACTATCTCGACCAAGCTTCCCTAGCAGGAAACTGACAGTCATCATCACATGTCTTGGGGAGTGTGAACTAGCACCGTTCTCCCATGACTTCAGGTTTCGGAGGATACATGGTGAGAAATGCCTCCACCCCTCCTAATCATATCTAGGGTCCACACCCTACAATGGAGGATACATGGTGGGAAACACCTCCACCCCTCCTAACAGAACCAGGGTCAACACCCTAAAATGGAGGATACAATGTGGGAAATGCTTCCACCCCTCCTAAAAGAGCTAGGGTCAACACCCTACAGGGGCACCGTGTTGCTGGAGGTTTTTTCATCGTTTATTCGGTTTTGGGTAGTGTTAGTACCAAAATCATGCACTAGTCCTCATATCATAGCAATGCATCCAAATCAATATAAATTTCACATACATTATTCATACCATAATGGTTCTCGGATAGTGGTCCTGATATCCACTTTCATCATCATTATCTCTTGGCTATTTCATAGCCCATAACCTGTAGGTTAGTCTGCAACACAAAGTCATACATTTCTATGCATTATCATCATATAATTGCATACTATCATCATTTCAATTTGGTATCCCCGTACCGATACATTAACATCAAAGTTTTCCTATTAGAATTAGATTTCATAATATCCCATAATTCAAACTCGTCACCCATTCAAAAGATTATCATTTACCCAAAATAGATTTCATCGTATTCGACACCATTCTAATAGTATTTAAACATTCATTAAATTCACATTCTCACAATATGTCGCATCATATACATCATCATCAATAACATTTAAACATTCGTAAAATTTACATTCACATAATAGATCACATTACATGCATCGTCATCAATAACATCTAAACATTCATAAAGTTCATAAATTTTAAAGTTTAAGTGTATCGCTTAATAGTTTCACCGTGATTAGAAAATAAAGTGTATAGGCGTTAGGTAATCCTGGTTGTCTAAGTCAAAAGGTGGTGTTACATACACCCCATCTTCGAGAAACATGTTCTCGAGGTGGTCAAAATAGTGAGGGATAGTCTCGCCGTAGTGTCTCGGTGTCTTCCCAAGTAGTAGATCCTGGACTATACTTGTCCCACTAGACCTTAACTTGGTCTGCCAGACGGTTCCTGACCTGTCAAACTCTACAGTCCAATATGCGTAACGGTTCTACCGTGAGGGTTCCCACGTCTGATACTTGCAATTCCTTCCAATTTATTTTATGTGATTCATCAACAACATAATGACGTACAACAAATACATGAAATATATTATGAGTTTTATGTAAGTGGGGTGGCAGTACGAGACAATAGGCAACGGGTCCAATTTTCTCTTGGACCCTAAATGGCCCTATAAATTGAGGTGACAACTTTGTCCCCTTCCCGAACCATATGGTACTCTTATTAGGCCTGATATGAATGAAAACCTATTCTCCCACTTCATAAGTTCGTTCGATCATGTGTGCATATGCATAGATTTTCTGCCTATCTTGTGCTTCCTTTAGTCTCTGCCTAAATTGAATCACCTGTTCCTCCATTTCTTGAATCAATTTTGGCCCAACTGTTACTCGGTCTTCTAGTCTATCCCAACTCAATGGTGTTCTGCATGGCCTTCCATACAAATCTTCATATGGTGGCATTCCGATGGAACTATGATAACTGTTATTGTAGGCAAACTCTACCAAAGATAGGTACTTCTCCCACTGGATTTTATTATCCATTACATACATCCTAAGTGTTAGCACTCAGTAAATTTCCTGGAGTTTGAAAAAGAATAAATTTACTAAGGTAACCTTAACCAACCTCTTTTAGAGCTGGGATCTAGCCCTTCCAGCTCCAGAGAGGGATCTCTCTGTATGATTTAGCTTTGTTTATTTTCCGATATTAGGCTAGTTAAAGAAATCGTTGGTTTTGTTGTAAAAGGTTTGTAAAGTCGGTTGAGACAAACTACACATCTATTGGGCTATGGGGTCTGTTTTAAATCAAATCCAAGAAATAACCAGAAATGCCAAATAAGTTTTCCACAGGGCGAGGTAATACATGCACTGGATCTTTAATAATTAGAATGATGAATGGAAGAACAGATGAGGAAAATATTTTCAACTAACAAGCACTTAAGAATCTCTTAATTGAAAATATTTAGAAGATAAACATTTAAATCTCTAGAATCGGAAAACAGGGTATCCGTGATAAATCATGTAACATAACACTATTCGTAGAGATTAGATTTAGGCAACAAAATGAAATACGGAGAAAGAAAACATTAACTCAGAGAATCACATCACCAGTGAACATATGCAAGAATCCTGTGAAATGCCTCTTCTTTATTAAAGGTGGATCTCTTCAAAAATGGTATAGCTCGATAGCAATCGGGTGTGCGAATCAACAACCCCCAATACATTGGAAAATGATCTATTTATAAGACAAAATACATACGCTCTTGTCATAACTGATCAGGACGTGCTCATACTATTTTTAGACTAACTAACTTAACTAATCAAAATTGTTTTGATGACTCATTACAACAGTTTGCTGGATTCCTGGGGTAGGCCGTTGGCGAGGTGCCATCGCAACCTCTTCTGATAGGATAGGTGACTGGATGCAACAGCTCATCTACTTAGTCTAGTAGATCACACAGTTCTTCCCACCTGATGTGACCTGGCACTGTGACTTTGAGGAACCTCCGATACACTTCGTCCATGTCTGTGTACTTAGCAAATGTAGGCTTGGTGACGAAGATATGCTTAATTTCATGCTGGATACTAATATCCAACTATAAGGCGTCCATGAATTCTCTTCCGGTAATGCTTCCCTGTATGCCTGCGAATTTAGAATTGTCCTTAGACACTTCAGCCAACCTTTTCTTATAATCAGGAAGTGTCATCAATTTGTCATTTATGACCTTCATACCAGGCAGGCCCTTTCTTTGCAGAGCATCTATCTTGTGAAAAAACTTCTTCACCCCTTGATCCATGACTTGGATCTTCTCCTCTAGCTAAAGCATGAGACCTCTTTTGGTCAGAACTCTTTTCACTTCCAATATGGTTTCTGTCCTGTCTTCAATTTTCAATTCTTCGAGTTCCTCCCGGGTCTTCGAATTCAGGAACCTTATGATTTCAATAGCTTGGGCTGGCATGTCTCCCAGTTCTGTTCTGATTTTCTCCACAGCTTGTTTTCTCCTCTCGAGCAACTCATTCTGTTCAAACATGATTTGAACCATGGGCCAAATTTCATTAATGGACTTAGAAATACCCATCCATACTAGTTCTTTAACTTCAACCAATTTTTTTCTTGCCATGGTCTGTTTCTGGAGCTGCTGCAACTCCTTCCTGAACTGTTTAGTCACCTTCTTCTCCTTTGACAGACTCATCCTAAAAGAAGTCTTCAGCTCTTGGATATTCTCCAACTCTTTCTTAAGCCTGCTTATTTCTAATTCCTGCAGGTTCATTCTCTCCATAGACTTGGCGAGGTCTATAGCTCCTTCTGGTAGGGGTACTTCCGTTGCAGATGGAATGACTGTCACCATTGGTGTAGAAATTGGGATCGCACTCAATGGAATGCCTTCCATTGGCTTAGCCTGCTCTTTCTCCTTGAGCAGTCTCTCCATCTCTGCCTCCATATCTTTCAACTGCGCATTCTGCTCCAGGAGTAATTTCAACATCTCATCCTTTTCACCTTCCTTCTCAGCTATTTCTTTTGCCTGTGGGTCCTCCGTGGGAGGGAGCTTCAGCTGTTTTCTCAATGAGGCAATGTCATCATTCTTCTTTTTAATCATCTCCTCAGCGGCCTTGACGTTAGCAGGATCGTAACCTATCTTGAGGACCAGCTCCTCCAGCATTTTTATCTTGTTATCTTTCGCGAAGGAATATATCTTTTCCAGCTTCAATTGAGTTTGGGCATTACTCAAAGCTACCCGAAACTTCGATGCAGAAGTTGAAGCGTGGGCCAAAGTGTGAAAAATCATCTCTCCCGTTTGTTTGTGCAGATCCATCTGATCTGTCGGATGCACATCTTTGGCTTGAAACTCGAGCGTGGCCCTCTTGTAATCAGATATCACCTTTGGGTCAGGCACTTATGCTTGGAGAAATGCCATATGCATCCTACCTTTCTCTGTATCAAATGCTGAAAGCAGTCTATGCTGGGTCGTGGATGTTTGTTTTTGGAACTGTGCATAAGTGTTGCTGGTGAGCGTTTGGTTCTTCTTTTTGATCATGTCATATTTTTCAAAAATGCCAAACTTGGGCCCAGTATTACTTGGAGGAGTACACATGGGAGAATCTTTGGGTTCTATTGCTTTTGTTCCCTCTTCATGCTGACTGGAGCCGAAAGGAAAACTGAATTGCTTGGCCCCAGTGGTGGCCACCGTGGTAGTCACTGTGGTAGCTTCTGTTGTTGTGCCGGTAGTTGAAACTGTCTTCAGCTTTTTAGAGTGAATTTGGAATTCCTCCGGCGACACCTCTGTTACAGGAGGAGATGACTCCTGTCGGGGCCTCTTCTCCTTAAGGACCTGTGGCGTGGTAGCGGGTAGTGCACTTGTTGAGGGCCCCTGCTGTTCCAAGTCCAGCAAAGTGTCAGGCAGCCAGACTGCCTGATTCACAAATTTTTCGATCTCTGGCTTGGACTCGTGCACATAAGGGGCGTTTTTGTTTTTTACTCTCATGTCTGAAATGATCCCGTGGGGATCATAGCGCCAGACGAAACTCGTAGAGAATTTCATCTCCTTCAAAATTCAATCTGCCTCCTCCCCTACGCCTCAGTTATTGCAGATAAAAGGACCAATTTGTCCTTTGATTCTCAACTGCTTCTTTTTCTTAAGTGAAACAAAATGAATATCATCAGAGTTCATAATTTTCCTTATATATTCTAATGCGAAAAGTCTTACCGGTACATATCGTGGCAATTTATATGGTGCCAATTCGCACCCAAAGACTCTGATTTCTATTTGATTCTGGCATAAATACCAGTCTCCTGTCTGAACGTTGTCCGAGAGATGCAGGATCCTCTGGAATTCATCATTAATCTGTGGCTCAGGCATGCCACGCAACATACTCACCACTGGGTGGTAAAACTGGTCAATGAATTTCGTGAAGTCGTATTCGGCATAATTTTGATTCATGAGGGAAGTGCACGCTGTGACTGGCTGAGGCTTCCCGTCAGCGTCCATCTTCTGCATGGAGAAGTTGAACCTGTCGGCTTGGAAATAAAGGAACATGTAAGTCAGAATGGATGAATACCTGAACATGCCTTCGGTGGTGAAATTGACGAACTGCTCATGGATGTTGTTGGCCAAGAAGGTGTTGTAGTCGAACTGCGTGGTTGGTTGTTCATCGTTGGAGAAGATGGACAGAAAACCCAGGATGGGCTCATCCACCCACTGATCAGAGTAGTACCCAAGAAGAGCACACAGAGCTGAAATAATTTGATTCCCTTTGACTGAAAATATGGAAGAAGGATACGGGGGGTTGGTGGTCGGGAGTGAAGCGGAAGTGGGAAGAAACAACTCGAAAATCTGAGCTCTTTGTGGGAAGGTCATCTTCTGGTAAAGCTCGATGAGGATTTCCAAGTTAAAACGGGGTGCAGACTCTGCTCGGGTGATCTGTAACATCTGGTCGATATCCTCAGGGGTGATGAAAAAGAGAACATCTGCAGATGAAGAAATGATGGCTTTCTGGTTGGGGTCGTAGTGGGCATGGCAATGGAGGGCAAACTCAGGGAAACTGTGAATTTGGGGGATGAGATACAGAGGAAAATTGGACTCCCAGAGACCAATTTCGTCGCTCTGGTCCCGAAAAACCTCCCGGAGCCATGACTGTAGATCAGAGAAATCGAAACTGCATACAGTATCGGCTACTAAGCGGTCTTTATCGACTAGGGATATTTTATCCAGGTCGACCGGAGGAGGAACGAACGGATTCTCTTCCTCTTCCGCTTGCTTCATCTTAGACACCATCTCGGCAACTATACCTGCAATAAACAAAGTTAGTGGGGTCTACTGGTGGCAGAGGAAAATGACGAGGAAGCAATGGGAGACAATAGATAAGTTCTCTGGTGCGATGGATGGTTCTGGCATGAGGGATGAATAACGAGTGAAAAGGGGCACAACGGTACTTTTATTCAAATCAGGGTCGGTCGGACGTGGGAAACTGGTCAGCATGACAATGGGCATAATATCCAGTTATTAATGGACAACGAGCCACTTGGGGTGATACGGAAGGTGACGGCACCCAAAGTACATGGACGACTGACGTGGAGGTAGGTGATTGGGGGTGAAAGTCGCTAAAGGGGGTTGTTCATGAGTGAAGGGAGTTATGGGACTGACAACCTGGACATGACGAAAGTTATGGGAAGTGACCCGACCCCAGTAGCAAGTGGGTCGAGTGGGCCTAGTGGAGGATGACGTCCAGGGGTGATGGGATGTCAGGTAGCAGGCGGGGAAATTGACCTCTGGACCTGTAGAAACATGCCATGTGTAACCAGGCGCCTGCCGGAAAAGAATATTCATTCCGGACCCCCACCCTTTGATTAAATATAGAACACCAAGGGGGGTCCGGAATGCGTTAAGAACCATCAATCTGTGCACTGGTATGATGGCCATCCAGATCTGCGCGCTCCTTAATATCAATTCGGGACCCCCCCCCCTCCCCTCCATTAAAAACAGAATGGAGGGGGGGGTCCGAAATCCAATGTGGATCGCCGATTTGAGCGCTGGATTAAGATCTGTCCAGATATGCACCCGATTTATAACCAATTCCGAACCCCCCCCCCTCTGTTAAAGGTAGAACGCGCGGGGGGGTCCGGAATCCAATATGAGCCGTGGATTCACGTGCCCCTTTCGGGACCATCTAGATCTGCGCAAGCATTACCATCGGTTCCGGACCCCCCCCTTTTGATAAAAAGCAGAACACTAAGGATGGTCTGGAATCAAAAAGGACCGTTGATATAATCATCGTGATCTACACCATTGGAAGGTGCATGAAGGATAGGTTGGGAGCGGAAAATGTTATATGTAAGAAAACTTAGGGAAAATAAGTGCTTTCACATGGGTTTTTCCTCGATTTTTCTCCTATACACCACCAAGGGGACATCTTTCAACTACACTTTAGGCATCGGAGTCATAGGGTAACATCTTTGTCGATCTAACTTTATTTGGGCAAGGGAGTCCAAGCAGTTAATCTACATTCTAACCTACTTTCACAAGGCAATTAACCCAGATTAAATTGTTGGGTTAAGAATTTATTCTTTCTAGGGGCTATCTGATCAGGATGAGATGGTTTGATCAGATGTATTCACTAATTCTAACCTATGGGCTATCTGATCAGGATTAGATGGTCTGATCAGATGTATTCACTAATTCTAACCTATGGGCTATCTGATCAGGATTAGATGGTCTGATCAGATGTCTTCACTAGCCTATCAACATTGGAAATTTAAAAGGACTTGGTCATGCTTGAAAGGTGTGACCAAGTCATTGTTATTGCATGGGGATTTTTATTACAAATCTTTTTGCCCTCTTTTCTTTTCTCTTTTTCCTTTTCTTTTTCTTTCACAAATTATTTGAAGAATGAAATATCATTTGTCAACAAGATCACCAGATACAGATAATATCCAAGTCATCAACTGATTCCCATAATTTATGGTTTGATAACAGGTGGCTCCACATGGGGATGGTACTTGCCCTGTTAAGTGCCAAGAATCCAGTTTCCCGTCCTCCTGAACCAATCTGTCTAGTAGCCTTATCTGGTAATTTTCTCGGGAACACTTCGAAAAACATTGATCAGCAGCTTAGGGCCTTCTCTTCGGGCTTCAACAAACCGACCGTCGTCCTTCACTCAAAAAAATGCAAATAAAGACTGAAAATTAAAACGGTATGTACAATGGAGAGTGATTTCTTCAATTTCCTTACTAGGGAGGGATATAATGTTTCAGCATTCTGCCATTCACAGGTGCTCCTGGCAGACCTGAACCATCGACATTGTTTAACAAAAAGGCATTGTTTCCTCTGAAAGCTTGGATCATGTAAGGCCCTATCCATAGATGATTGAATTTCCCATGCTTTCCCTTGTCTTCGTTCCTGGCATCCCACCTCAACACCAGGTCTCCTAGCTCGAAATCGTCCTCTTTGGTTCGTTTTTCAAAGATCTTCTTAATGTTCTCTTGGATGACCTGTGTTTTGTTGAAAACATCCTCTCTAGTCTGATGCAAATGGATCATTTGATTGATTCGTCTCTGAGAGTCGTTCGGTTCATCTTGCATCTCCTAAAGTAACTTCATGACAAGGACTCCTAGCAAAGTTGGGAAAACAGCCTCAGTACCATATACCAGCTAGTATGGTGACATACCAATGGACCTTTTGTTAGTCAGTCTATCTTCCCATAAAGAAAATACCAGCTTGTCATGCCATGATTTTTTATTCTCCTGCAATGTTTTCTTGATGATGTTTACCAAGGTTTTGTTCAAGGATTCCACCAACCCATTCCCCTGAGGGTAGTAGGCTGTGGAATGTCCCAAGACAATGTGGTAGAGACTACAGAAATCAATAAGCTTCTTCAACCGAAAGGCAGCTGCATTGTCAGTAATGATCTTCCTAGGACAACCAAAACGGGATAAAATATTATTTTCAAGAAATTTAATAATAACAGCGTCAGTGGCTTTCCTACTTGGTACAACCTCGATCCATTTGGTGAAATAATCAGTGGCAGTGAGGATCCACCTATGTTGACCCAAATATGGAGGGTGTATCTCACCAATGAAATCAAGTCCCCATTGTTGGAAAGGGGCCTCAACTGGAATGGGTTTAAGAGGTAAAGGAAGAAGTTTCCTTTTACCCCCAAAAATTTGGCATTGGTGACATGCCGTTACTTTCTGATGTACATTTGCAAATAGGGTGGGCCAGTAAAATCTAGCTCTGAGTATTTTGTTGGCTGTAGCCTTCCAGTTCACATGGCCACCACATTCACCTGCATGGAACTCCTGCAACACCTTGTCAGCTTCATCCTTTAGTAAACAATTGAGAAGAATACCTGCAGGGTCTTTCCAATATAAATTTCCTTCTAGAATACATAATTTCAAAGCTTTCAACTTTAAAAATCTAGCTTTAGTTTTAGTTAAACCAGGGGGAGCTTGTAAATTTTGTAAAACAAAAATAAGGTCTGCATACCATGGAGAATTTAAAAAAACCTCTTTAACGTTTGGAGTCGCCATCTCGCCCTGCTCATCTGCCACGTCTAGAAAATTAATGTCAAGAGCCTGAAAGTTAGATTCAACCATCAGTTTGGTGAGGCCCTGGCCTTTGATCAATTTTGTGGGCTTAATTTCTATGTCATATTCTAGAATAACTGCAATCCATTTTCCCCTTCTCCCATCAGGGTTATCTTGTGTCAAGATATATTTCACTACCGCGTTTGGAACGTATGCTATGACGTGTGAATGAAGAATATAGACCCTGAAGTCCTTTATGGCCTTCACCAAAGCAAAAGCCTATTTCTCCATGATATTGTAGTTTAGGGCAGCGTCCCTCAGAGCTTTGCTGAAGAAAGCGATGGGTTGTTCGTACCCTTCACTGTTCTTCTGCAGTAATACAGCCGCTATAGTATGTTCTGAGGCGAAAGAGAAAAGATAGAAATCTTTTGTGAAATCGGGGCTAATCAAAACTGGAGCCTCTGTGAGAGCTCGTTTGACCTGTTCGAAGGATCGTCTGGACTCAGGATCCCATTTTATTTTGGCGTCCTTTTTGAGCATGTTGGTGATATTTCGGATGAGTTCGGCCAGATTAGGAATGAATCTTCGAAGAAAGTTAATTTGTCCTATAAAGGATTCCAGTTCTTTCAGATTCCTTGCGTGTTCTAATTTGAGTATGGCCTCTATTCTGCTGGGGTCAATTCTGATTCCCTCCTTAGAGATGATGTGTCCCAGCAGTTTTCCTTCTTCTAACCCAAAAAGACATTTCTTGGGATTCAAAGAAATCCCGAACCTTCTACATTTTTCAAAAACTCGTGTAAGGTGTCGCAGGTGTTCATCATCAGATTGGGAAAACACGGTCACGCCATCGAGATAGACGACAATAAACTTGCCTGACTCTTCTATGAAGGCGATGTCCATTGCCCTCTGGAAGGTAGCTCCTGCGTTCATCAGACCAAAAGGCATCTTCACATACATGAAAGTGCCCCATGGAGTGGTGAAAGCGGTTTTTTCCTAATCGTCGGGGTGAAATAGGACCTGGTTGTAACCTGAGAAACCATCTAATAGAGAAATTCGACTAGACCCGACCACTCTTTGTAGGAGGTGATCCATTTTAGGAAAGGGGTAGTTATCCTTTAAGGAGTCTTTGTTCAGATTCCGGAAATCTATACAGAGTCGGATTTCCCCAGTTTTCTTGCGAGTAGGGACTAAGTTGGAAACCCACTTAGAGAAACAGAGTGGGACTATGATATTGGCATCATACATTTTCTTAATCTCCTTTTCTATCAAAGGGAGCAACTTGGGATTTATCCTCCTAAGTTTCTGCCTAAATGGTTTCTAGTCATCCTTTATGGGAATCCTCTGTTGTATAATGCTGGTGTCATAGGCTTTCAAATCTTCGTATCTCCATGCAAAAACGTCAGAAAATTCTTTGAATAACTCAATGTACTTAAGCTTTTGTTCTGGTGGAAAGGATTTAGACAGTTTAAGCATCTTAGGTTTCTCTTCAGACCCTATATTGTAGTCTTCTACCTCTTTCCCGTGGGCTTCTATTTTGGGTTTCTTAGCTACATTGTTATTGTCAAACAGATCTTCTAAAGGGACAAGACCTCTAGGTAAAATATTGCTCTTTAGTTGCAAAACTTCGGCCTCCAGTTCATCATCCCCTGACTCTCCAAAATCCACTATATTTTATGTATCTACAGTATTTACAGTGTCAACACTATCTATTTCTAACTCAGAATTATTTACATTGTCATTTTCTACATCTATGTTTGTACATTCAAAATCGTTCCTGCATTGCAGGAAGTGCTCTATCTGATCGTCATTTCCAAACACCTGCCAATACCTAATATTATCGGGCACTGTCGGTCTGCATTTCACCTCAACTGTGTATGGGCGAGTCTAACGGAAAGGAATCTTGCAGGAGGCAGCTGACGTAGCTAGTCCGTCAGCCAGAATATTATGTCCTCTTGGCATTACCTGCAAGTCAACCTCGTTAAAGCATTTCAAAGCATCTAGAATAACATTCTAGTAGGCTCTAAGGCGTGGATGTTTAGCCGCATATTCACCTTTAATTTGTTTAGTAATCAATTCAGAATCACCCCTTACCATTATTTGCTTAGCACCAACTCTTTTCAACAACTTCAGACCATGCATCAAAGCTTCATACTCGGCAACGTTGTTAGTGCAGTGAAAGTTTAACTTATAGGAGTGATTTTCTGAATACCTTTTTTGGTGATTATGCAACCAGACCCACGCTCATGCTCCTTCTTTACTCATAGCTCCATCAAAATCCATGCTCCAGAAGTCAGCAGGGAACTCTTCAGTGATTTCACTTTCCATCTTAGCTGCCTCCTTGCTTTCTGGACTTTCATTTCGACTATCCACGTCTTCTATCAGCTGAGTATCTTGTTCTTCACTATCCCCATCATTGTACAAGATGAATCAATCTAAATCTGAATGGGCAGAGTAAAGGGGGTAATTATGAGGTTTCTCTTGACTACTTACCATATACTTCATCAGTGTTTCTCTGTATAACCTCCTCTGTTGTCTAGACAACGGGATAGTGGCGTAAGACATATCCAGCTGCAAAGTTCCTTTCAACTTGGCTCCCCAAGACCGGGACAGCAGAATACCATACTTTGGCGGGATGTCTGCAACCACTATGTCCATTACCATGCTTTTTGAAGGGATCTGGACCAGGGTGATGCAGAGGTCCTTAATCAGACCAATGCATTTGACTTTGCTGGAGTCAAACGAATGCAGATCTTTGTAAGGCCTAGTAACCTCCAATCCTAGTTTCTCCATTACAGCTTTAGGCATTAGATTATGTGAGGCCCCTAAGTCCAACATGGCATTATGCAATATCAAATCATGTATGTTTAGACTGATATAAAAGGGAGCCATGTCACCGGTATCATCTCGACCATTCACTTCAGGTCCAAAAAGGAGCTTGGGGTGGTCGCCAGCAAGGTTTACAGTGTCGAAATGAGTCATTGACCCAATAGTCAAGGCCTTGGTGCCTATGTCAGGTTCAATGGATAATACTTTTAGTACCTGGGAATGATAACCGCCTCTAGTCATCAACTCTGTATGTGGGATAGGAATTTTGATTTTGGACAATTCTGCCTCCAGGCTAAATGGGGCCGGAGTTCTAGTCTAACTCATTGATTCTGGTTGGTCCACCATGTTCTTCCGCTCAGAAGTATTGGGTGGGATACCGGGTAAGACTTCGGGTTGAGATGGTCTTTTCAGTATGGTGATGTTTTTCTTCATCGGAGTATCAGTTTTACCTTTCTCAGGAGACTTTTCAGCAGTGGTTCTTTCAGGAGTTTTCTCGGTCTCGGTTGCCTTCTGCGTTTCGGTCGTCTTTCTTGGGGAATTTCCTTCTATCTTCTTACTCCGCAGGTTGTACTGTCGGTGTACTTCCAAAATGGCATCCTCCCAGGTAGGTTGTCCCGCATCCTTAGTCTCCTCACTCACCTTTGTTTGGTTTAGCAGAAATAGTTCCTGCTCTTCTTGAGTAAGGAAAATGGCCTCATTGTCGTGTATTCCCATGAGGTTGATATGAGTGTCCTCCAATTCTTCAGTCACTTGCCCCCCATCATCAGCATAGTTTTCCTGTAGAGGGGGTCTAATCGGTTGTTTAGAGCCTCTTTTCTCTCTCTGATCCCTAGGATCTCTTTGATCCCTCTGGTCTCTTTGCCTGACTTGAGGTGGGTTTCTTCTAAAATTGGGGTTTCGAATCTGGGGAGCAGGTACGTTGTCACTTGGAGGGTTTTTGTCGGACAAATTCATTCTTTCCATCATAAATTCCACGTTTTGGGATAAAGAATCCAACTTGTAATCTGTGGTCGACATAGAAGGCTCTTCTTTGATCGTGACTCTCCTTTCCGTCCTTTGACGCGCCCGTTTTGCCAACAGATTAGCTTCCACACTAATAGCATTTTTCTGCATATCTTCGAGGGTGGCAGCGTTCCGTTCCCGTAATTGGTAAGACATGTCAGCGTTGAATCCATCAGGAAATTTAATTAATGCCAAACCAGGGGGAGGTTTGATTTCGGTTGGGATAGCATTGTACAAGTTATTAAAATGGGTGCAATAATCTTGGACTGATTCACCTTGATTTCTTTTAATATTTTCGTATTCTGACAGTATTTGGAGAGGATTTTTCTTTACCTCCCATCTGTCAAGAAAACTTCTTTGGAATGCGACAAGGTCAGGGATCGATGCGGAGGGTAAGGCTTTGAACCATTTATTGACGTCTCCTGTCAGACTCTGAGCGAACAGTCTCATTTGAACGTCGACTTCGTCAACTTCTTGCAGGTCCAAGTAGTCGTTCATTGTGTCTACATGTTGTTGCGCATTTAATGTTCCGGTTGCATCAAACTGTGGCAGTCTAGTCTGGTAGTCTTGGGGCATGGCATGCAAGGGTGCAGCCAACACCAAAGGTGCGTATCTAGCTGCCATGATGGGCGGAGGAGGCGGAACGATGACCGGGGTGGTAGGAGAGGTAGCAACTGAGGACGAGGGTGACAAAGGACTGGGTGGCGCTGAGGTATCGATTTGTGGCTTAGTCGTAGGAGACAGGACTTCGGGGGTTTGAGGTTGCAGCACAGTTGGGTCAAAGATGAGCTTAGACACAAAGGTTTCGGAACGGGCTCTAACCAGGTTCCGTAGCAGAAAAGGCTCAAGATCAAGGCTTTGTAGGTTGTCTGGTTTCCCGGAAAAGGAAGGAGACTTGTGAAGTGGAGTACTGCTGGCTGAGCTGGAAACGAAGGTCTTTCGCCTCACCAATTGCTCGCGGTTACCTAATGCTGCAGAGGGTTTTGGGTCTGGGTGAGATCGAGTGTGGACTTTCTTGGGAGCCAGAACTCTTTTTGGGTTTTATATATATATTTTTTATATTTTATGGTAAATGCAAACTAAGGGAGATTCCTATGCTGACTTCGTCTAGCTTCCAATTGTTCTTGAGCAACTATGTCGCGCTCGATGGCTGCCCACAAACGTTCGAGCTCTTTCCGATTGTTGGTTGTTTGGAGGATTAAATCAAACAGGTTTGACGCAATATACGTTTGACTAGATAGTCCAGGCTCGATATTAGGTTGTACTGCCGTGGGGACAGTCATAGAGGGACAAAAGGTACCAGGAAAGATAATGGAAGTAATATATACAGAGTTAATCAACCTCTAAACATTACTTTCTTCTCTAAGTCAAAACTTTCTTAAGGGGAAAGAAGTAGTGTGATATCAGTTTTAGTTCTTCCCCAGTGGAGTCGCCATTTATGTTAGCAGTCGGTAAATTTCCTAGAGGTTGAAAAAGAATAAATTTACTAAGGTAACCTTAACCAACCTCTTTTAGAGATGGGATCTAGCCCTTCCAGCTCCAGAGAGGGATCTCTCTGTATGATTTAGCTTTGTTTATTTTCCGATATTAGGCTAGCTAAAGAAATCGTTGGTTTTGTTGTAAAAGGTTTGTAAAGTCGGTTGAGACAAACTACACATCCATTGGGCTATGGGGTCTATTTTAAATCAAATCCGAAAAATAACCAGAAACGCCAAAGAAGTTTTCCACAGGGCGAGGTAATACATGCACTGGATCTTTAATAATTAGAATGATGAATGGAAGAACAGATGAGGAAAATATCTTCAACTAACAAGCACTTAAGAATCTCTTAATTGAAAATATTTAGAAGATAAACATTTAAATCTCTAGAATCGGAAAACAGGGTATCCGTGATAAATCCTGTAACATAACGCTATTCGTAGAGATTAGATTTAGGCAACAAAATGAAATACGGAGAAAGAAAACATTAACTCAGAGAATCACATCACCAATGAACATACGCAAGAATCCTGTGAAATGCCTCTTCTTTATTAAAGGTGGATCTCTTCAAAAATGGTACAGCTCGATAGCAATCGGGTGTGCGAATCAACAACCCCCAATACATTGGAAAATGATCTATTTATAAGAAAAAATACATACGCTCCTATCATAATTGATCAGGACCTGCTCATACTATTTTTAGACTAACTAACTTAACTAATAAAAACTGTTTTGATGACTCATTACAACAGTTTGCTGGATTCCTGGGGTAGGCCATTGGCGAGGTGCCATCGCAACCTCTTCTGACAGGACAGGTGATTGGATGCAACAGCTCATCTGCTTAGTCTAGTAGATCGCACAGTTCTTCCCACCTGATGTGACTTGGCACTGTGAATTTGAGCAACCTCCGGTACACTTCGTCCATGTCCGTGTACTTAGAAAATGTAGGCTTCGTGACGAAGATATGCTTAATTTCATGCTGGATACTAATATCCAACTGCAAGGCGTCCATGAATGATCTTTCGGTAATGCTTCCCTGTATGCCTGTGAATTTAGAATTGTCCTTAGACACTTTAGCCAACCTTTTCTTATAATCAGGAAGTGTCATCAATTTGTCATTTATGACCTTCATACCAGGCAGGCCCTTTCTTTGCAGAGCATATATCTTGTGAAAAAACTTCTGCACCCCTTCATCCATTACTTGGATCTTCTCCTCTAGCTGAAGCATGAGACCTCTTTTGGTCAGAACTCTTTTCACTTCCAATATGGTTTCTGTCCTGTCTTCAATTTTCAATTCTTCGAGTTCCTCCCGGGTCTTCGAATTCAGGAACCTTATGATTTCATTAGCTTGGGCTGGCATGTCTCCCAGTTCAATTCTGATTTTCTCCACAGCTTGTTTGCTCCTCTCGAGCAACTCATTCTGTTCAAACATGATTTGAACCATGGGCCAGATTTCATTAATGGACTTAGAAATGCCCATCCATACTAGTTCTTTAACTCCAGCCAATGTTTTTCCTGCCACGGTCTGTTTCTAGAGTTGCTGCAACTCCTTCCTGATCTGTTCAGTCACTTGCTTCTCCTTTGACAGACTCGTCTGAAAATAAGTCTTCAGCTCTTGGAGATTATCCAACTCTTTCTTAAGCCTTCTTATTTATGATTCCTGCAGGTTCATTCTCTCCATAGACTTGGCCAGGTCTGTAGCTCCTTCTGGTAGGGGTATTGTCGTTGCAGATGGAATGAATTTCACCGTTGGTGTAGCAATTGGGATCACACTCAATGGAATGCCTTCCATTGGCTTAGCCTGCTCTTTCTCCTTGAGCAGTCTCTCCATCTCTGCCTCCATATCTTTCAACTGTGCATTCTTCTCCAGGAGTAATTTCAGCATCTCATCGTTTTCACCTTCCTTCCCAACTATTTATTTTGCCTATGGGTCCTCCGTGGGAGGGATCTTCAGTTGTTTTCTCAATGAGGCAATGTCAGCATTCTTATTTTTAATCATCTCCTCAGCGGCCTTGACGTTAGCAGGATCATAACCTATCTTGAGGACCAGCTCCTCCAGCGTTTTTATCTTGTTATCTTTCGCGAAGGAAGATATATTTTCTAGCTTCAATTGAGTTTGGGCATTGCTCAAAGCTACCCGAAACTTCGATGCAGAAGTTGAAGCGTGGGCCAAAGTGTGAAAAATCATCTCTCCCGTTTGTTTGTGCAGATCCATCTAATCTGTCGGATGCACATCTTTGGCTTGAAACTCGAACGTGGCCCTCTTGTAATCAGATATCACCTTTGGGTCAGGCACTTGTGCTTAGAGAAATGCCATATGCATCCTACCTTTCTCTGTATCAAATGCTGAAAGCAATCTATGCTGGGTCGTGGATGACTGTTTCTGGAACTATGCATAAGTGTTGCTGGTGAGCGTTTGGTTCTTCTTTTTTATCATGTCATATTTTTCAAAAATGCCCAACTTGGGCCCGGTATTACTTGGAGGAGTACCCACGGGAGATTCTTTGGGTTCTATTGCTTTTGTTCCCTCTTCATGCTGACTGGAGCCGAAAGGAAAACTGAATTGCTTGGCCCCAGTGGTGGCCACTGTGGTAGTCACTGTGGTAGCTTCTGCTGTTGTGTCGGTAGTTGAAACTGTCTTCGGCTTTTTAGAGTGAATTTGGAATTCCTCCGGCGACACCTCTGTTACAGGAGGAGATGACTCCTGTCGGGGCCTCCTCTCCTTGAGGACCTGTGGCGTGGTAGCGGGTAGCGCACTTGTTGAGGGCCCCTGCTGTTCCAAGTCCAGCAAAGTGTCAGGAAGCCAGACTGCCTGATTCACAAATTTTTTGATCTCTGGCTTGGACTCGTGCACATAAGGGGCGTTTTTGTTTTTTACTCTCATGTCTGAAATGATCCCGTGGGGATCATAGCGCCAGACGAAACTCGTAGAGAATTTCATCTCCTTCAAAATTCGATCTGCCTCCTCCCCTGTGCCTCGGTTATTGCAGATAAAAGGACCAATTTGTCCTTTGTTTCTCAACTGCTGCTTTTTCTTAAGTGAAACAAAATGAATATCATCAGAGTTCATAAACTGCCTTATATATTCTAATGCGAAAAGTCTTACCGGTACATATCTTAGAAATTTATATGGTGCCAATTCGCACCCAAAGACTCTGATTTCTGTGTGATTCTGGCATAAATACCAGTCTCATGTCTGAACATTGTCCAAGAGATGCAGGATCCTCTGGACTTCATCATTAATCCATGGCTTAGGCATGCCACGCAACATACTCACCATTGGGTGGTAAAACTGGTCAATGAATGCCGTGAAGTCGTATTCGGAAGAATTTGTCTTCAGGAGGGAAGTCCACGCTGTGACTGGCTGAGGCTTCCTATCAGTGTCCATCTTCTGCATGGAGAAGTTGAACCTGTCGGCTTGGAAATAAAGGAACATGTAAGCCAGAATGGATGAATACCTAAACATGCCTTCAGTGGTGAAATTGACGAACTGCTCATGGATGTTGTTGGCCAGGAAGGTGCTGTAGTCAAACAGCGTGGTTGGTTGTTCATCGTTGGAGAAGATGGACATAAAACCCAGGATGGGCTCATCCACCCACTGATCAGAGTAGTACCCAAGAAGAGCACACAGAGCTGAAATAATCTGATTCCCTTTGACTGAAAATATGGAAGAAGGATATGGGGGGTTGGTGGTCAGGAGTGAAGCAGAAGTGGGAAGAAATAGCTCGAAAATCTGAGCTCTTTGCGGGAAGTTCATCTTCTGGTAAAGCTCGGTGAGGATTTCCAAGTTAAAAGGGGGCGCAGACTCTGCTCGGGTGATCTGTAACATCTGGTCGATATCCTCAGGGGTGATGAAAAAGAGAACGTCCTCGGATCAAGAAATGATGGCTTTCTGGTTGGGGTCATAGTGGGCATGGAAATGGAGGGCAAACTCAGGGCAACTGTGAATTTGGGGGATGAGATATAGAGGCAAATTGGACTCCCAGAGACCAATTTCGTCGCTCTGGTCCCGGAAAACCTCCCGGAGCCACGAATGTAGATCAGAGAAATCGAAACTGCATACAGTATCGGCTACTAAGCGGTCTTTATCGACAAGGGATATTTTATCCAGGTCGACCGGAGGAGGAACGAATGGATTCCCTTCCTCTTCCGCTTGTTTCGTCTTAGACACCATCTCAACAACTGTACCTGCAATAAACAAAGTTAGTGGGGTCTACTGGTGGCGGAGGAAAACGACGGGGAAGCAATGGGAGACAATATATAAGTTCTCCGGTGCGATGGATGGTTCTGGCGCGAGGGATGAATAACGAGTGAAAAGGGGCACAATGGTACTTTTATTCAAATCAGGGTCGGTCGGACGCGGGAAAACGGTCAGCATGACAATGTGCATAATATCCAGTTATTAATGGACAACGGGCCATTTGGGGTGATACAGCAGGTGAAGACACCCAAAGTACACGGACGACTGACGTGGAGGTAGGTGATTGGGGGTGAAAGTCGCCAAAGGGGGTTGTTCATGAGTGAAGGGAGTTATGGGACTGACAACCTGGACATGACGGAATTTATGGGAAGTGACCCGACCCCAGTAACAAGTGGTTCGAGTGGGCCTAGTGGAGGATGATGTCCAGGGGTGATGGGATGTCAGGTAGCAGGCGGGGAAATTGACCTCTGGACCTGTAGAAACGCGCCATGTGTAACCAGGGGCCCGTCGGAAAAGAATATTCATTCCGGACCCCCCCCCCCNNNNTAAAGACAGAACACCAAGTGGGCTACGGAATGTGTTAAGAACCATCGATCTGCGCGCTGGTATGATGGCCGTCCATATCTGCGTGCTCCTTAATATCAATTCCGGACCCCCTCCCCTCCATTAAAAATAGAATGGAGGGGGGGGTCCGGAATCCAATGTGGACCGCCGATTTGAGCGCTGGATTAAGAGTCGTCCAGATCTGCGCCCGATTTATAACCAATTATGGAACACCCCCCCCTCCTTTAAAGGAAGAATGGGCGGGGGGGTCCGTAATCCAATATGAGTCATGGATTCGCGTGCCCCTTTCGGGACCGTCCAGATCTGCGCAAGCATTACCATCGGTTTCGGACCCCCCGCTTTTGATTAAAAGCAGAACTCGAAGGATGGTCCGGAATCAAAAAGTGTCGTTGATATAATCATCACGATCTGGACCATTGGAAGGTGCATGAAGGATAGGTCGGGGGCGGAAAATGTTATATGTAGGAAAACTTAGGGAAAATAAGTGCTTTCACATGGGTTTTTCCTCGATTTTTCTCCTATACACCACCAAGGGGACATCTTTCAACTACACTTTAGGCATCGAAGTCATAGGGTAACATCTTTGTCGATCTAACTTTATTTGGGCAAGGGAGGCCAAGCAGTTAATCTACATTCTAACCTACTTTCACAAGGAAATTAACCCAGATTAAATTGTTGGGTTAAGAATTTATTCTTTCTAGGGGCTATCTGATCAGGATTAGATGGTCTGATCAGATGTATTCTCTAATTCTAACCTATGGGATATCTGATCAGGATTAGATTCTATGATCAGATGTATTCACTAATTCTAACCTATGGGCTATCTAATTAGGATTAGATGGTCTGATCAGATGTATTCACTATCCTATCAACATTGGAAATTTAAAAGGACTTGGTCATGCTTGAAAGGTATGACCAAGTCACTGTTATTGCATGGGGCTTTTTATTACAAATCTTTTTGCCCTCTTTTCTTTTCTCTTTTTCCTTTTCTTTTTCTTTTTCTTTCACAAATTGTTTGAAGAATGAAATATCATTTGTCAACAAGATCACCAGATACAGATAATATCCAAGTCATCAACTGATTCCCATAATTTATGGGGTGATAACACTAAGCATGTCTTCCATGAATTGATTTACTCTCTCAATTTTCCCATCTATTTCGGGATGATAAGTTATGCTTGATTTCAATTGAGTCCCCAATGCTGACTGTAAACTTGTCCAGAACCTAGAAGTGAATCTGGAATCCCTATCTGAAATAATCTTCTTTGGTATCCCGTGCAAATGGATAACCTCGCTTATGAACACTCGCGCCACATAAGTAACATCGTAAGTGTCTCTAAATGGAATGAAATGAGCACTCTTGGTTAACTTATCCACTATCACAAGAATGGAATTGTGTCTATGAGATGTGAGCGGCAACCCTACAACAAAATCCATAGAGATGACTTCCCACTTGGACATAGGGACATCATGTGGTTGTAGGAGGCCTACTGGGTGATGGTGGTCGGCCTTCACTTGTTGACACTCTAGGAATTTGGCGACGAAATGGACTACGTCACGCTTCATTCCTACCCAAAAGAAGAGCTTCTTCATATCTGCGTACATCTTCTTCACACCCAGATGTGCACAATAAAGTGCTCTATGGGATTCCCTCAATATCCTTCCTCGATATCTTAACAGTTCGTATGTTTCCAAACTATATCCCTCGTACTTTGGAACTAACTGCCTCCCCCACTAGAGGTTTGAAGTAAGCTTTAAATACCAACTGTCTCCTGGTAGTTGTGTGAACACATGTTCCCTTAGATTGACCTTTAAGGTTACCAAGGAGAATATACGTGGTCTCCTACTCAAGGCATCTACGACCACATTTTCCTTTCCCTTTATGTACGAAATACCAAAATCATACTCACTCATAAACTCACTCCATCGCCTTTGCCTAGCATTCAGATCTCTTTGAGTAAAGAGATGTTTTAAACTTTGATAGTCTGTTTTGAGCTCAAAGTTTCACCCCACAAGATAGTGCCTCCAAAGTTTCAGAGCTAGCATTACAGCTGCCAACTTTAAATCATGAGTCGCGTATAAATCTTCATGCTTCTTCAACTTCCTTGATGCATAAGCTATCACTCCTACATCCTGCATTAGCATGGCCCCCAATCCTTGCTTCGAAACATTCGTGCAGACCATGAAGTCCTTTTCCATATCTGGCACTCGTAGAATTGGTGCACTAGTTAGTAACCTCTTAAGATCAATGAATGCACTATCACATTCTTTTGTCCATTCATACATGACCCCTTTGCATTGCAAAGTGGTGATGGGTTTCTCTATTCTTGAGAATCCTTCCACAAATCTCCAATAATAACCCTCTAGCCCCATGAAGCTTCTCACCTCATAGGCATTTTTCGGCACTGGCCATCCCATAATGGCCTTTACCTTTTCTGGGTCCACAGAGATTCCTTTACCAGAAATGATATGACCTAAATAGTGGATCTCTTTCTGGAAGAAGGAACACATTGAAAACATCTCATACAATTGGTTCTCTCTAAGGAAAGACAACACTATTTGCAAGTGTTCCTCGTGTTCCCTTTCATTTTTTGAATAGATGAGTATGTCATCTAGAAAAACTTGTATAAATCGATCTAAGTACTTCCAGAATACGCCGTTCATGAGGCTCATGAATACTACTGGTGCATTGGTCAATCCGAAAGGTACCACAACAAACTCATAATGTCCAAACTGAGTTCGAAAGGGAGTTTTTGGGATATCACCTTCCTTAATCCTTAATTGATGATATCCAGATCACAAATCTATCTTTGAGAATACCGCTGCTCCTTTCATCTGATCGAAGAGGTCATCTATTTGTGGCATTGGGTACCTATTTTTCACTGTAGCACGGTTCAAGTCCTTGTAGTCTATACACAGTTGTAAGGATCCATCCTTTTTCTTTACAAAAATTACCGGTGCACCCCAAGGTGAGACACTGGGCCTTACTAACCCTAAGTCTAGTAACTCCTTCAACTGCATTTGCAATTCACAAAGTTCTGGCACCGTCATCCGATACGGAGTCTTACATATTGGTTCTGCACTAGGTTTGAGCTCAATAGTAAAATCAAGCTCCCTCTCAGGAGGTAACCCTGGTAACTCATTCGGAAAAACATCTTGAAAGTCTGACAATACTGGGTATTGACCCAATGAGGGTCCCTTCCTTTCATTCACTGCTTCCACTACATAAATTCGACACCCTTGTCTCAAGCATCGCTTGACCTTCATAGTTGATATAAAGCGTAATGACACTTTTATTTGTACACCCTGGATCTCTACCGGTTTTCCTTCATCATTGACACAAAGCACCCTTTTTGCGAAACAATCTACCAAAGCTCGATGAGCTACTAACCAATCCATTCCAATGATTAGGTCATATGCCCCAAGAGCAGTGACNTATACCTTCAACCTGGTAGTTCACACTCCTAGGTATACTATACAATTATCGACACTAGGTCCTACAACTTGTTTTTCCCCCGAAGCCATCTCGACTTGTTTAAAGTCATCGTGCTCGTAGGCTGCCAACCCACTCTTTTATAATGCAGATGGTGAAATGAAACTATCTGTTGCACCAGAATCAAACAAAATATTAACATTGATATGATTTAGCATACCTGATGACTCCACTACAGTGGATTGATGTTCGTCCTGGCGGTTATTAACCACTGTGTAAATTTGGTGGTTGCTACTTGACCTCCCCATCGGTGCCTTTCATTCTTTATGCACAAACCCTGATTATAACTCTAGGCAGTCTCGTTGGTAATGGGGTCCTTCGCATCTCGAACAGGTAATATGAGATTGAAACGATGCACTGTTATGTGACTAATTTTGAAATGAGCTTCTTCCCCTGGAACCCCTGCCCCTACTAGTTGTTCCCCAAGATGGTCGTGGACCTGTCTGCACCGTTGGTGATGAACGAGATGCTGCACTAGCTGCCATTGAAATCCCTGCAGCTATTGTCCTTGGTATGACTCTGTTACGATAAGGTGGTGGTCTTGAGCCCCCTCCCCCAGGAAATTTCCTTGGGATCTTTCCTACGAATCCTGGACGATGCGGAAATGTCGATCTTGTACCCCCTATTAAGTTCATGTGTTCTTCCACGTAACATGCATTTTCTACCGCCTCCACCATTGAAGACGGTTTCCACATTCACACCATAGCTCTTATCTTCGGGTTTAATCCATAAATGAAGCACTCTGCTTGTCGTTGGTCATTGTCCATATACGAAACATATTTGACCAGTTCCATAAACCTGATCTCATATTCTTCTACAATTATGTTTCCTTGTACTAAGGCATGAAATGCCCCTACCTGTTGTTCCTCGTAGTATGCTGGTAGATATTTCCTTCGGAACCTCTCCTCGAAAAGTTCCCAAGACACTGTGTTTGGGGTAAGGTGTAGTTGTCTTTCCAAGTTTCCCCACCAGTTCAAGGCACTGTCTCTTAACTGGAAAATTATGATCTTTGCCTTTGAGTTGGATGCATAGTCCCTTAAGGCAAAACACCTTGTCATGCCTTCCAACCATGCTTCTGCGCGTTCACTGGCGCGACCCCCGGCAAACTCTGGAAGTTTGATCTTCCGCAACTCTCACGTGATGTCTTCAGGTGGAAGTTCTCCCCCTGAATCCCTTGATGCTTCTGGATTACCCGTTCCAGATGGTGGGGGTTCCACTTTAGTCCCTGTCGGTTGGCACCCCTTTAAAGTCTCGTTAATAGCTTCCAATGAGTGTAGTATGAGGGCTAGTTTGGGCGATGGTGGTGGTGGTGGTGGTGTTGCTGGTGGTGTTGGCGGTGCCCGTGATGACGCTCCCCTGCCTCGACCCCTTCGAGTCCTGACCATATTGTATATGTTAACTTGCATCACTCCAAAGTTGTCAGGGTGAGTTCAAGGATGTTTCAAATTGGTGCTACTTAAACTTAGAAACAGGGTTAGAAGTTTTCTTTACTTGTCTATAAACAGACATTACTCCATTAGGGAATTGGCTAGGTTTGGGTTAGGATTAAGCGTCTAAGATTGGTTTGTTCGCCCTTGCGAAAAGAATTATTGGTTCCCTTACCCTGTAGCTACGTTGTCCTTATGCTTTACTTTTCACTTCCTAGTGCATATGCCACCTCCTTCCCGCTTGTCCTAGTTTAAGCCCTAACATCATTAGTTACTTTAAGGTAGATTAACCTTATACTTAAATAAAATAATTAATTTAAAATTATCATTACACCAATTTACTCAAATTAACTTTAATTTAATATAAACTAACTTGACCTTTATTTATATATAAATTATTTATACTAAATTATTTAATTTATTTTTAATTATTTTTACACTTTAAAATATAAAAATCAATAATCGAACACACATGGATTCGGGCACACATGGATTCCACGTGCCCGCCTGACTTCCTCTAGTTCCCTCATATCTAACCCCAAAATTCTACACTTGTCAGCTCTTCGAATCCCTACGCGTCCTTCCTCTGCCTCCACCTTCTCATCCACTGGGACTTTCCTCGTGTCATTCTTTCTCCACCACAGATCTTGCTGTAGCTCTAGTCTAAGGTTCCAAGAATCTTGCCTGCCATGCCTTGCCTCCTTGCCATTGTTCTAAGAACTTTGCTAGCATTGGGTATTGTTGTATCTATTGCCAGATCATTTTGCAGAAACAAAGTATATTGATATGTTCATTGACAAGATCCAGGACCTGGAGTCTGGTCTCATTAAAATATTGGGAACCAATCCCAAGTCAGTACACTTTGCGGAGTTCGCTCTCAGGTATGGTAAGGGGTACGGTTCAGTCCGCCAGCTTTTGCACAGCTTCAGTACCTTCGTGAAGAACGCTGAGTTGATTGAGTCAATAATTTGCATAAACCTCCCTTATGCTGGGGTAATGAATGGTAATATCCTATTTTTTTATTTTTTTTGCAGTGCGAAATAAAAATGATTTGCTTGTAATTACAACCCTGTACGGATTTTGGCATTTTTCTTTCAATTTATTTCATTTGTATTTATAAATTCATTCATCGGTGTATATATGTTTTTATATGTGTATATATGTATGCATATACATTGTCTTTCCGAATTGCCCACGACCTTCTGTACATAACCGTGAAATTTCCCGACTTAGTTTCGGGTTTCAGTGTTTCGTAATCCCCAATGTCGAGAATTTTTGTTCCTTCAAACTCCCGAGTGTCGATTTACCGATACGACACTTTATGTACTATCCCTCCAGGCTAGACATCCATCTTATATGACCGCAGTTCCATGTGACCCCATCCCTGTCCTACATCGGAGTTTCGGGGTTCCAAATGTCGAAGCTCACAAATCCTTAGGACTCGTGATTCTCCAATCCCCAATATGCTCCTAGCGCATTAGCCCTCCAAGATAAGATCGTGGTTGCCATGACCTCTCCTATGTGACCGCAGTCATACTCCCTATCGGGATTCGGGGTTTCGCGACTCTCGTTGTCACGAACCTCTGTCCTCACAATCTCCCGATCACCAATCTACCGATACGGTGCTTTGTGCGTTAGCCCTCCTGACTAAGCCCTTGGCACATATGACCATTATCCGACATGGCCACAGCTTTGTTCCCCCCATTAGGGTTTCGGACATCGCAATGCCGAAATGTATGAACCATGTGTCTATGGGATTCCCGATATCCCGATACCCGATACGCCTCTTCCTGGCGCGTTAGCCTTGTCCGGCTATACCGAGGTCTATGTGACCTTCTCTAGTGTGACCGCTGCCTTATGGCTCCCCATCGGGGTTTCGGTCCTTCTCAAGCAAGAGTTTCATCACTTATAAAATTTGCGATGCCATTTATCGTTTATTTTTGGACAATGAATGGTTAAAAATTTACAAAATATAAATTTTCAGCGCCCCTTTAAAAATTTATTTGAAGCGCGTTATAACTTTAAATTTGTGAGTTTTTCATTTAATGTTTAAGGAAATCGGGATTTAGGTTTTTCCGTAACAAATGATCTATGTAAATTGAATCACAAAACCCCGATCTCCGATTTCACGATGTGATTAAGTCTTAATAAAAACATCAATTAATTAATTCTTTTTAACAAAGGTTTAAGAGTTAAGTTAATTACATCGCGTTTTTAGGGTTCACGATTTTTTAGTGCATGGATACTTTGTCCAAGGAACTCGCGATATCCTGATCCGCTATGAAAGTTGGCTTCCACTATGGAGCTTTCCACTTTTTGGAGAATCGGGCCTCGCGTTTCCGAACTGCAAGGACCACTCGTCCATGGGATCCACGATTTCCCAATGCGTGATGACCCGATGGATGACCTCATGTCGGGACCTTTCCTGATTGCTACAATCACTGCCACGTGCCCCAATGACAGAAATATTCTGTCAACTCGAAACCCCGGTAGCCGATATCCCGACGGGTCGTTCGATCTCCACCACGTGTCTCTTCAAACGGATGGTCCAAATCAATCCTCGGGACTCTCCATTTCCTAAAACCACAAACACTTACCCTCACGACCCCCGATGTCCAGATCTCCGATATGGAAAATGATCATGCGACACCTGTCAAGATGTTTGATGCATAATGCGAAATTTCCCACTCTAATGCATTTGTATCCTGCGTAATAGACAGCTCTCTTTTTGGGATAATGATAGTTGCATGAGAATTATGTGGTGTCAAAATTGCTCTCTTCGGCATGGTTAAAATTTGTATGAGTCTATTGTTCCTGAGATTTTTCATTATTAAAATTCACCGAGGCTAATATAGGAAAGTAGTTTACACCATTCCTGTGCAATACAAGTCTTTAAAAATTTCTTTTTTCCTGCTGCGCATTGGCAGTTCCTCTTTTAGGTAAGTTCGAGATGAAGTAGGCCTTTTCGAGGTCTTGCAAAAGTCCTATTGCATTTTATATAGTATAATTCGTGTAGTTATTGAATCTTGCCAACTTCAAGCCTTTGATAGAAGCTTCCCTCAACATTTTCATCGATTTCAGGTGTCTATTTTACCCGAAACTTCATTGGCAAGTATTTCTCAAATAAAATTAAATTATCAACTCTCTTTTTCGTGCTTAATAGATTTATCAGACTGCTTTAAGGGTAGCCATTTTGTGGGAAGTTATCCTTCAAACTATCTGGTTTTCTGCCACTATTTTAAAGGGCGTTCCTTTGAATATTCAGACTAAGACTGTATTAGCCATTTATGATCCAGTAAAAGGGTATTACCTAAAACGGTTGCTTGTGATATATATGAGACCATTTGCTTGGATAATGTAGGGGTACTGCCTTGAGTATATTTTATGATACCGTATTAGTCATATTGGGTCAAGTTGAATGTTGCTTGACACAATCTACTAAGACGCAAATGACGTGTTTTGCTTACAGGTTAAGTGTGGCTGGAGTTAACGCTTGTGGTTTTGGCCCTTAGGCCTAGATTTCAAACTAAGACGCTCTGATACCATATGTAAAAACCAAATATTTCTAAACATCATTTACTTTCATAAGCAATTTATTTCATAAACTGAGATAATAACTTCATAACATCACAACAATCTTCATAATAGCAACTTAAGTAACTTAAATTTATCAATGAATAATGATTTCATGGCAGAATGAAATAAACACATAGTTTAACAAATTACCTAGTTCTGATGCTAATTTTTGTTGCCTTGCTGCCTTGTTGTTTCCTTCCTGCTACCTGATACACAGACCAACACTACCACAAACAAAAAAATAACTGCCCAAACCTATTGTCCTCTCTGCCAACTAGGAAAACTACCTAGCTCCAAGATATCTATGGATATCCTGGCCCCCATGCCCAAAACCTCTAGCAACCCGGTGCCTCAACTGATCAAAAGTGCCACAGCCAGAACTCTACTGCTCCCTGCAAATCTCACAATCCTCCCAAAATCCATCCTCCATCCAATGCCCCTCACGTCCAACTCCCTTCTTCCCTTATTCCTCCTTCACTACCTCATGCCTTTATTCCCTTACCTGCCCTCGTCCCCATCCCTGGTCCTTCCTTTAATGTTTTTATCTTCTTGGGATTCATAGGCTATCCCTTGTTGCATACACAACCATTTTATATCATATACCATTAATCTATTAAATCCATTACGCAAGTTATTAAATGTAGTTTGTAGTTAAATTATTAATTAATCAATCACAATTATATCCTTTAATTAATTAATAACTCACTTAATTAAGATCATTAAATCAGCTTTGTTTAATTAATACCTTGTTAACACAATTAATCCCCTAATCAGTTTTACTTTATAATTCTTAAACATTTATCCAACTAGGGTCGTTACATGTAGTTTTTGCCACAAGTGCATTCTACCTTATAGACCAATTATACTAACATTGGTCCATGGTATCCTTCATTGATATCATCTTTTATCTAATGGTTTCAAGGGGTTTAAAAGTGGCGATGATATCCTTTTTTATTATAACCTTGGTGACCCCTTTGATGTAGGGAAGGTGGGGTATCTGACCCAGTTGTGTTTCCCTAAAACAAGTTTCACCTCTTGTCCTAACCATGGATTTTCTTATTGTAGCAGTGATATCCTCATTCATATAACTTATTCTCTTGAAAACCTTGGCAAGGTGATCTTTTTCCTATTCAAGGTGGCCTTCATCAAAGATATTAATGGCTCTTAGTTATAGGATGTTCCGAACTCCTATATTTTAAGTGGGATGGTGATAATATTTTGCATGAAAATAACTATCTATATGAGTTTTATTCTTGTATACTTCATGCAGATGGTTCCCATATTGATTATTTTGAATTAGTACATCCAAAATGGGATGTTATTATTCTCCTATAATTTCATAGTGAACTTAATGTCCTCTGAGATACAATTAAGGTGCTCAAAGAATTTGTTCAACTCTTATTTTATGCAAGGCCATATCACATTAGTATCATCTACATACCTTTTACATCTCTTGGGATTCATGGGGTATGAGTCCAATGCTCTTCTTTCAAATTTTCCATAAAAATTTTGGCCACCATAGAGGACCCATTGCAATACCACAGAAATATGTTGAGGAAATATTGCAACTAGATTTAATATACACAAATATAAATTGGTCAAGATTCATATTAATGTAGGTGTAAAGTTATCTTCGAAACAATGTCCCAAGACAGAAGAAGAGGTAAAGTACATGTCTCATGTTATTATACAAGTGTTTTTGAAATTTTTATGTATGCCATTGTCTATACTAGACCAGACACTACCCATGCATCACTTGAGAGATTTGAATCACTTGAGAGATTTAAGTACAAATTGTTGGATAGTTGTGGATATAGTTGAACTAAATACATAATTTTGAAATATTTTATGGTGACCTAAAGTTACATAAGGGACCTAATTTTACTATAAACTGAGGGATTTCCACTAAGAGATTTATACCTAATTGTTACATAAAGGAGCCATATTTCCACTAAGGGATTTCTTAACTATAAACTCCCTAACTCCCTTGCTTGATATAGTTTCCCCATTAAGAGAATGACTAAAACTAGCTATTTAATGTTCAAGCACAAGAGACTACTAACATGAAAGAAAATTTGCTACCTATTGCTTAATGGGGGTTGGCATAAATATGCCAATTCTTGGCTAAATCATTTGAGAATGGAGAAGGAGATCACTCTTCAAAACATTGATATACTATTAAATAGAAATTCAATGAAATATCTATTTACTTATGAAGAGTTTTTGTTAACTATAAGGTAGGGATAAAATGTTATTTCTAACATAAAAACTCCCATATGATATGGGTTTTCATTAGAAAATGTTTCTAAGTTATGAGTGGATATATCATTAGTGTTAGGTCACATGGCCCTCATAACATTATGATTCCTTGTTTCCTCACATAGTTCCTACCATGTTTCAATTATGCCTACATATCCAACACAAATCCAATAAGTTGTCAATTTGAAGTTATATTATATGAATATAAATATCATCAATAAGATAAGCATTGAATAAATTTTGTCAATATGTCTAAAGTAATAAATGAGTATAATTTAATTAGTTCCCATCTAAGACTCTTTTATTTCTATAAATTAGACTTTATCATCCAAAATGAAGTATTTGTTATAACTATTCCTTTAATCAAAGGGCCTCTACAATTGGAAAAGGCCACCAAAGTGGAAGACAATGGAAAGGACCACCAAAGTGGGAGACTGGTTCCTTTTTGAGCAGTTTACTACACAAGTAGGTCACTCATGTTTTACATAGATATGGGACCAAGACTCATGACAATATGTAGGACATGTGAAGCATAGGGGGAGATTTACTTGTACCCATTATCATTAGGTCTCACTAGATGGTTTCAAGATGTTTTTTGTCAACCTAGTCCAAATATAAATGACTCTTAGTAATGAATATTTCTTTCTCTTGTTATCAAATGAAGAACACAGAAAAATGAAAAACCAAGTGTGAATTACATAATCATGTTAATCATTGAGTTTTTTAATGAAATTTTTGTTTGAGGCCATAACTAAGGGAGCATATATCATAGCTTGGCCAGACTCACTAACCTAATGAATCTTGATAGCTTGGCTAATGACCATTACAAATTACCTAAAACAGAATCAATCTATGAATAGATTGACTCATTATAGAAATACCAACATTAACAATGTAATATAGATTTTCTATTCATGGAAACTATCTTGAATCTTAGTGTTGATTCTTTGTGTAAATGTTTTCTAGCAAACACTTTGAACCTAATCAATCTATGAATAAGTTGACTCATTATAGAAATACCAACATTAACAAAGTAATATAGATTTTCTATTCATGGAAAATATC
>ML777907.1:2519972-2530735 GCA_009831015.1 Picea engelmannii | reverse complement strand
CAAATGGCACTGGAATCTCTGCAAATCAACTTCAGCAACAGAGCAATATGCTATACAGAAGCCTTCAAGACCTCCTCTCTGAAAATTACTAAATGGACTCCATAAGACAAAGAAGCCAATTAATACAGAGAATGGTCGGCTTCGGAAAGAAACAATATTGGAACAGTTTACAACAAAAACGTTATCTTCTATTCCCCGTCTCTGTTAAAAACGAATTCGGCAGTTGTTCAAAACGGAATGCTGGACAAATTGCTACGAATTTCTCCTCCGTCCTCTGGCTACGTCCTCTGGTAGTTGTTCAAAATGGAATGCTAGACAAATTTCTACGAATTTCTCCTCCGTCCTCTGGCTGCGTCCTCTGGCAGTTGTTCAAAACGGAATGCTGGACAAATTGCTACGAATTTCTCCTCCGTCCTCTGGCTGTGTCCTCTGCTGTGTCCTCTGGCAAAACCCTTGGTTATAAAGGTGCAAGTCGAGGGTTCAATCCCGTCTTGGGCGCATTGGATTTCAATTCTGCGAGATTTTTGATAACAAATCCCGACTTAGGCGCATTGGATTCACCCACCAAAACATTGCAACGGATGTACCAAATGTTATGTTCGCCATTCATTGAACCATATTACAACTCGACCAAATCTGTGATCCGCCAAAACAAATGTTGCACCGAATGGTATAACTGCCAGATAAACCATCCACCAAATGTTGCAACCACCCGATTTTACAACTAATTGTGTGAACAAACTACCCACCCAACTCTAAAAGGTTATGGAATAACTCCATGTGATGATTATGTCACTAAATGCGCACTCCATGTTACAAATGCTGTCGACGTTGCAATGAACCATTTAGTTATACATTGGATGTGTTGAAAACTTATACAACGAAGCTTTGATTTTATATACCATAACCAATAGCCATGTATGCATTGCTACTTCACTGGAATTGTACCATTTTCTCCTTTATTTGGATCAGTGTACTTTCATGACGAATGACCCCCTGGATCATTGGTGCAATGGTCAATCATTCCAAACATCAAATTCAAATAAGACTCATCTTTCATTAACTCTAAACATTTTTTCATAAAACTATTTGAAGTTCTTATCTTATCGACTTGCCTTTTTGAATGGTCATAGACTGGTGTCATGTCATACAAAGGTGGCTTGATCAAAGTTGAGGCTATATATTATGATCCTATTACTTCCTTCCTTGCTTGTGTATATGTCTCTTTCTCCTTTCTAGGGTCAAACAACGATTGAGACTCTATTGCTTTCCTTACCCACTAGTGAATCATGTTTCCTTGATCTGTCACATAATATCTAGTTCTTGTTCCTACGCACATAACCATTTCTATATTAGGTTTTTCACCGCACACCTCTATTGCTATCATATGTACATTTATGTTCCTCTTTTCTTTCCATTTTGCAATAAATTGTGAACAATCCTCCATCACATGGTCTACCTTTTTGCAATATGTACATGTTGTGCAGGGATTTGGGTAGTTTGGCACTAAGTGTCCAAGATAATTATTGTTATAACATATAATAAGTCTTCTACCTCTATTGAATCTTCCTCTTCCATTACCTTTGAACCCTCCTCTTTATACTTAATTGTAACTCCTTGGAGTATTATACCTTGGCTCTCCTCCTTTGGATTCCTCTCCCTGGAATTTGTATGCATCTGCAATGGGCTCTCTATTCAAAACAAATGTGCGACAATACTTTTCTTCATTTCTGATATACTTGAAAAATTTATAAAACGGATTTCTTGCAATACTATGGAAATTTTACATCAATGAGATATTATGACAGTGGTGACCCACTGTTTTTCAAATATCGCACCATAAACCTAATGAATTCAAAGATTTTTTATTCAAATACTACTGAAAATATGGACATTCATTCTTATGGTGACCTTTGGTTCTACATGTGGTGCACTAGACCTCCTTTTGATTTTCATTTCCTTTCAAAAGATCTTGCAATTGAATAGTTAGTGCTACTAACTTTGACTGCACCTGAGCCATCCCTGTGCTATTTTATCTAACCAGAGATTCTTCTAATTTCATTGCAATTTCTAAGGATTCCAACTGCAACACGATATTCTACTACATCAAGGGGAAACATATATGCAGAAAAAAAACCTTCAATAAACCACTCTCTACGTTTTTCATTTGTAATTTGGAATGTCAATTGATCCTTCAGTATATTAAATCTTTTATCATAGTCCCACATTTATTCATTTATTATCTTCTAAATCTCCTTCAACTTTGCAATGCACTCTGACTCAGATTTAGGTTTCTAAAACTCTTTTCATATAGCTTGTCTTACCTCTACCAATGTTCTACTCTATTATGTAGGTGTTGTAGTCTAATATTTCATATACCATAATAATTCAATATCTCTGAATGTCATTTCCAACTGTGAAATATTCACATTATAATCTTGGACATTCTTCATAGTCCATATTTTCTCACAAATGAAAAAATGTTGTTATGAATTATTTTTCCCCGCTCCATGGAAGACAAGAATTATTAAAGTAGGATCTATTGTTTCCATTGTGTTCTACGTGGTATTATTTCATGATAACACTAACTGATTCTGAATCAACTTACTACTTCCAGTACTTTGACTACTTCTACTACTATATTTACTTCCTTTACAAACTATAATTGACAAAGCTTTTGATATTACCTCAATTCTTGGAAACACACATAAGGTCATGGGTTTGATGCATAGTCTGATATGGGGAGGATCTTATTCTACTGGACCAAGTTAACGAATTTTTTCTTCTATGCATAAAATTCCTTCGATCTAGAGTATCAAATGAGTGTCTCTTTCCTCATTCTCACTATGATGCCCCTCTCTCTCAGCCACAATCCTCTTCTTATTCGGTCTAAATTTCTTACCACTACACAATACTCTAATATCTTTCTTTGTCGCACATTATTCTTCTCTCGACATCCTCAAACCATCTTTTCCGCATTCCTTCTCTTCATCCCTCTTTACACTTAGACCATCTCCTAGTCAACCCCCAATTCCCCTGTGTGTGGGAAGGTTCTTAACAATCAGATTCCATTTACAATAACATCTCAATCCATGTAGACATTGACTTCAGGTATGCTCCATGTGGCCCCTTAAATAATTCCATTTCAACAACATTGTATGACTGAGTACAATATATGGAAAATTCAGTAATGTAACCTCCCAACACACTTTCTAGCTAGTAATCTACTGCACGTGATACTCGATTTATTATAGAATTGACTTTCTTAATTAACTCAGGAGTCCAATTTCTTGAAACAATAGTATGATATCTTCCATTCTGTTCAATTAATCTCTAGATCCACTTTGCTAAAATATTTGAAAAGTCAGCGAAAACAATTTCATACAAATATGTAAACACATAACTTTGTATCCATTTCTCTGTGTTGATCTGTGGATTCGTATTTCTATCTACAACAAAATTGTTATCCTTTTCATCCAACCATTCTCCAATCTCCTCCTTAGTATTCCTCCACATCTCCCTCATTCACATATCACAATCCTTGAAACATAACCATTTTTTGGCGCATAGTGAGAAAAATTGAGGTTCAACATTTATTCACCAACAAATCCCAAGATTTCGGCCCTTTCAGCATCACCTGCAAGAAGGTGAAGTCTCATTCAAGGTACCTCTGGATACTGCAGGAACTAGGATTCCTCATTCATGAAGGAAATGTGGACCATTATATCTTTCATTCTTACTTAACATTCATTCAACATGCAATATACCCTGTGCGCGAAGTCATCACAACATAATAACCTTTGACAAATTCACCTTACTTAAGAATTTAATGTATTCATGTAACCATCAAATACATATTCATATTAAAAATTCATGCATTACCAGTGCGCCATAAGTAGAAAATAAAATAAACACACCACAGCATACATTATGACACAGAGATCTAATGTGGTTCACCCCAAACATGGATACGTCCACATAGGTTGGCTTCTTATATTAATCATTCATGTTCAATCCTTAAAATTGGTGCACACTACGCTCAAATAATATACATGAATTCTACCCTAAATTCCCTATCTGTTCATGCATACAGTGCACACATAGCTTCTTTGATATCATATGTCACTTCACTCATGCACGAATCCTTATCAACACTCTCACTTCATCAACTCTCTAACTAACTTCCGACTTCCATGTGATGGCTCTGGAATATGAGCACATTGCTCCTTTGTTGACTTGTCACGTGGTTTTCTTTTGCACGATTCCCAAAACTTACCAAAAATGTTCTACTCCAAAAGTGGGCCCCATACGTGAATGCATAAGCACTATAAATATAGGATATATGTGCACATTTGAAGAGTATTCAAGAAATAAGAGAAATTACAAGTGTGTATAAGATATATCAGGTGTGAAATAGGAGCTGGGGATTATTCTTGGGGTCTAAAGGTGTACAAGACGAGTTTTCTTGGAGTTTTAAGGTTTCACTATGAAGGGCTAAGGTCTATGTTGCTACAAGGTAAATTCTTTGGGGTTTTGATGCTACAGTCTATAATTATATTATGGGAATGATGCTGTGAAGTTTTTTAGGGAATGAAGGATAAATATGAATAGGGTTTGAAGCTATGTCTGACGTATGAATCAAGGAGAGGCACTAGAGGATGAAAGTTAAGGGTATGATGATGCTATGAAATATATGAAGTATGAAGCATGTAGGTGAAGTCATAAGTTCTCTATGTATGAATATCTTATATTGATGTCGATACAGATCTTACTAAGTTGGTGCTCAATTGAGGAGATTGAGGTCTCCAGTAGGTCAATGCCTACACAATATATTTCTAAGTTGGTTCTTAATTGAAGAGATTGGTATTTCTGATAGGTTGGTGCCTACATAATATATTTCGTAGTTGGTTCTAAACTAAAGAGATTGGTGTATCTATTAGGTTGGTTCCTACAAACCTTTATAAAGATAAGTTTTTATGGTTTTTCCCATGAGGGTTTTGAAATTAAACTCTCTGTATTATTATTTGTGTTTACATGCATTTACTCTCTTAAAGTTAATGAATGATTTATGAATGCTCATTTAAATTAAAAAGTATGTTATACTAATTCACCTCCCCCTCTCAGTATAAGCATGAGTTCAACATAAACTTTAACAAAGAGTGTGCATTTTATTCCAGTAAAGAATACCTATCAAGCATAAAAAATAACAAGAGATTTTATAAATGAGATATTGTGATGGAATGTAATTCTAAAAAAGATAATTTCCGATGTATGTTTAGTATTTATGGGAATATTTTGGACTAGATGAAATTTACAAAGATTAGTTTTTGTAGTTCTTCTTTAAGTATCTCCTTCAATGTTGTGTTCCTCCTGCATTGTGGCTGGAAAATGGGTTTTGATTGTTCTTTGTTGTATATATGGTGTGTACACATGTTTGGGTGGATTCCATTCATATCTCTATAGTCCCAAGTGAAATAATTACTATACTTTATTAGGACCCAAACGAGTTTTTTATTTGTTATTGATAAATCCCCCTATTGATGTTCAAAAAATTTCCTGGGCTAATTTCTACAAGTTTGGTTAGGGACTTAAGGATTTCAGATGTGGAGGTGTCTTGTGGTATTGGTGGTGCATCAACCATGGAATTTTTTTCTTGAGCATGTATGCTCAAGATATTATTAAGGTCATGTTGAGAAGGCGATGAGGAAAAATCTATGAAATCATTGATCTCATTATATTTTGACTTTTCTTTGACAACAAGGTATTGGTCTACTGAAAATACAAGTTGGGAAAGATCCTCATCTTCATCCTCCATTTCATCCACCCAAATTGGTGGTTATGGTTCGATATTGGGCTTGTATAGGGAATACAAAGAGAGTTTCTTTGTATAAATTCCATGACATTTTTCATGCTCCCAAATTTACAACCTATATATAAATCAATGGTTTCCAATCATTGTCATCCATGAATCAAGGGGTAGCCATCCAAGGGAATGTTTGGTTGTGGGACCATAAAATCAATAGGGTACTCCCAAGATTCCACCAAGATCACTAAATATTCTAGGATACCCTCTAGTTTTATATTATATCGTTCTTCAAGTTGCAATATTGTTGGGGTCTTCCTAAGGACTGTGTAATGATCCCAAGCCATTATGCAAGGATCATCACTGTTTTGGTGTCTTTTCTAAAACTTTTTCTGAGTGAGGTATTTCATCAAACACTTTGTTGATCTACCCTTTAGATGTGTTTATATGTGTGTATGCAGCAAATAACAGAAAGAGATAACAATGGAACATACCTCAACCATATGCAATAAGATAGACAAGCCAAAACATCTCAATTCTTCTTTATTCATAAAATAGAGAAACCTACTACAATGAAGATGTCGATCTGGAATGCTCAACAGATGGCCAAGAAGATAGACATTAGATAAGAGCTGCTACAAAATTCTCCCGCTAATACAAAATAATGCCTCCAAAGGCTGAATAAGAAATGAAGATCAATACAAGTAGATCTGAATGCCAAACTCTCCAGTTGAAGAATGCCACGCTCCAATAGAAGGCTAAAACCCTCAATAACTCGGCCCTGCTGCCAAAAGTGTCCAATCATGCTAATAAATAGGCCAACTGATAGATCGGGTGATGGTAAGAATAACCCAGGTGCCTGAATCTCCAAGATCCCTCTCAATCTTCGTAGATCTGAATTTCCCACTGAATGGGGTGCCCCACTAGATGACTGAAACCCTAGTTGGTTCATCCCTGATGAAGATGGCCTCCAAATGCTCTGAAACTCTCCAAGAATATAGATCGGGCGATGGTAAGAATAACCCAGGTGCCTGAATCTCCAAGCTCCCTCTCAATCTCCATAGATTTGAATTTCCCACTGAATGGGGTGCCCCACTGGATAACTCAAACCCTAGCTGGTTCGACCCTGATAAAGGAGGCCTCAAAATGCTCTGAAACTATCCAAGAATATAGATCGGGATATGAGAATCCCGTGGGAGAATTTTTTGGCTCAGCTCTCAAGCAGATCTCCCTAGATCTGAGTTTTACTAAATCACAGGACGTACTGGTGTGCCCTCTCTCTATCTGCAGATGAAGCTGATATAGAATCCTCCTGCAACTGAGTAGATCTAGAACTAGAATGGTGTGGGAGAGTATTKCATCTATGAGACCAATCTTGGGACAAGATAGGTGGAATCTTTCACCATCGAATCGTCCTCTAGGGTTTGTTATGTCAAAACCCTCAAAACCCCCAATATTGGGCTCACTAGCTAGAAGCCAGAAATCAAAATAAGATCATACATGAATCCATGAGAAGAGGCCCTTGCATTTCCTTTATACTTTTTGGCTCACCTTGTCCCTCCAAAGTGACTTTCATTTTATTAATATTTAATTAATTAATTAACCTTTTTACCTCTGAAAATCTCCTTATCTCTCCTTGTCTCTTCCCTGGCCACTGAAAGTCACTTCTAGCCATCCCATCCTGTATTGCTACTCCTCCCGATTCTAATGAGCTATTAAACTGAGAGGTTCCTCCAAGTAATGTGCCCCAAATTCCCTCTTCAGTGATTTTAATTAACTTATAGCTCAAAATAGTCAAAATCATGAAAATCGTCTGAATGGAACGAAACCAAAGACAACCTGTGCGAAATGGCTCATAGTGATGGAGTATGATGATGAATGCCAATTGGACCCCAAAATACCTCTCAAATACCCTTGTACTCACTATAACATCCATCTGCCTACTCTGGTCATCATAAGTCTCTGCCCTGTGATGATGTCCCAAAGTGGGGACATTACAGTCCTCCTTGCTAGAAAATTGCTTGACCTCAAGCAATAGCCAAAAACACTCAACTAAAATTCCAGGATCCCATGTCCACCTATGGGATACACAGTAGAACCCCTCGAAAGACGAACAATAGTGCACTCCACCCCCTGGATCCCATATTAGGAAGTGAACTGCAATACTCTACGAAGCATAGTCCTGAAAGATATCAACCCTGTGAACCTTCTGCATATGACACATGGCCTCATCTCGAAATGAGTCCATCCTCCAAATATCTACCAAGATCCACACAACTTCCATCAACTGCACATGTTGATGTCCGACCGAGGTGATGCAAGACCTCCGTGAGGCACCCACAAGCGATGCACTCCTCTTGACATTGAAGATCAATGGAAAGTTAGAATAACTTTCCCCTGCAATGGTCCACTCTCCTCTGTCGGTCAATGAACTGCTCAATCCTATAATCCCTGGGTCCCATGCTAACCTCTGTTGTAGATCCTCATGCTGACACTGCACTGCACTGACCATGACTGTCTTCCCCCTGCATACATCCTGAATCCTCCTCTCTGGGATCCTCAAATTGAAATACCTGTGACCACTGGACCTGCTGTCCAGAAACTGTATCTGTATAGGTGTCTCTGTAGAAGAAGTACCTATCCAAACATCTCCTTGCCCTATCATAATGATCAAGTGGAAGTAAATGTCTCGCCCCATAGCATAAGTACCTACAGGCCCAATACAAACCAACCCAATGTGGAGTGTATGGCTTTCTAGTGCAACCTGGGTCAATATGAACATCGTGTTGACAAAACGGACTCCTGGGTCCCATAGAAAACTTGGAAGTTTATCACTTCCAATCTCCTCTACCTGCTCCTGTGTGAGACTAATCACTGTCAGAAGCCCTCTATGCTCATCTTCTATCCTCATTATGCTCCTGTCAATGATAAATGTGTCACAAAAGGATAACAAACATATATGTAGCTGACTATAGGACTTGGAGGTGTCACATGCTTTGGTCAATCCCAAGGATTCAACTAGAAGCTCTTCCATCGATATCCATGATAGATGCTCTCTTGTGGTCATCATCGAATCCCAACCATGCAATACAACCAGAAGTAACCCATCTGACTACTGGTCAACCAACCTCCCTCTCTCGTCTCTCTTGCAGCTGCTGAAATGGTGAAGGTGATCTACCACGACTATGTGTTGTTGCAAATGAGTGACATTTTCATACTCCCCTAGGTGTGTCTCCTCCCTGCAAGGCACTATACCCCTCTGAATCTCATCATACATATCGCCATGTCTCTGTGAACTATCACTCATCACTATATGCTCCGGCATACTCCTGTCATCTCCCATAGACTCATGCCACATCATAGATCTGGGGTGTCTTGCTGGATCAACCTCTACATGGAGTTCAACCACTCCCAAGACAGAAATGGAAGTGTCCCCCATCAACTAGTGCTCCTCTGCTAGATCATCAACATCCTCTATCAACATGACTGACTAATACATCTGAGTTTCAACTGAGACAGATGAAGTGGATCTATGATGGATCTCCTGAAGAGACTCATCTAATCTAGACTCTGATTCTTGAGCAGCGGCCTGTGTGCCTCTCAAGAATCCTCGAGTGCTCTCTAACTCCTGAGTGAGTCGGTCCATCTCCAACTCCTGCTCCCTCAGAGCCTCATGATACATCTCACCAACCCTCAGTAGATAATCCCTGTCTGTCAACAACTGCTGGTAGTCAGTCCTCATCATAGACACTCTCTCCTGGAGAGTGTGAAAATCATCCATGGAAAACCCTCCATCTGAGCTACCCTGTGCCATTGATGTTCTACAATAGTAATCTTCCATCACTGCATGGATGTCATCAATACGTCTAGTGGCTGCCCTAATCATAGTCTCACTAACTCTCAACTGTGCTACTAAGTGGTGTGACCCATGATCATGGTCATGCTGAGGTGCCATCTCAAACCCCTCACTACTAGTGTCAGTCCTGCTAGTACCAACTCTAGAATACCCAAAAACACTCTCTGCATATGATGATGTGTTGAATTGTCCATTGTCTACTGTGTTGCTGGGTACTCCTATATGCCACTGCACCCCATCACTAGGTGCTATCTCCCCCTGAATCACACTGTATCCTGTATGAGCAGCTGTATCCTCTTGTGCACTCAACCTACTACTATCATCTGCACCTGGATCCCATATAGCTATGACCAAACACATGCTATGGTCATACTGAATACTAAAGAGTGCATCCTCATCAATGCAGGTCGATCCTGGAAGTAAGTGCTCCATCAATCTATCAGCCTCTGCAACCTGCTCAACCAATGGAGTCTCCAATAGTTGTGACTCTATCCCCTCTGGCTGACCTGTATGTGTCAGGTCAACTGCCGGTACGTCCTGTACCTCTTCCTGGATCTGTGGGTCTACCTGTCCATGGTGCGCATCCCTCACACTAGGCTCATCCATCATACCTGACGTGCCATTGATCTCCTCATGTGACGTGGCTATCATGGGTGTCTAAACAGGTGACAGATGTGTCATGGCCCCCATAGGAAGCTCATCATCTCTAAGTGCTAACACGTGTGACTCCTCACTAGTGTCACTACTCTGCTGAGGCGTAAGGTCATCAATGGTATGTGACATGTCTGTTGAAACACTAGTGCCATCATCCTGTCCATCCATCTTCCTAGCCACTACACAAGGGTCATCCTCCTCCTCAAGCGTGCAAGCATCACTAGCCTCTGTGCAAGAGTCATCATCACTATCCTCTGAGGTAGAGTCACTATCACTAGCCTCTATGCAAGAGTCACTATCATCATCAGACTGCTCTGAATCCTCATCATCACTATCATAGTGTACCTCAATGATATGCTTCTTACACTTACCCCTACACCTATGATCTGGTTCCCAAGGCACCTTGCAACTGTAGCAAAGTTGTGTGCTCCTAATGGGTGTGGGGTTTCT
>ML777907.1:2506226-2518913 GCA_009831015.1 Picea engelmannii | reverse complement strand
GGCGATGGTAAGAATAACCCAGGTGCCTGAATCTCCAAGCTCCCTCTCAATCTCCGTAGATCTGAATTTCCCACTGAATGGGGTGCCCCACTGGATGACTGAAACCCTAGCTGGTTCGACCCTGATAAAGGAGGCCTCCAAATTCTCTAAAACTATCCAAGAATATAGATCGCGATATGAGAATCCCGTGGGAGAATTTTCAGGCTCAAATCTCAAGAATATCTCCCTAGATCTGAGTTTTACTAAAACACAGGACGAACTGGTGTGCCCTCTCTCTATCTGCACATGAAGCTGATATAGAATCCTCCTGCAACTGAGTAGATCTGGAACTAGAATGGTGTGGGAAAGTATTGCATCTCCGAGACCAATCTTGGGACAATATAGGTGGAATCTTTCACCACCGAATCGACCTCTAGGGTTTGTTATGTCAAAACCCTCAAAACCCCCAATATTGGGCTCACTAGCTAGAAGCTAGAAATCAAAATAAGATCATACATGAATCCATGAGAAGAGGCCCTTGCCTTTTCTTTATACTTTTTGGCTCACCTTGTCCCTCCAAAGTGACTTTCATTTTATTAATATTTAATTAATTAATTAAATCACTTTAATTAATTAATTAACCTTTTTACCTCTGAAAATCTCCTTATCTCTCCTTGTGGCTTCCCTGGCCACTGGAAGTCACTTCTAGACATCCCATCCTGTAGTGCTACTCCTCTCGATTCTAATGAGCTATTACAATGAGAGGTTCCTCCAAGTAATGTGCCCCAAATGCCCTCTTCAGTGATTTTAATTAACTTATAGCTCAAAATAGTCAAAATCATGAAAATCGTCGGAATGGAACGAAACCAAAGACAACCTGTGCGAAATGGATCATAATGATGGAATATGATGATGAATTCCAATTGGACCCCACAATGCCTCTCAAATACCCTTGTACTCGCTATAACATCCATCTAGCTACTCTGGTCGTCATAAGTCTCTGCCCTGTGATGATGTCCCAAAGTGGGGACATTACAGACTGCCAACCCTAAGGTTCTCATGGTTTCTTTTGTCATGATATTAATTGTGGCCCCTAGGTAAATTAAGGTATTAGGTATGGTGGTTCATTTATTTGAACTTATACTATCATACTACCATGGTTTGAATCCTTGACTATGGAAACCCCACTAAGAATTAAGTCTGCCAATTTACTTATCACACATAATATATTAGGATGTTTTAGTTTTTTTGTGCAGTTTTCATAGGCATAATTCCATAATGTATTTAGATTATATTAGGATGCATTTAATAACTTGGAATATAGGTGTTCAAACACACACATTCTTGAGTTCCTCCAAGAAGTCAAATTTTGATTGAGTAGGAGGTTTGTTGATATTTAGTCTTTCTAGAAAAGGTGTTTTTTTGTATCCTTCTCGTTCTAGTCTAAGTTAAAAGTAGGTTGTTTTTTGGTTGAGTTTTTTTCAAGTGGGGATTATTCCTCATAGTATTCTATAGTTACAGCTGAGGCTCACCTATTTATGATTTTCCTGGATCTTAAGTGTATATCTTGACATTCCAAGGAAGAGATAGAGAAATCAAGGTAAAACAAGAATTCAATAGCATATAGTTTCTATTATGTTTTATTATTGGGGTTAGGGATAGATTATGCAAGGAGTTTAGGTCTCAGAGGAGGTTGGTTAGATTTTTGGAGTTGAGATGGAGGTTGGGGGGATATAGTTTGTTGTGGTAGTGACTATTGAGGCACCCCAAAAGGTGTGTTTCTTCATCCCTATGCCTAAGGATTGTTTTTGCATGACATATTCATCCATTGTCAATTGACATGATTAAATGGGTACCACAGTTGGGAAGGATATTGCATGGATGAATTGGTCCAATAAGAATTGAATTAATGAGATGTGTATGGATATATACCTTGATATTGGGGCTACCTTGGTAATTTTCTTGTGATGAGACATACTTGATAAGCCTCCCTGCTTGCTTTTTGATATAAATATTTTAAACCTAGTAAGGAGGGACACTTAATAGCGGTGTGTTCTCCTTTTTAGATTCCACATATTTCAATTTGATCCAGTGGACACTCCTTGAATGGATGTATTTTTCTTCATTTTGGGTAAGAAATGGATAAGGTCGCTTCTACCTCCTCCCATTTCTTTATCAATAGTAGAGTATCTAACTGGGAGTTTAAGAAGTTGAGTATATCCATTTTGAAATCCTCCATCATATTCTTAATATTTCCCATGTGAATCCCTTGTTGGATGTATTATTGATCCTTTCTAATATGCCCCTCGATCCTTTTCTTGTCTCTGAGGCCCCTCTAGAGTATATTTGACATAGATTGCATATAAATTCATAATTTTGTTGGTATATATCACCACCACCCATCAACTTCAAGGTGTCAATATAGTCGTTTCTCAATCCTCTTAGAAACAATATTATTTTAGTATCTGGGTCTAATTGGTTCTTCCTTGACCACTATATATTGTACTTGAAATGTTCCATGAAGTCTTCCACGCTCTAATCCTCCTTTTAAGTGATTATGAACACTTCTTCTTGGTGATCCTTATCCTTACAGTAGTATTGGTATTTTTCGAGGAACACCTTTCTAATTTGCACCCATGTGTTGATGTGGTTCTCATCGAGTCCCATGAACCATAGAATCAAAGCATTATTAAGGGTGGACATAAATGTAACATCCCGCTCTAGCGCATTGAGAAAACTTATTCTTTGAGGACACTTTCTCACAAGTGATCCAGACTATTATGATATTAAAAAAAAATTCCTTGATTATGATGCGTTATGATAGATGACATGATGTTTTACTGCATTGATATAGACAGGTGCTATTGACTCAGTTTTACTGAGTGTTCAGGGTTTTGGACCTTGAGGATGCTGAGGCATCGACGAAACCCCTTGGACTCTGGATCGATTCAGGGAGTGTGCTATTGGGGTTTGATTGTTTTACTATGATTTTAGTACATTTGATTAGATGATAGGATGTGGACATGCTCTGACAATATTGTTGATGATCCAGGCTGACAATAGCTTGCTGAATAGACTCACATATGGAGTAAAAGGGCCACACACATGACTACCAGAGAGGTTGAGGGAGAGGTGTGGACAACAACCCTGCCACAACCTACTAACACTCCCTTCATGGCTCAAAATGTAGGTTAACGATTACCTAGTTCGAGAGGACCCATGATGTCGTGAGGGAAGACTGCGATAATCGCTCATGATGATTCTAAGGGGGGTGCAATAAGGGAGGGGACTTATTCCTTAGAAGCCCTTAGTCTCCCACAAGTTCAGCTGACAGAGTATTGACTCCAGGGGTTATTGATGTCTACCAATCAGTCAAGAGGTGAGTGGCACCCTTGGAGCACGTGGTGCATCCTGAAGGGCACATCACGCAAAAGAAACACAAGAGGCGAGTGACACCCTTGGAGCACGTGGTGCATCTTGAAGGGCACGTCATGCAAAAGAAACACTAGAGGCGAGTGGCACCCTTGGAGCATGTAGTGCATCCTGAAGGGTACGTCACGATGATGGTGATAAAGGAACAAACCTAGATGGCCCTAACACAATTAACACGTTAAGAATTTTTAAAAAACAACTTCCCTAAATAAATGTCGCCCAGTTCAGAATCTAAGTTCTAAGTCTAAAACTTCTCTAGGGATAAAATTTTGTCTACCCGTAAGAAAAATACCTTATAAAAATAAATAATGAATTTTAAACTAAAAACCACTTAAGTAATAATTGTGGACTTCATAAATTTTTGGGTAAAATGAAGAGAGTATGAACTTAAATAAAATATGTGGAAAAAGGGGGGGTAAAGAAGAATTTAATTATTTAACTTGTGAAAGTGTAAAAAATAATAAATTATTAATAAAAAGGAAAAGGGGTTAATTTGTACAACAGCCATTTCGGCTCTAATAAAAAGGGGAAAGAAGGGAATAATAAAAATTAGGAAACTAAGAAATGGAGGAAACATAATAAGGGAAAGAGGGGGACTTATGGTAAAAGGCGAGGTCAACATAGTAAAGAATCTGCAATTAAGAACCTTCTAAATTGAACTAAATTAGCAACTTCATTTTAGGGAAAGTATTTAAACCTGTAAAGGAATCTAGGAACACCTAGGAGTAAATTTAGGAGCAACTCTAGGTGGGTGAGGGAAATAAGACAATTATTAATTTAAAGAAAATAATTATTGGAGGAAAGTGGGGGATGGACGACACTTGTATGAAGGAGAAATTATTGGAAGATTTTTTTTAAAACTTAAATTAAATGAGATTTAGGGAAAGTTTGGAAGTTCTAAAACTCTATAAAAGAGAGGAAGGAGGAGGAAGTAAGGGATCAAATGTTAGCGTAACATCACGCTGCCAGATTTATGACTTGACTGATTACTTGTGGGGAGTTGGGATTTCCCAGCTCGGATAGGAGTGGTAGCTCGGCCTTGCGAGGTGAGCTGGGAGCTAGACGTACCATCTGGATAGTGTGTGGCCCCTTTGCAGGTTGAGGGGCTAAGGGGAAAGAAGATTACCCCTAGCAATTGGTTGGGAGGTACCAGTGTAATCTCGATGGTTGGTGAGCGGGAGCGGCATGGAGCACAGGATGTCATTCGAGGTGGGCGATAAGGAAACGGTATGCTCATTTATTTGGTAGAGTAGCATGCATATTTAAAAACGTTAACTCCGCTGTTGTAATTCGGTAATGGATGAAACAAAAATTAATTTATACTTCATCTATTACATCTATATCATTAAATGTCTACCTCTTTTGAATGTCCTTGGTTGGTTAATGGTCTTTGCACATTCTAGCGGTTGATTACCTTTACGAATGGATTATCCTTTTCCGCAATCGAATCTTATCCTCTACATTTTAATGTTTTCGTTGACGAATATAATAGACGAACTTACCCTTAGTTATCACACTTTTCAGACTGTCAACCTTTCAATCTAGGCTATAATCTATGTCATTATGACATAGCTGGATTTGCATCATTTATATTTATGGACCACATAGTTAGACAGTATTATCCTAAATCGTAGATGCCACTGTTGGAATGAATCATCATAGCATTGTTGATCTTATTAGATCGGCTCTATTGATAGTTTTTGGGGACTGCAATCCATAGATGTACGACCAGTTTTAAAAAAAATAAAATCATAACGATTGTTAGAGATGGAACCAACAATTTTTTTTTAATCCACTTTAATTATGGTTGCGATTGTTTAGACTCCCTCGAACAATCGCCCTCTACCTTGTTCGATTTCCTTTCTGTCTGAGTCTCTGTCTAAATCGCATGTCCACTCGCATTGACTATGTTTCCTGTCTGCATTTGTTGATTCTTATTGGGGTTAGACGTTGAGGTGGTTGGGTTTTGTGTGAAGCTGAAGGTTGGTGATGGACAGGCTGCGGGGACAACCTCCAGCGTTGTCTTTGCTGGATGGTTTTGTTTTGCGCCCCCCTTTTTCCTTATGTTAGTAGATGCATAGTGCCCAGCCATGATCCTTGGGCTCTCAACGCTACCCCTTTTTGGTGGATCCTCGTGACTTGTGTGTTGTTGTGGTGTGAAGCTCGAGGGCTATGCTTCTGTCGTCCAAACCCCCACAAAGTCCCATTGATGAGCTCAAGAAATAAGACATGTCCATACTCTTGGTACGGTGGAGAGGTTACGATTTTGAGTCTTGCTAGAGTCCCTGCCACCTCATATCACATGAATAGAATCAGTTTGTTGAATTACAGAGGCATTTTGATTAGATTCCATTTTCTTTCATCGACCAAACCCCCACGTAGTTCCATGGATGGCTGTGTCCTACCCCTATATGTCATTTGTTGGGTAGTTTATATGTAGCGCATGACCTTGGGATCCTCGTGGGCTCTCCTCGAGGTGCCTTCTGTAGATGCAATCGTTGCTTGGTGTGTGTGTGCCTTCTGTCCTGTGTATCATTTTTTTTCCTGTGTGTTGGGTTGGGAATTACCACCGGGTGGGTGCATGTGCATACGGTGGAACTATTGCTAGAGGTGTGTTTTCCCATTCCTAAAATGACAACAACCTCATTCCTGATTTTGCCTTGACTCAAGGACTCACTGTTCCCAAAGGTTTCCTTAATTTCTGACAGCTGGTTCTGGGGTGGGCCAGTACAACTAGACCACCGTGAGACAGTGCACCCTTATTTAGGCGCAGTCTTCTCCTGACACGTTCCTCTACTCCGACTTTGAAGGGTGCATGCACTGATTCAATCAGAAGGTTTTATTCATCTAAGTCGATTTCAAAGCTAAGTTTATCATGGTTATAAGAGTGGAGGTTCCTGTCATTGTTTCTTTTGATTCGCCTTGCAGTCTTAACTATTAATAGATTGATTGTGTATTTATTATTAAAGGTTTCTTCCATTTAAAAGTTGATCATTATTAAAGTTAATTTTATCATGATAATGAGAGTGGATATTATGTTGTTGTTTCATTTAGTAATAGCCCAGTAGTTTTAATTATTAAAGGATAGATGGTGATTATTTAATAAAGGTCTCATTCGTTGTAAGTCAACTTTGAGTTCTTAAATTGCATTATTGTAAGTCAACATTGATTATTTTGCATTGGAATCTTCTTGTGGTACCTTGTAATAAGAAGTGTAAATTAGCATTGAAGTTTTATATATTGTTAATAAGTGATGATCCTTTTAATTATTTTTAATGAATGTATAATGCAACCTTTACTCCCTTTATTTCTTTTAATGGATTTTGGTATTTAATTCTTGATTTATCACTTAAGTAAAATAGCTCATTTCTTAAAATGCTTAGCGAGCTACCTAGGAGTTGAACTTGTTATATGAGTGGAATCATTGATAAGTGATGCCCGACTTAAATGACATTGATCTTAATAAGTTACTAATCGTATTTAGAATATTTATATGACATTTCTATTGTAGTTATGCCCATGTGTTTCTTGCTATTCTTCGGGTAATTTCCTTTGCTCAATTGTTTTCTTTTATATTGCGTAATGAATGGATTAATCATAGACGTTTGTTTTAATTTGGCACCATGATGGGTATGATGGGCACATGTGTAGTCACCTCATCTGCCACTAGAATTGTTAGATACAGTTGAATTAATGAATGATTAATTCCACGCCTCGAAGTAAATTAGATGACTACCTTTGCATCTTGATTTAAAATGAATTTGTTTTCTTTTCACTCGCACTTATGTCATTTAATGAGGGATTTCGTAATCAATTCTCTTACACCGTGGAATTCTTGTGATATGTGTTGGCTTATAGAAACCTATCACACAACGATTGTCTTTTTTGTTTGTTGATTTAGCAGATTTAGTTGGGTCTGATTGGTGTTAGTGGGATGTATATGCCTCCTTGTTCCTTAGAACAATCACCATCCCTGAGACCTTAAATGGTTAAAATTGATGGGAACTTGGGCTTGAGCGTTGCTTATGTGTCTTGGAGGTCCTAACCATTACAGAGTAGGATGAATGGGTAGTCAGTCTTTTTATTTTGTCAGTTGATTGTTGTTCTTTACTAGCAGATGTTGATGTTTGTCTTAGATCTTTATGTTGATATCACAGCTGTATTGGTCATGATTTGTCATCATATGGCAGCGTAGAGTATAATGTCTTGTTACCCTTGTACACATGCACACACACAAAAAAAAAATTGCACTTGTTATAAGAGGTTGTTGGCATAACGAGGAGGATTGTTACAGTAAAGATATTTATCTTGTGAGAATTGGAAATGTAATTATAAATTCTACAGAGTACATTAGTAGCCAGACCATGAAAGTTCGGCAAAACAAAGTGTACAATATTCATCATTTGAGTCACCCCATCTATATTTGTTATTGGGAAGTCGAAGGTGACAACTTTTTTATTTACTTCATAGTTTATTTCTTCATCCATTTCTCTTATAAACCATAGAAAATTGTCTTCCTGCTACTATGACAAATCTGTAGGATTGATTGGATCATGAGGTGTTTTGAAGTCGTGGCGTGATTTCTCATCTATTGGAGAATCCTAAAAGAATAATATTTATGACTGTATAGAGGATGCATCACCTTGGGATGGATGTGATGATTCTATAGAGGGAGGTTCATGATTATTTTTATCCATGGAACTAGTTTTTGGCATCAATTAAATAGATTAGTTGGATCCCTCTCCTCCTTAAGTTTGTTTCCCTACAATTTTTTCTTGTGGGGGTTTCTTTGTTCAACTATTGAATCGACCTTTTTGGTATCTACTTCTTCTCATGAGATTTTGAAAAACATCATATTTCAAGAACAACTAATACACATGCTAAAAACACACACCAAATCCAAATTCAATAGAAAAAGTAGGAATCATAATAAAATCACATGAATAAAACAAATTCTCCTAGATAAGTATGCTTCTAGAGATAAAAAAAAAATAAGTTTCATTGTTGATAGTTCCCTAGAAACAATGCCAAAAATGATGGGCCTTTTAATTACCTTTATAATGACTTCAAAAGACAATTAGAAAGACCATTCATTTATTTTTCAATTCAGAATTCATTTAGAACTTGAGAACTATCATGCACTGTATATTTTAGGGAAAATAATTCAAAAAATGTTCTAGCTATGAATTTGTAGTGAGAGAAAATGACTAGATGAAAGCTTCAAGATATCTTTCAATAGAGTCACCAACTATGAGGGAAAAAATCTAGAAAAATATTTAACAGTCTATGTTATCTCAACTGAGCCTGGAAGCACTTAGTGTTGTGATCCCCAACAGAGTGGAAAATTGAAAGATGTAACATCAAACTAATCTAATTCAAGTTGCATGGAAGCACTTGGTGTTGTGACCCTGTTTGTGTGTAATTGAAATAACAACTAACCTAATTCAAGAGACCTGGAGGCACTTGGTGTTGTGACCCTGATTGTATGTAATTGAAATACAACCAACCTAATTCAAAAGGCCCGGAGGCATTGGTGTTGTGACCCTAGTCTAAATGTAATTGAAAAAGAAAGAATGTAATCTATTTGTAGAAAACACACTCAGAAAATTACTAATCCTAAATGGTGAATGTGCCTAGAAATAATATCTTCTTTTCAATATTGCAATTAATATTAAAATATATATGAATAAAATATCATGAGATTTTATTTGGTATTTAGGATTACACAAGATTAAATAAAGAGATGAAATAGAATGGAAATACACTAAAACAAAGTATTCTAGTGTTTCAACAAGATCGAGACCATAACCAAATACATGAAAAATATATAACTCAATGACAATGCAAATTGAATCTACACAATAATAAATAGTACAACAATACCTGACTAAGGAGGGGGGGATACCACCCTAGAGAAGTCACTAGTAGAGTTATTCAATCACACACCAAACATTAGATATTCATGAACACAAAATAATTGTAAAATAACCAAAACAATAATTTTATTATCGGGACAACAAAATTCAAATTACAAAAATTTATTTTCTTACTCAATTTGAGTCAGGTTTTTATACAATTCGCACCTCTATTTTCTTAGAATAATGAGTTGAGGAAAGCCATGAGTATTTACAATCCTTGGGATGTTCTCAATCTTGTTTCAACAGCCTGACTAAGATACATGAATTGGTTTTCTATATGAATCAATGTCTTTATTAACTGGTAATGATCTACTGAAGCAGTTATTTCAATTGTCCTAGATCTGTGGCCTTCGATTGTGCGTTTTTCCTTTTCCAAAAAATTGATTATCGCCATATATTCACAATAGTAATCCAACCATGTATATATATTTTCTAGGTGATGTGATTACCATTTATTGTAGTATCCACCTCATCATAGCGATAACATATGTTAGGATGAGGGTTGCAACTTCTCATGGCAATAGAGATCTAACAACATTGACAGCAAGTGTTGTAGTAGTAGCATTAACCTATGTTACAAAAAATGTATGACATGTGTTGTAGAAATGTGTGTTGTATCAAATGTGAACCATGTTGCAGAAACCAAAAATCATGTTGCAACAACTAGAGTTACAACAATTGAAAATCCTATTACAACAATTGGAAAACATGTTGCAACAACAACCCGATAAGGTTTATAGTATTAGAACAATGGCCTAAGGGGTGTTGCAACAACATCTTGGTGTTGAAGAAACTCTTTTACACTACATGTGATATTTTCCAGGAACAATATCTTAGCATTCTTTTGTTAGTGAGCATAAAAGGTCAACTTTCCTTAATTGAAAAGAAAAAACCCTTAGAATGAAATAAATCGTGAGGATACATACCTGAGGAAAAAAATATTTTTATTCTCAAAATTATCCTAGAAGGATGAAATAAAGTGGCGCAAAATGGTAAGGTAGAGATGTGAAAAGGATGGTGTTTGAGACACTCGTTATCTATCTTCTCCATTATAATACTTTCGAAGGGTTTAGATATTTCATTTCATGAGATGAGAGGTTTGGTTGAAAAAATGATGTTTTCTTTTGATCTTGCTAACAATTGATTGTGACAAGACATGTCGTGATACATTACAGTCTTTATAATGAGTTTTCTTACCATTTTTTGAAAATAATCCACAAGGTTTCTAACAATACAATGATTTGTTTCTAAACTTTTAATTGTTTTAATGTCTAAAATTATCCTAATAGTGGTCAAACTCTTATAGTTTAAGAAAAACAAAAATAATCAACATTTAGCTGCATCAAATTTTGGTCAAAATATTCTTTAATAAATTTATATGAATGATAATATATAGGTCGGTGGGGTAACTTAACTTCGAGTGATGCTATACCACTTTCATCCACCTGAATTCATTTAGGAGGTATTTTCCTCACATTACTTAACCTAGGTTGGGACGATGAAATCATATTATGAAACTCTTGACCTATCTATTGTGGAGTTACGAATGTAGCTACTATTTCCCCTTCAATCACTTCCAGATCAATTCTGGGAGGAGAGTGGACATGACCATGACTATTCTATGTAACGTTTGACTATATGATAAGAGGTTGCAGCACAAGAAATTCTTCACCATAAGGTAACACATTAGTTGCCTCTCTAATTCCATCCATTGTATAATAATATCCAAGCAAATCCATAATCATTTGATCATAAAAAACAACTCGTCTTGACGAAATAGTCATTAGAGGCTCACTAGAACTCTAAATTACCAGATTGGCCTCTACCAAAATCCTTCACTTTGATGTTGCTGATGGAGGAGAAAAAACAATGACATTTATTGTTATAGAATTTTCATTTCCCTCTATTGAAGGCCTGTGTTTTTTCATACATAACCTTGTCTTTTCTCTTTCTTCAATAAAATTTTAAATGTTTTTTTCTTTCCTGGGAGACTCTCTACTTCAATTGCATAGGTTCCCCATGTTTAAAGAGAAAAATTTCCTTCCAAGTTGACCAAAAGTGCCTTCCAAATATATAACAAGACAATAAATTCTTTCCAAGTACATCAAAAGACCAACAGTTCCTTCGAATTATACAACAAGACAATAAATTCCTTCCAAGTACACCATAATACCAAAAGTTCCTTCCAAAAAATGCCTTTCAATTATACAACAAGACAATAAATTCCTTTCAAGTATACCACAAGACCAAAATTTCCTTCCAATTATGCAACAAGACAAGAAATTCCTTCCAATTATACAACAAGACAAAATATTTCTTCCAAGTACACCAAAATACAAAAAGTTTTTTCCAAAACTTGCCTTCCAATTATGGAACAAGACAATAAATGCCTTCCAATTATACAACAAGATAATAAATTCCTTCCAAGTACACCAAAATACCAAAGTTTCCTTCCAAAACTTGCCTTACAATTATACAACAAGACATAATTTTCCTTCGAAATATGCAAAAAGACAAAATTTTTATTTACACTAATAATTTTCTTCCAATCACCCAAATTTTCCTTCCAATTACACAACAAGAAAAAAAAATTCTTTCAAGTGACACTAAAAAACAAAAAATATGTTTGTTGTTGTTGTTTCTACGTGCATATGTGTAACATCCCGCTCTGGCGCACTTACAAACTTATTCTTTGAGGACACTTGCTCACAAGTGATCTGGATTTTTATGATGATAAAACTTTTTCCTTCATTATGATGCGTTAAGTTAGAGGACAGGATGTTTTTACTACTTTGATGTAGACAGGTGCTGCTGACTCAGTTTCATTGAGTGTGCAGGGTTTCGGACCTTGAGGATGCAGAGGCATCGGTGGAACTCCCTTGGACTCCGGATTGAGTCAGGGAGTGGGCTATTTGGGTTGTTTCATTTACTGTGATATTTCTTTGTTTTGATGATATTCTATTTATTTTATGATATGTTGTTGACATGATATGACATGATGGTTGATGATGCAGGCTGATGATAGCTTGCCGACCAAGACTCACATATGGAGTAAAGGGGCCACACATGATTTCCAGAGAGGTTGAGGGAGAGGTGTGGACAGTAGCCCTGCCACAACCTACTAGCACTCCCTCTGTGGCTCGAACTGTAGGTTAACAATTACCTAGTTCGAGAGGATCCACGATGCCATGAGGGAAGACTATGACAGTCGCTCATGATGATTCTAAGGGGTGCGCAATAAGGCGGGGGCCTTATTCCTTAGAGCCCTTAGTCTCCCACAAGTTCACCTGGCGGAGTGTTGACTCCAGGGGTTATAGATGTCTACCAATCCGTCAAGTCAGCGAGTGGCACCCTTGGA
>ML777907.1:2480352-2490615 GCA_009831015.1 Picea engelmannii | reverse complement strand
GGGGGGGAGGAGGGAGAGAAATATATTAAGGGAGGGAGAGAAATAGGTGGAGGGAGGGAGAGATAGGGAGACAGTGGCAAAGGAGGGGGAGAGATAGGGATAGGGAGAGAAGGGAGAGAGAGAAAAAAAGAGCTATATAGGGGATAGGGAGTGGTGGGAGAGAGGGGTATATGTGGGGAGAGAGAGAGGAAAGGGAGAGAATGGTAGAGAGAGAGATGGATATAGATAGAGATAGGATTTGTTAGAGTGTAAGAGGGAGAGTGTGAGAGGGAGAGGGAGACAAATAGGGGTAGTAGAAAGAGTTTGAAATGAGATAGGGGGAGAGAGGGAATGGAAGTAGAGAGATGTAAAGAGATAAAGTGGGGTAGATTGGGGGAGAGAAATATGGATGGGGAGAGGGAGGGAGAAGGATATAGTGAGTGAGAGGAGGATGGGTATATGTAAGAGAGAGAGTGGGAGGATGGAGAGGGAAATAAGATGAGGGAGGGTAGAGAGAGACATCAAGCGTAAGAGAGAAAGAGAGCGGGGGTAGAGAGAGAGAGGGGGAGATAAAGAAAGGTAAAGAGAGAGAGGGGGGTATAGTGGTGAGAAGAGAGAGAGAGAGATGAAAGAAGGGAGAGAGAGAGAGAGAATCAAATTCAGTTTTTCTATGTTCTAGGAAAATATTTTTATGGATCGAGTAATTAATTCATATTTTGTAAATCCAGATTGATATTTCTTCCATAGATGGGCGGAAAATAACAATGATATTGCAAAAAAGAAACAATGATTTTTTAAGTGCATTGTCAATAAAGAATGTGATTTTTTTTGTGGTCTTTGGAAGCCGGTATTGGATCTTGTTTTATCCCATTCTATTTGTTAGTCTCTAATTTTGTTCTTGATTTAGTGAGTATCCCTAATCCTAAACCCTCCCCGTTTAGACTTTGTTGCTTGAATTTTAGATTTTTACCCTTGGTTTGAGATTGTTATGTTTTGAATTTTTTTCACTTTGAAATAATTTTTTTAAGTTTTGAAGGTTTGGGACATGAATTAATGAGATTTGTCACAACATTTGCTTATTTGAATTTTGAAATTTCAAATTATTTCCAAGTCATGAATGGCACTACAGGAATAGCGCTATTCCTACAACACTAAGGTAATCATGTTTTGACATGTGCCAACCATCTAGATCTTTTCATGATCACACAAATCGTGGATAAAGGACCTGCATGTGCTCCATGATCTTTGCTTGAATTCATGATGTCGTTTAAACCATTGTATGAATGAGATCAAGATATACCTTCAAGGCCCTGCATCAGATCAAATCCTTCCTGAATATGATTAAATGATATCATCATCTGTCATTCTAATATATCGGGTCTTGTGTGAAAATATTAAATTTAAGGGAATTGTTATGTAATAACAGTCATAGGCTTTAGTTTCTAGTTTCAAATTGCACAGAGTTTCTCAGAACTGTATCAATCACATGGTGTCGAAGAAAAGTGGAAATATCATTAGGTTGGAATCTGAGGGTACAAAACTGCTCGAAGCTTACCCACAGATGACACAGAGGTTTAAGTACGTTGGTTGGTTCGAGAATTTCACCACTTTCCAGGGAAAGGATGAACAAGTCTCCATGATATTCGCACATAACTTCGATGGTTTCAAAGGTGTGATTGGAAAATTGTTAATGATGGTGACTAAACATTCCATTGCCAGAGCTTGCAAATTGTTGATTGAGGGATAAAGGTGGTGGAAAAAGGAGCACATGGTCATGGAATTCGTGAATCCATTCTTGATACCAGATAAACGAAACCCAAATTGAAAGAAAGGAGTACCCCACAGAAGGATCAGAAAGGAGTGGCATATCATTCTGATTATAATCCACGGGTATATTACATGTGAGGGTAGGTTCTGGTTGGTTTACATATATCAAATCATATTATTAATGCACATCAATGGAGATTACCCCCTCAATTTACCATATTTTCTACTCAAAATTTTATCGAATATGTCCAAAGGGGTACAGTCTCACCCTACCATAGCGAAAGGCATTCTATTCCACCAAGTTTTTATAAAGACACTGGTTGTTGTTTCTTTGAGTGAAGTACAAAGACCCTGGGATTGGTTAATCCAGTCTCTAAATAATGATCCACAGCTTAGAAAACCTAAAAAGGATAAAGGGAAAAGGGAAGCTACACAAAAATAGAGTATCACAGTTGATAAATTCCCAGTCAAAGAAGAAATATCTACAACCAGGGTTACAAGGGTCAGAAAAAGAAAGAAGAAGAATCAACAAATCCCTGTTGATACCCCTGTAGATGAAAGTTAGGAAGAAGACACCACTAGTATAGCTAAGAGATCAAAACCTGATGCAGAGATTGATATGTTTCTTGATATAGATATAAAGATGGAAGTAGATACATATGAATATTACAATTTAGGCTCAATTAAACCAACAGTAAAACATAAACCGAAATCAACCAGTAAGAAAGGTGCCAAGGACAAAAAATAGGGGAGGAAATATTCATCACTATCTAAATACCCTAGGAGAAAATCCACTAGGGATGCCAACAAATTCAAGTTAAATTCTAAATCTATGTTTAACCCATCCATCAAAAAAGAAAACATTATAATCATAGAGGACAATTCTGAGGACTCTAAAGCAAGTATTAAAGAACAAGCAGAAAGACCTCCATTGCATAGAAAAGAAAAAGAAAATAAAAACTTGGGGAAAACAACAGAAAAAGGAAAATTCGTTGCTCAACATTCTAGAGGACCTATAACGAGAGAAACCACCAGATCATCAAGAGTTAAGGCACTTTTCAAAGGCACGAGTGGAATTTTTGAAAACAAAGACTATCATCCTGTAGATTCAGACTAGATACTAGACATTCCAGAGGCCACATACTCATATAGTTCTGATGATGATCATAGTTCAGAGCTATCCTCTAGATAAAAAATCAAATTGAGAGAACCTAAGGCTTATATTGACCTAAACATACCCGCACCTGCAGAAGAATTTCCATAATTCAAAGTCAAGGTTAGAAGTGACAAAGACAAGATCAAAGAACTTCAAAAAATAGAGAAGAAGTTAAACAAGGAAAAGGCTCAAGTAGAGCAATGGAGCACCAAACAGTAGGAAAAGATATAGGGTTTCAAGAAAAAGAGAAAGGAGCAAAAGTCATTGCTCAAGGAGCTACGAGAGTCTAGCTTCAAATTTTATTGGCACAACATTGGGCTCAAAACCAAGTTGAAACAGAGGACTACTAAAGCCAACGCTATCATTATATCATGATAGCCTTATGAAGGTATTTATGCATAGTTTTGGAAGTTTTGATATTTACCTGAGTAAAAGATTATTTACTTGTTTTGGACTTGTGAATTTGGATAATTCGAATGTATAACTCAGTCAAAACCAATTCCAAATTTGTTGGGATTTGATATTTGTTGTAAAATCATTTTGGATTAAGTTGTTGAGCTGATTTCTATTTTGGCAATGTAAATGCTCTTTCTGAGCTGATCTTCCTAGAAGATAGATACCGACCAGATCCCATTATTAACATAACAATAGAAAATATGATATATAGTCATCTTTTGTATAGTTTAAATAGACATATGAAAGGCTATGTGTGGGTCGAAAAAGTTGGATATTCAGAGACCCTTTTGAACTCCTTGTCAGATAGTTTTATTCTATGTTGACACTTAATGGAAAAGGCATATTGATGGTCAAACTTTCTCTTATTTCATTTTGTTTTTATCTTCTTGCTTGAGATCATTTTTCAATTGCAATGCATTGTTTTCTTGGTCTTAAGTAATACAGTGAAGAATTTACTGTTATTATTATTATCGAGATTTGATTTACAATCTCATGTTCTTGTTTCTTAATTATATTTTGAGATAATAAATCTATGTGAGGTTAACAAACTGAAGACTTCATATTTCCTTTCTTTATTTTTCCTAATTTTTCTGATTTATCTGTGGCTACCCTTTAAACAGTCAGTGGGATATCTCTTACCCTTATTCTGAAATTCATGTTTACCTTGAAACCTTGAACCAGTTTTCAACCACCCTTTTAAAAATCCAATTCATAAAACCCTTAAAACATTATTGCAATAACCCGATGATTCCCTAGCTTGCCTTCTCATAGTCAAGTGAAACTTTAGGGACTAACATCTTTTGGCGTCATTGTTGGGGATGAAGAAATGAAGATATCTTCCCTAGGGAAACGATAAGATTAGATTAAAGTCTTGATGGTGAACAAGATTTTGAACATTACATGAGACTGTGAGTTTTCACCTGGTGACTCCTTTGTGGTAATTCATGCTCCTAAAAGAGAAGGAAAAGGACCTTAAACTCATCGAACTTCCTCATCATCTACAAAGAGACCAGTAACCAGAAAAATCCAGACTCGAAGCCTGTTGCAGCAATACCAAACCTTGAAAAATTATTAAGAAAATCTAAAGTCATTCCTGGACAGTCCTCTCTCTGAAAGGGAAAATTGCCTCGAAAAATATCTCAAGGATAGTCCTCTGATATAATCAAACTCTAATCAGATGAATAAGTAATTCTTGAAAGTGATATTAAAACTTTCATTGAGCCTGCTATAGTTTCCTTTCCTTTAACTATCTCAGAATTAAATTTAAATCAATGGAAGCTACTTGCTAATATCATTGCAAAGGAACATTCAAATACTTTGTCTATAGATGAATCCTTGAGAGATCACAACAAATACATTAAAAGTGAACTAGAAGAACTCTCTTCATCATCTCTGTCCTTCTCTTCTAAATAATTTAAACCACACTATTCCTCTTTTGAAAACCCTTTTTTTCTTGGACCATCATCTGGCTCTAGTTTAGAAAAGAAAACTTTGTTTTCTAAAGATCAATAACTATTATACATACAACTAAGTTGCCACACACAGGGAACACTTTATCTTTCTACATCATCAATATTGCTTACTCGTAAAGCTCAAACACCAAAGATAGAAAACATGGTTGTTAATAGAATGGATGCAATTGTCACAGCCAGATATGCGCTATTAATCCTACCACAAGTTATGTATCCTTTCCCACCAAACGATTATATGAAATATTTACCCAGATGTAATGGAGAAGGAGGAGTTCTGTTGATGACAATTTCAATTCTTTCTACAGTTTTGCAGACAATTTTAATGTAGAGCTTGCAGATGTGTGGATGAGACTATTTGTGCAGAGTTGAGATGGTGAAGCAAGAAAATGGTTCATGTGCTTGCCACCTAATTCAATTGTTGATATTGATGATGTGGATAACACATTTTTAAGACATTGGGGAGATAAGAAATATTGATTATATTGCATTACTGAATTTGGTGCTTTAAAAAGGAAACAAGGTGAGTCAATATCTGATTTTACTAAAAGGTTCAATAAAATGTATAGTAAAATTCTAGATGAAATTAAGCCTTCAGAAACATTAGCCAAAATCACTTTTTCCAATGATTTTGATGACGGATTTTCTTTGTTACTAAGAGAAATAAGGTTTTCTACTCTGAGCATGATGGAGGAAGCAAATATTGAGGTGGAATCTAACATTCTAGCAGTAGACAAATTGAAGTCCAGGGGTGATAGAGAAAGGAAAAAATAGAAAGAAGAGATTCCCTCCTCTTCGCATATAACGTCTGATTCTAATATGGATTAAATGGATAAAATGTTGAAAACCTTGACATCTGAGATGGCTAGGTTGAAAATGGAACAAAAACAACCCAGTAGACCTGCACAGGAAGGTGGTTACAAAAATCCTAATCAGTTCAGGAGGCCAAATAATCTACCTCAAATATTACCAAGAGAAAGGACGAATCAAGAAGATAAAAAAATTTTGCCTCCTTCCCAAAATAATGAAGTAGAAGAAGTTGAGGAAGAAGATGATACTGAAGAAGACCCTACAGTACATATAAATGATTCAGAATCATCCCTTGTTCATTTGACACAGGAGGATTATGAATATGCTTTGATATTAAATCAGTTTGAAGAAGGGGGTGTTGATGAGGTTATACAACGGGAACCTAAAATAAAGAAATATGATCTCAGATCCAGATCAAATACACCGAAGGTGGATATACCTATTCCAACAAAGAAGGCCGGTACTCTAGTCAAAATAGGGATCAATAAAGATAGTCATGGGATTCAAATTGATCAACCATTAAAGAAACATACCAAGGTTAGTACTACAAATTTTAAAGAATTAGAAAAGGTTGTTTCTTCTTTCAGCTTGGAAACTGAAATCAACAAAATCAAAATTTTTGTTCTTGTGACAGAACTAATGAAAACAAAGTCTTTTAGGAAGACTGTTCTCAAGGCCTTACAACCCTATGCTCAGGTCACCTTTTCAGATACTATCAACCTTGAATATGAGAATCCTTCTATAACCATTGGACCTCATATTGAAGACAGAACTGATACTTCTCCTCCATTCTATATATCACTAAATATCCATGACAAGATATTGCATAACTGTCTAATGGATTCTGGTGCCTCACACAATGTCATGACTAAAGTGGTGATGGATGAATTAGGGTTAGATATTACTAAACCTTACCTTGATCTATATTATTTTGAATCTAGGAAAGTCAAATGTTTGGGAGTTATCAAGGACATCATTTTTACTCTTTCCCAATTACCTATGAAGAGTGTTGTATTGGATGTTATTATCGCTGACATACCTCCAAAATTTGGAAATATTATTTCTAGATCTTGGGCTAAGAAAGTAGGAGGCACTCTACAGATGGATCTCAGTTATGCTACCATACCTTTTTTTGGTGGACAACATTTGAGATTATACTGGGAAGTAAGACTAGCTTATTTGGTAAGTGATCATCAAAACCCTAGTAATTATCCTATATATGTTGTGGAAGATGAACTTGGCTCCTTTATTTTTCATATTGGTCATCAGATGGTAGAAACATTAGTTAGGAAAATAACACATGTAGTTAGAGACAGTTTAGAATTTTTTTTTTGGAAAATGTATTTTAATGGGGCTTGTTCTAGAGAAGGTTATGGAACTAGGATTGTTTTCATTTCCCCTACCCAAGAATTCATTCCTATGTCATATAAACTTGAATTTGATTCAACCAATGACATTAGTGAATATGAAGCCTTGTTGTTAGGGTTGAAATATGCTAAAGATATGGCTATATATAAGCTTTATTTTTTTGGAGATTCAGAACTAATTATCCACCAGATTAAAAATATTTGGAATGAAGTGTGGGATTATGTGGATAATTTATTTTTGGCATTCAACATTACTTTTGTGCAAATAAATTTGAATCAGTAGGTTGATTCTTTGGCACTTGCAGCCAACAAATTTAAGACTCCAATGTTTCTTAACTTGAAATTTGAGATTGAGGTTAGACATAGACCTTCAATACCAGATAATATAAAAAATTGGCAGGTCTTTAAATATGATGAGGAGAATCAAATATTCTTAAAGAATATTGAAGAATTTTCCAATATTTCAATAGCTCAAGACAATGAAGATGATGATGTAGAGGTGCATGTTGCAAATTTTCTTCAAGACAGTGTTGCTTAACACAAAATTATTGAATTGAAGACAAACCATCTGCCTAAATGATCCGCAGGATCTTTTAAATGACTATGGTTGAGTTTTAATCTTGCATGTATGAATTAACCAATTGAGAATTTAATGAAAGAATGAGGAAGGAAGAGGATTATAATAGTCAAATACACATATGCATATCTAAAAAGAATAATAAACAACAAACCATAAGAACGCAGGTTGATAACGGAGTTCGGCACAACTTTTGCCTACGTCTCCAGGCCTTTTTCCTTGTGGGGAGGCTTCTTTATTTCTTCTCAAGTGCTCAAAATTACATCTCAGCAATTCCAAATGGCTACAATACTGATCTGGTCTTCTTCTCCCAGATCTCTAGAACCCTGCAAAAGAAACGGCATGCAAAACGGATGCTCCAAGTTCCCAGAAACGATCCGACAACGTCTCCACCTCAAAGGCTTCCCTGCATCAAACTGACTTTGGCTTGGCTTTCCTTCAGCATAACTCTACTCTGAATGACTGTGTTTGGCCTCAAATAGGCCTGGTTTATATAGGCTTGGAGTTGGCTTCACATACCCAACTTCCTCCAAGAATCTGGCCTCCAAAAATGCCCAATATCCCCCCAAAATGGAGAAAATCTGCTAATATTAGGCATAATTAAATTAAAAAAACCAAATTCTTAATAAAGAAACCCACTTTAGTATAGTTGTTGGGTGCAAGCCCCTTTCATTGCGCACGCCCCCTTTAAACTAGGTCACATGGGTTAATTTTGGGCTAAGCGCGAGCCCATAGGCTACGCGCTAGCCCCCATAGCTCGCTCCAGCCCCGGGTTCCTTGGCAGATTCATAGGCCCACGGGCCAAACGGGCTAACTGTTATGCGTTATGTGTGGCATTAGTTCCGGTCACATGGCATGGTGGTAACCACCCCCGTCCAAACTCCCGCACGTTTGTTTGAATCGGCTCCCGGTCATGGTCGTATGTGCGTTGGCGCCGAGGGTTGGGGCTAAGCCCCGGCCCTTTTTTCCGCCCGCCAAAATTTTATTCAACGTTAAATATTTTTTATGCCGAATCAATAGTAAGCACCACCTCTCGGACTACCGGTTAGACCAATGGTTCTAGTCCGTTGCCTGCACGGAGGTCGCAGGTTTGACCCCCAATGACGCCAAACCAATTTTTAACACATAACCAACCAACCAATAATGGGGTGCCACGTGGGAGCCCTTGACTGGGCCACGTGGCACCCTTACCAACCAATCGAAGCTGGACACATGTCGTGTGCTAATTGGCCCACGTCAGACTACTATACCACCACACGTCAATGTCGTAATGCCATGTCGTCGACCGTACTTCCACCTGTCATCCCATGTGTCTGCCCCGTCAGTGTGCCACGTCAGCAGCTGATGTCATCCTGTCACGTGTCACCCTATCAGTGGTGACATGTGTCACCTCCATACTGGTCCAACCGTACCTCCAAACGGCCAAATCCGCCTGACACGTGTCGCCTCCTGGTGATGCCACATGTCGTCATCCCAGGCTTCCATGTGTCACAATCTGAACCCACCACGTCAGCTGTACAAACATGACATGTCATCTGTACGGATGTGCCACGTGGACTGTACGGACTGTATAGTCATTCCCTTTTTTGCCTGTTTGACTTTTCGGACAGAACGCGATATCTTCTCCATACAGAGCCCGTTTAAGAAAGTAAATATACCACCGGAATCAGGAAGACGAGACAGACACAATGGCACAGGTTTTGTCGCATTCTGAGCATTTTCATTTTTGAGCATTTTTCAAGCCCTATCAGGCTTCTGTATCCAATTTCGGATCACACCTCCCCACAAAAAGACCTTTTGGTCCCCAAAAGGTTACTGACCAGTCAACAAGCTCAGGATAGGCCACCCGACTTGTCCTCTGTCTCTGAACTCTGTCCTGTGCACTTGTCTCATCAATATCAACTGTAACACAATCATGACAACTGACAGTATATTGTTAGCCATTGCAACCCTGTTACATCTTACTGAAGCCACTATCATCCATATACCAAACATTTCTAACGATAACATTAGAAAGATGACTGCAAATGAACTGGTATACTTGAAGTATTTGCACGACATGAGTTTATCTTGAAGCAACTTATGGTTGATTTTCCACTCAACAATCATGTCTTGTTCTTGCTTAAGATCTATTACTTCATTTGAAACAATTATTGGTTTGTCGCTTATTTGCACTGCCTTCATTAACTGTTCCATTGTTTGAAGAGTTTTACTTGTTTTAGCATGATGAGCATGCACTACGTAATCATGACCTTCTTTAGTGAATTGATACTGATTCTTAGTTCTGTAGAAGATTGCCTGACGATCATACAAGTACGGACTACCTAAGACCATTCCACATTCTTTTAATGACACTACATCACAAGTTACTTCATCCACATACTTATCTGAGATTGCAAATTTGACTGTGCACTGCTTTGTTATGTGCATCTGATGACAATTGCTCATCCATTTAAGTGTGTAAGGCTTATGATGTGTTTGTGTTATTAATCCCAATTTCTTAACCAATTCTTCTGAGATTAGATTTGATTGAGATCCACTGTCGATTAGTGTGTTTATCTTAGTGTGTCACATGATTAATCTTATATGAAATAACTTGCTTCTACAATCAATCTCTTCACCAAAGTTACCTGTCATACCAACCAATGAAATCTTAGATTCATCACCTGAATCCGATCCCAA
>ML777907.1:2450869-2465953 GCA_009831015.1 Picea engelmannii | reverse complement strand
AATTAAGGATTCTCGCAGGAGAGTATATATGCAGCCTGCGAACTATTTTCAAAATATGATTTTGAGAAAATGACAAGTGTAACCTTCTTCAGGAAAATGTTCTTAATGAAGAGTTTGATTTTCCATTATCATATATCATCTTGGTAACCAAAAATGTGGATAACACTTTTGCCATGATCATATGGTAACAATTACAATGTTTTCCACATTATATGTTTCTCAAGACACAACTCATGGTGCGAGAATAAAAAATCAATGTCTTTGGTACTAAAAGATTCCTTTATGGTTCATGGACCATGCATAGCATCCAAAACCACCACACATGTTCTATAAATGGAATATTTATCCCACAAGTATAATTTGGAAACCATGTTGATCTTAGGCATGCTAGGGATCGTTATTAGGGCCCTAACTACGGTCCAAGGACAACCACTAGCATTGTAGAGATAATCACGTAATGTTTGCATAATATATAAATATAATATAATGATTACATAATTGAAATAATCCCAATAATATGTCTTTACAATAAAAAATTGAAGTTTTAATCTATTAATCTCCAATATCCAAGGCATTATATAAGCAACAATATTCCACTTTGTATGGTGGTTTGAAGCATTGCACATGTCCCATGATCCCTAAAAGCATCACTTAGAAACTATTTCTCTTTTTTTCCTTCCCATACAATGTTCAAGTCCTAGAAATGCATTCCTTATGCGCAAAACCTCATAACATCAGCCATTTAACTTTGGAGGTCAAATATCCTCATTAGAAGGAGTATGTGGGGGGATTCACGTATTGATCATTCTTTTGAACATAAACAATTATCTATGTAGAAACATAAAAAGATCATAACATAGACTTTGAACTTTTCATAGCTAAAGAAATAAAAAATAGATATAGATGTTGAGGTAAAATTTATGCTTAAAATTATTAAGCACATGCTCATTATTTGAAATTAATTTTTTTTCACTTGAAGTGTTCCTTTTCATCCAAGTGTTTATTGGCCTCGTTTACTCATATTCTAAATATGGTTTTTAAAATAATATTGTTTGCTATTTTTAATTCATTTTTTTCTTGGATTATCTTAGAATTTTAAAACATACTTTCTCTTATAATATTTTATAATTTTTTCATCATCTACAATTTAAAAAAAAATAATCTGTTCATTATGGTAAAATTTTCAAATTAACACTAATACTTGACCTCATAATTTGAGCCTTAGATGACTCTCACAATTTAAAAAACAACATTTAAAATTAAAAAAAAACAAATAACTATCCGCAAGGACAACACTTTCTTTCTAATAATCCAAATTATTTTAAGAAAATTTTATCATTTAAATACTTAAAACATTATACTTAAAACATTAGATGAAAAAATACCTCGAACTTAATATTTTAAAAAAATCTACATATTTATATTACCGTAACAAAAGTACCTCCAATCAATCCTCCAACTTAATATTTAAAAATATTCTACATATTTACGTTACCGTGACATTTTATGAGAAAACTACATGACATTCCAATCACGCTGGCTTATATCATTTTTAATTATATTTAAAAATAAAACGTTTATTATAATTTGATGTGACTATTTAGCAAATGCTTTAAACAACCATAACAATGCCTAATTTAAAAGCAAGGCTTCATTCATTTGGTCAAAATACTTTAAACAACCATAGCAATGCCTAATTTAAAAGCAATTATTCCTCCCATTTAAGTCAAGAAGTAGCTTAAATTCTATGTTTTGCAAAGGCAAATGCTATGAAAGAACATTTAGTTTGACATTAGTCACTTTAAATTAAAAAAATTAGAATTAACTTAAATTCTTTGTTTTGGAAAGGAAAATGCTATGAAAGAACCTTTAATTTGACATAGTCATTTTAAATAAAAATTAATATTAGAATTGTTTTAATTGTGATGTTCTTCACGTGCTTTCAGAAATTTAAGGTAAAGAAGGTGAAGTCAAGATTTGGTATGACGGGAGAGAAGAAAAGGATTTGGTCGTTAAAGTTAGTAAAAGATTCAGAACGACTACTCCGGAAAAATTATTATTTTCAAATTTTATTTTGAATATTGAATCGATCATTTTTTGTTTAATTTTATGTAAAATAATTAAAATGATATTTTTTTATTGAGAAAATTAAAACGATAATTTTTTTTTGTCAAAATGTTGTATAAAAGTAAAATATTATCAAAAAATATATCACATCAATATTACAAAATTCAAAAAGTAGAATTTTCAGTGAATCCTAAATTCCAAAGGAGTAGTTAAACGTTTTATTTCAATCAATCCTAAATTCCAAAGCAGTAGTTAAACGTTTTATTTTTTTACATTTTTTTGATGATTTTTTTTCTAAATCTAATTTAGACAACATAAAATAACTATTTTGTCTAGATTTTCATGTTAAGATTTCTGTCAAAAAAACTAAAAAACTAAAATATTTAATCAATGCCTAATTCCAAAGTAGTAGTCTAAAAGTTTTACAGATTGACAGTTTTCAGATGATTTTTTCAGTTTGATTTTGCCCTAAATCCAGTGAAGAATGCTTAGATCTGTAGATTTGAGTGGTTAAGTTTTTGTAATCCAAGTACTTCAAAGTTTTTCAACAGACTGAATCCATTTATATATTAAAAGAATACAATTTAAAAAACAGAAAATAACAATTTTATCCAAATTTACATCTAAAAATTCTAATAAAAAAAACCTAAAAATAAAACGTGTAACGAACTCTATTATAAAAGGTTAGGAACATATCACATTGATATTCTAAGTAGAATTTTCTTAAAAGACCTTCGTAATTAGGTCAGAACCTGGTCGACGCAAAAGGAGTAAGAGGTCAGATCTTTGAGGAGATGCCGTGCCCTTCGCGTTCACCGAAGTCTTCGAAAAGATTTCCAGGCCTTTCTCGGAAGCTTCTTGTGATTCTGAAGAAGAACAGTAGCGAGCTCAATTTCTCGATAGGAGTTGTGGATGTCAGCGCAACCGCTTTGAAAATTTGCATAAATTTGATGATGGAAAGCGTTGTTGCAGCCATGGATTTCAACGAGAAGGAGATGGAGGTGGGAAAGTTAATGAAAAATGGATCCTACTCGGAGGGGATCCAAAACGACGATGAGGGGATGAATGTAGTTCTTATTGCGAGCGCTTCAGAGGCGAAGTATAACAGTAAGAATGCTGTGAGGTCTGATGGTTTCTTCAGAAAATATATTTGTGAGAAGGGGAGCTTCACTTCCCAATTAAGACTTGGGTTGGCGTTTGAAGACCATTGTGCCGAGGAAAAGGGTTTACCTTCCTGGATTAGGACTGTTAATGGAGGTGCTATGCGCTCAGTTGCACAGTGCATTCCTCGGCCACTGGATCTCTCCGTTGTTGGTAGTTGTTCTAATTCCATTAATTTATTCCCAAACCAGACCGGTTTTGGATCCCCAATAGCAGTCATGGGGGGATTCGACCACAGGACGTCGTCATATGACCATCAGGATGGTTGTGCTGGGTTTCGGACGAGTTTTAGGTCTGGGTTTGCAATGTGTAGAATGATCAGTCGTGTTTTTTTTAGCTAATTCTTGTGCTCATGTTGGTCTGTCCAGTTAATGGTAATTTCGTTTATTTTTGAATCCAGGCCCGCTGCGTCCACCATTCCGGGCAGGCGATCCGGTGCGCAATTGACCATTTTCTACTGTGGAACGGTGAACGTATATGACGAAATTCCTTCAGATAAGGTATGAGTATGGGCATTGAAACGGTTAGGATCTAGACAAGGATTTTAATAGATTGGCAGGATTTAGTTTAGAATATAATGGCGCCTGCTTGTTTGTACAGGCACAAGCCATCATGCTAACTGCCAGCAGTGAAAATCATTCCAGATATCCACTTACTAATGTCCAGAACATCTGTCGATGGCAGACTGAGCTGCAAAAATCTCTTCCTGTCATGAGTTATAGGAGGGATCAGGGATCCACCGCCAACCTGCTGCTTGCAAGGTGCACACAGGTACTATTAAGGCAACCAATTATCAGGGAAGATCTCAATAGATCATTATTTTTTTAATGAAAATCTTGCCAGTACGATCGAAATAAAATTGACTAAATATCTAAACTAATTAAATTCTCAATGAGAGTAAGCTAACCGATGACATACAAAATCCTTAATAGCAATACAAAATTCTTATAAATATTACTGATTCCTTATCATGTCCTTCGTCAATGGCAGAAGCATTCCCTGCAACGTTTTCTGGAGAAGCGAAAGGAGAGGTGCGATAATTACTTCCTATCTGTCATTCTGGTCTTTCTGCCATTGAGACCACTAAAAATAAAAGGGCTGCTGTTCTGTTGTGCTGTGCAGGCTGGATGCAAACGCAAAGTCTCCATATACGGCAACTGAAGCAGACAAGACTAAGCCTCAACGACATCCATCGTCATCGATGCATTCAAATTCTCCTCTATAAGCCCATCCTCCTCCTTGGAAATCCCTTCCAAAACAGCAATTTATTACTAAATTTCATATACGATCCCACTGTATTCCCACCATTCATAGCCTGTTAATATCGATGGGCCGGTACTGGTTAATATAGATGGCTGAGCACAAACAGCTTTACGCCCAGTTTTTCCTCCTTCTCCATGTATGATTGCATGATTCATGACATCGAGTTATATGATTATCGAGATATTTACGATTCCCCATGTGCACGTTACGGTGAAAATTTCAACATTGATTGACAAATTGAAAAGTGTTCGTGATGACTTTGATGCCTCGAACTATAACAATGATTTGGCTTTTATATATATATATATATAATTTTCTCTACCTAGGATTAAAAATATATCTCAGTTGGATGCATAGATAGGTATCTGTTATTGCAGCAAAGTCACTTATCATCATAGTTACTATATATGAATCAAAATTTGGATTCGAGGTACATATGATTCTAATAAAGTTAGTTAGGGCTAGAAAAATGAATTCTTAGAAAAGATAAAGATTTATTAATATTTTTTTTTGGAGGGTTGGGGAATCGTGACCAGCACACATGGATTTGTAAAGTTTGAATGGCACAAGAAATATACCAATCCTCACACTTGGCCTCTAAATAATACCAAGCATATGTGTATTGATTTTATACTGCCATGACTTGATTGCTAATGATCTCCATGTTATATCTCTACTTCTTTGCATGAGCTTATCGATGCAACAGCAATGAGCTTAGTTGTAATGAACTTTGGTGATGAATGCTTGGATTAGCAAACAACGGAAGTTTAGTGGATTGAGTAAGAATATTGGTTAATTAATACATGTCATTAACCTATTTCATATTAATCATTAATGTACCTATTTCATATTAATCATTAATGTGGTGGATTGTGTTTATATAATATGATTAGTTAATTTTTCATGTATATAGTGAAATCATTTCGATTTTGTAAATGTCTATGAATAATGAATATGCACTAAAAACAAGTACTAATTTTATTTTAATTTTAAATAGATAAATAGTGATAGTGATAAATAATTAATTAAAAACTAATCATTAAAATTTTGGAATGAGTATTTGGCTAATTTGTATCATTTTAAATAAATTATATTTTAATATATTATTTTACAATAAATAAAGATTATTTTCATTTATCAGTATACATTATACATAATTCATTTGAAAAATAATATTATTAGTCCTTGCTTAAGGACAAGACTATAGCATTCCATGAATTAGCTAGATTTTGATTACAAACTAAGGCCAAATGAAATAATTAATTTTTATAATATTTAAATTGTTTTTATGAAACATGTTATTCGCTAACAATTTTGAAGTCTTATTATTTAGATATGACACAATATAATTAGATAACCTAAATTTTAAGTTTGGATAACAAGTTTGAATTTAATTTTTGCATTCATTTTTAGATAATCTAAGTTTTAAGTTTGTTACATTTTAACTTCGAAAACTTAGACTACACCAATATGGGTCCTTGGTGCTAAGATGAGAAAGAGGAAAATGAATTTTATTGGAATGTCCAATTTCATTATCTGTCTCAAAGGATTGAAGTACCAAAAAATTGTATGAGTAGAAATTCTTATTGTAGTTTCCATTTGTCCAAAATTGGGGGGATTTACTAAGCACAAGCGCATTAGTTTTCCATAACACCATTAATGGATTTTAAATTTGTTGGCACATTGCTAACATAAAGGTTTTCTGTGCACATTGTTGGACAATTGATTTTCATTGATATTATTGGACAATTGATTGTCATTGATGTCAACAAATGTGATGAGTGTATTTGGAGAAGTCTCCAAAGTGGCCCCCTTATGGTGTATCTCTAAGCATGGCCCTCATAGGAAGATGCTTTGAAGAAGTCTACAAGAAGCCCAGAGGTGTGATCATGAGGCCTAAAGTTGACAGAGGAAAATGAGGTTGAAGAATACTTCAAGTGTATACAAAACCCTCATTGATGGATAGTCATCGTCATGTTGTTTCCAACAGTAGGTGGTACATGATGTGGTTCCTCGAGTTATGCCCTCTTTAAGTTGGAAGCCACGAAGAATGATTAAGAAGCCCCCAAACAATTACAAGTCTTAATTAAAGGGTAAAGTGGTTGTAACAAGAAAGTAAAGTTTGATCCTAGAATTAAGGAAAGAAGTTACTTTGTAAAAATATAAATACACCACAAGAAGTCACTCATAAGTACACACACAAGTTCAATGATTATCTATATTTCAAGTGATCTTTTGGTAAATCTTTTCGTAACATTTTCGAGGTAGTGAAGTTTTGGTAGAGAAGTTATGATAGGAAAAACTTTTGGTAGCACATTTTTGGTAGACAAAACTTTTGGAATCGAAGTTTTGACCACGAATTTTCGGTAGTGAAGTTTTGGTAGCCAAAAATTTTGATAGCAAATTTTTGGTAGTGAAGTTTTGGCCATGAAGTTTTGGTAGCGAATTTTTAGTAGAAAATTTTGATTAAAGGTATGTCTTTTATGTGTTAGATTAAGGTTGGTTAGACGGATGACATGGCACATGCTTAAGGTTTGTTTCACGGATGACATGGCACATGCTTAAGGTATGTATTGGAGACCCTTTTGGTACAATATTGCATTATGGTTAAGTTTCATCCGTACATGCTTGAGACATATATTTCATACTTATTTTATCGATGTTATGGTTCATTATTAGAGACCCATCTTTGTGATATTGACATATCTTGGAGGCATATACTCGGTGATCTGGATTTTATGAGTAGAATGAAATGAATACAGATCTATATTATCAACACAAAGATACAATGAAAAATAACAGAGATACAGTAAAACTTGGTTTCTATTCAATAAGGAAATATGTTGAAACTGTAAAATGCATACTCAAACAAGCTTTCTAGAATGGTGGCGGCTTATCTATGAGAAGGGATGTGACAACTGTGCTCATTCACAAGAAGATGAGTACAATGAGGATCCAAAGGCCTTTTTACATCAAATATGAATTTAAAAATCCTAGACATCCAAAAACCTAACCCTAGGAGATGAAACGCCAAAAGTCATGTGGGTCCCGTTGGGGTAAGTTTATACATAAACTTATCGGGGTTGTAACTTTTGCATACGATCTTCGTTTTAGGCACACAATATCCTATTGGAAAGGTCCATCTGTGGACTACACATTATGATGTCACACTCTAACTTTGCGTATAGTGTGACTGTGGTGGGCCCAAAAAATGTTGTTTAGGGCCTCAAAATGGCCCCGAAAGTTTAGGACCCGAAAAGCTAAAAAAATCTGTCAAGATGAAAACAAAACTGCCAATATGACATCTATATGTGTTAAGGTACCATATCTATTATAATAGATGAAAACATAAATATTACAGAGTATAACAACGAAACAACGCAATAGATAAAACCATAACACCAAAACAATACCTTTATTAATAGGAAACAATGTTCACTTGTATCTTCAAGGGGAAAACCTCCAGTAGAGCAACGCTCTATTACAATAATTCTCAAGACAAGACTTCTCATACCCTTGACTCCTATTTATACTAAATCTATATAGCAAAAGAACAATCTAGAGGGAGATCTTCTAGAAGCAGAAGCTTCTATTAGGTCTTCTTACATTTGACTTATTCCCCCTTATTACTAGGCCTTATTAACATTGGTCTTTATTACATGAAAAATATATTATTTTACCTACGTGAGGGGTTAGGGAAGTTAGTTCCCCGACATGAACTCTTCCTTAAAAATAACTTTGTCCTCAAGGCTTGAGATGAGTAAATTTTTGCAAGATAGTACTTGGCTCCGAGGTGGCATCTATTGGAGTTGTATCTTTCCACTGTACTAACAGTTCATTGATGGTGTGTTGATGGAGACGCTGCTCCTGTTGGTGCAAGAGTTATTATGGTTGCAACTAGATGGGGCCTTCTTCATCCAACCAGGGAAGACTTGTTTGAGTTTGGCACTTACTTCCAATCACCTTCTTTAATCAGGAGACATGGAAAACATGATGGAGATTAGAATTGTTGGGAAAATCTAACTGATAGGTCACCTATCCCACTAGCTTAAGAGATGTATAAGGACCATAAAAATTCGGTGCCAACTTCTGACAATGGTCATCCTTGAGTGAAGTTTTCTTATATGGTTGCAGTCGAAGAAACAACTGGTCCCCTTCAGGGAATTTACATTCTGAGTGACCTTGATATGTTTATTGTTTCATTGATCCAAAAATGATCTTTTAAAGACTATGGTTAAGTTTATGCACGAGTTGATTTACCACTTAGGAATTAAGAAAAGAAGAAGATTTTAAAGAAATAATGTTGCATCCATCATAAATAATACAAAATAGAATGCAAACATTAAGAACAAAAAACCATAATGCCAATATTTTCAATGGATTTCGGCAAGGTTGCCTATGTCTCCGAGCCTTTATCTTAGTGGGGGAGGCTTCCTTATTAATCTTCAATTCTTCAAAAATACAGGAGAAGTACATAAAATGGATTGAAAACTAGTCTGGTTGTGTTCTTCTCAACCTCAAGAATCCAACACAACTAATGACACTGAAAAAGGATGACTGTAGCTCTCGAAAATGGCCTCCAAAGTTTGCTTCCTCAATGTCTTCCCTTCTTAAAAATGGCTTAACCTTCATAAATCCTTCAACAATTATGTTGTTTTGAATCTCCCTGGATTGAAAAAAACATATTCTTTATATACATTTTGAGTTGGGGGTCTAAATCATACTTCCCCCCAAGATTTGGCCTCTTTCTAGGCTCCAGATCCACTCTTTTTGGCCAAAAATCCACAAAAATCAGCAAAAAACCCATCAATATAAGGTAAAAACCCAAAATTTAGCAAAAAAACTACATAATCCCCCACTTAGGGTACGCTCCCCCCTTCTATGGTCATATGGGGGCCATGTGGCCTAGTTCCCAAGGGGTGTACCTCCCTTAGTTGGAAAAGGTGCTTAAGTTTAAATTTCTGAAAAGTGGGTTGTTTTTTCTAAAGTAGTAATTCTCCTTTTGTGGCTAGCTCATTGGGCTTAAGTCATTTCAAGAGGCAGGTCATGGGATCGAATCCCATGGAATCCAACTATATAAATTTGACCTTTTTAAGGCCTTGAGCATGGTGACATGTGGCACTCTTGGATTGGACCATGTGTCAGCCCATGGTTGGCCAATCTTTTGCCACATGGAATTTCAAAACTTTGACACTTGTCATCATGAACCCTTACCACTTGTCATGACCTAGTGATACCACATGTCGTCACCTGATGGATACCCCATGTATTGATCTGAAGCTTCCACGTGTCACATGTTGAAGATTCCATGTGTCCCTTTGAACCTTTAACATTTTGTCAAAGAAGATCAAATTTTCCAACTGCCATAACTTTATCATATGACGTTCATTTTTTAATCCGTTTGCATTGTCAGAAAGCTTGCGATGAGCAATTCATGATCATGTCATTTTCTTGATCATTTCATAATTTTTCTTTTTGAGTATTTTAGGATCGATTTTGGATCATTCCTCCTCACTAAGGCCTTTTGGTCCTCCAAAAGGGTATTAATGAGACATCAAGTGTAGGATAGGCCTCCCCACTTGTCCTTTTTCTTTAAAATATGTCTCGTGTACCTGTCGCATCATAATCAATTGCATAATAACCATGACAACTGAAAGAATACTGTTAGTCATTTGAACTCGTTCACATCTTATTGAATCCACTACCATCAACGTAGAAAACATTATCAATGATAACATCGAAAATATGACTCAAAATGAACCAATATGTTTGACTAGATTTCACGACATTAACTTGTCTTGAAGCAAAGTACGATTGAACTCCCATACTACAACCATCTCATGTTCATGCTTAATATCAACTTCTTAAGCAAAGTACGATTGAACTCCCATACTACAACCATCTCATCTTAGGTTTATCGCTTGCATAAGCTGCCTTCTTTAATTGTTCCATTGTTAGAAGAGATTGATTTTCTTTTATATGATGAGCATGTACAACATATTCATTTCCCTTTTTAAACAAGTGATATTGATTATGTTCCATGTAGAAGATTACTTTGTGATCATATTAATAATGGTTACTTAAGACCATTGCAGATGTTTCTAGCAGCACCACATCACATATTACTTTATCCACATACTTAGATGTAATTGCAAACTTTATGATACATTTCTTTGTTATGGGCAATTTGTGATCTTTACTTATCCAATTTAGTGAATAAGGTTTATGACGCATCTTAGTGTTTTATTTCAATTTATTAATCACTTCTTATGAAATATAAGTTAGATTGAGATCCACTATCTATCAATGTATCAATCTTTGTATGTTTTATTATGACACTTATATGAAACAATTTACTTCTTGAATCAAAACTATCACAGATTTTACCTGACAAACCAACTGATGCGATTTTGTCACCTGAATTTGACCCCAAGTTTGTTGGTCGTATTGTTGTTGCAACTTTTTGCCTCCCTTTCCTCTCTTTGAACCACTTCGGGTTCTTCTTTGGGTGAAATTGCTAGCAATGCTCATCACCATGCCCTTCTTTCTTGCAATGCTTGCAAGAGAGCTTCTCTTCCTTCATTGTGGTTGAGTTTACTTTGTTTCCAATCCCTTTTCCTTTTCCTTCTTTTTTTGAAAATAATTCCCTTAATACACTAACTCCAATTTAAACTCCAATTTAAAGAAAAACAAAACATTGAGATACATGATATTTGAGATATTTCAAATTATACCCATTATATTATAGTTAGAGCACTTATATATATATGATATGTTAATGCAAAAAAGAGATATGTAACATGGAGATCATTAGCAATCACGTTATGGCAGTATATTATATATATATATATATAATATACTGCCATAACGTGATTGCTAATGATCTCCATGTTACATATCTCTTTTTTGCATGATGGATCGCTTGAAAAGGTTGATCGAGCATTCAATTGCTAGGAATATTTAAGGGGGCGACATTAGTTTTAACTTTTGAAAAAGAACGTTGGTAGAAGGAACGTATCGCTGCAACAACAATGAGCTTAGTTTTAATGACCTTTTTTTATTACTAACCATTTGAAGTTTAGAGGATTGAGTAAGAATACTTTATAATTAATACATGTCATGAATCTATTTAAATTAATTATTAATGTGGTGGATTGTGTTTACATAATATGATTAATTAATTTTTTTTATAGTGAAATCATTTCAATTTTGTAAATGTCAAAGAATGATGAATATGTACATATGATTTGAGTAAAAGCAAATCATAATGATTTGAATGCGGTGGATTGTGTTTACATAATATGATTAATTAATTTTTTTTAATAGTGAAATCATTTCAATTTTGTAAATGTCAAAGGAACGATGAATATGTATATATGATTTGAGTAAAAGCAAATCATAATGATTTGAATGCGGTGGATTGTGTTTACATAATATGATTAATTAATTTTTTTAATAGTGAAATCATTTCAATTTTGTAAATGTCAAAGGAATGATGAATATGTACATATGATTTGAGTAAAAGCAAATCATAATGATTTGAATGTGGTGGATTGTATTTACATAATATGATTAATTAATTTTTTTAATAATAAAATCATTTCAATTTTATAAATTTCAAGGAATAATGAATATGTACATATGATTTGAGTAAAAGCAAATCATAATTTTATTTTATTTTTATAATAATAATAAAAGAAATATCAGGAATTAATGATATAATTAAATTAATTTGTATCATTTTAAATAAATTGTATTTTAAAATATTATTTTATAATAATAAAATTATTTTAATTTATTTTATATATAATTTACAATTTACTTGAAAGATAATATTATTAGTTATTATTTAAGGTTAAGATTTTAACATTCCATGAATTAGTTAAGCTTCCATATAAATATTTCTCTACTATCCAATTTTGTAAATATATATAAGGAAATAATTATTTTTTTATAATATATATATAAGGTGTTATTGGCTAACAAATTTGAACTCTTATTACAAAGGTCTCACACAATGAAATTATATAACTTAAGTTTAAAGATTGATTAACATGTTTGAATGTAATTTTTGCATTCAATCTTACATAATCTAATTTTTAGGTTTGTTGCATTGTAACTTTTAAAAATTAGACTAAACCAATGCATAACAATTTGCAAAACAATTTGGCTCTCCTTCTCCTTGGTGTGGAGAGGAAAAATAACTCTGTTGGATTTTCCAACTTCATTACCTATCTCAAAAGAGGATTGAAGCAATATAAATTTGTAAAATTTATATTGCAAGCAACAAAAAATTCTTATTGTAGTTGTAGTTTGTCCAAATGAAAATATTTTCCCTTCAGAGATCCTTTTTTATTGTATTCAATTTCTTGAATGAATGTTCCCATGGATATACACACATTTTCTTCTATTAGGTTTTATCCTGTAAATGTTACTTGCTCTATCATAATGTATAAACTTAAAAAAAAAGTTATAAAGGATTTTTATTCTTATTATTTTTTTTATGCATGTATTTTTTATTCTATAAGAATTTTGTCACCATTATCTTTTTTATACTACTATGCAGTACTCTTAGTGCACTCTCTCTCTCTATCTATCTATTTCAAAGGAACTCTCTCTCTATCTATCTATTTCAAAGGAAAGACTTAGTTTCATAATTCTGCATATATGTTTTCTCTTTCTAAGTATGAGATGGATATGTTCCAAAATATACATGTATAATGATAAGATTTTAAGAATTATTGACCTTCTTTACACTTTATATATATATATATATATATATATATAGAGAGAGAGAGAGAGAGAGAGAGAGAGAGAGAGAGAGAGAGAGAATAAATATCCATTTTGTACATGCACATTTTATTCCATAAATTATAGAGATTTAGGATTTATAGATGGTTAGACAAGTATATTTCATGGGATGTTTACACTCTTATCTCATTTCAAAGAAATAATTCAAACTTTCTTCATTTAATTAAGTACTTAGTTTACACCTATGTGCCTACATAATAAGAGTTACACAGAGGTATAATTAATAGTTGTTAGCTTATTTAGAGTTAACTACAACAACTCATAGTGTATCATATATCTATCTATCTATCTATCTATTTCTTATTTTAATATATCATAATACATGACTATCAATATTTAGAAAAAATGTATTATTTGGTGAAGATATATATAAATCATTTTCATGTTTATAAAAATTCACTTATTATATAAAATATATGTAATTAGTTGGTATAATTAAAGAATAAAAAAATGAATTGACCCTAATTCTACTAAAATTGACAATGTTAACACTTACTATTGAGAAAGGACATCACTAATGCAATGATACTTCTTTAATAAAATTGAGACAATAATTCATTTTTTATAGAATTATAATATTAATAAATTATAAATAAAAATAACATAATATATCAGTAAAAAATACATAATATAGCTATATATAGTATTGTTAAAAATGTGCTAATATATCAATGATAATATAATAATAATTTGTTAACAATGATCCTAACAATCTTATAAAAATTAACCATTCTTTAAAATCAAAACAATAAATCTTAAACTTATAATAATAATGGACAACAATATAGTTTACTAAACTTAGAATAAAATTGAAATTATATAACTTACTTTAAACATTATAATTTATTAAAATTAAAAATATGATAATAAGTAAAACATTCAATGTTTATTTATTTTTATTTATCCTAAAACCATAAAATAATAATATAACAAAGGGAGAGATGCAACAATATACCGGAAATAAATAAATCTTGTGCATTACATACAAAAATGTAGCCATTTTTGTAAAGAAATGCTTACAAAAGGACACTGCCAAAATTTCCCTCAATTTCCAACTATAAGTTTTCATAATGGTTTGACATGATCCTTAGCAATGGCCAAAATTGTATCGAGTGGAGAGGATACCAAAGTGTAATATTAGTTGGAATTGACGCCTTATAACCTTTTAGCACTAATATTGAGCATTCATGTTTTTAGCAAAAAAATTAAAATAACCATAATAAAGATAGCTATATGATCGAAACCAAGAAGGGAGAAAAGTCTAAATTTAGTAACGAAGTAATTGAAGTGTTCAACCATGTATTTTATACGTTGGTAAGTGGTTGGACGATGGTGTTTTTATTTTCTTTCCAATTTTGACATAGTAACGATTCAATGATATTCTTAGTTATCTATCTTCATGGATGAGGTAATCATCGTATACTTTTCTTTTCTATGAACTACTTGTTTAAGGATGCAATTAATAAAAGACCTTTTGTAGTTAAGGTGACTTATCTGTCCAATGTGTATATCATAGAGAAATTGGATGAGGTTCTAGTAATGTAGGTTGGGTGGTGACAACACATAACTTTCAGTTATAATTTATTTTTCATATCTTAAAACGTGATTGTGTTTATTAGAGGTTTCTCAAGCATTTGGTTTTCAATATCCCTGAAAATGCTTGCAAAATTTATATTTAAATGTATAATCCCATAAGGTACTTCAATAGAAACTTGTAAACGATTTTTCCACTAGTTGATAAAGCAATAAACATATGTGTTTCCCCCTCTGTTCATCTTTTCT
>ML777907.1:2425218-2439589 GCA_009831015.1 Picea engelmannii | reverse complement strand
TTGTTGCAGCGATACGTTCCTTCTACCAACGTTCTTTTTCAAAAGTTAAAACTAATGTCGCCCCCTTAAATACTCCTAGCTATTGAATGCTCGATCAACCTTTTCAAGCGATCCATCATGCAAATAAGAGATATGTAACATGGAGATCATTAGCAATCACGTTATGGCAGTAATATATATATATAATATACTGCCATAACGTGATTGCTAATGATCTCCATGCTACATATCTCTTATTTGCATGAACATATCATATATATATAAGTGCTCTAACTATAATATAATGGGTATAATTTGAAATATCTCAAATATCATGTAACTCAATGTTTTGTTTTTCTTTAAATTGGAGTTAGTGCACTAAGGGAATTATTTTCAAAAAAAGAAGGAAAAGGAAAAGGGATTGGAAACAAAGTAAACTCAACCACACTGAAGGAAGAGAAGCTTTCTTGCTAGCATTGCAAGAAAGAAGGGCACCGTGATGAGCATTGCTAGCAATTTCACCCAAAGAAGAACCCGAAGTGGTTCAAAGAGAGGAAAGGGAGGCAAAAAGTTGCAACAACAACACGACCAACAAACTTGGGGTCAAATTCAGGTGACGAGTCTAAAATCACATCAATTTTTTTGTCAGGTAAAATCTGTGATGGTTTTGATTCAAGAAGTAAATTGTTTCATATAAGGGTCATAATAAAACATACTAAGATTGATACATTGATAGATAGTGGATCTGAGTCTAACTTATATTTCATAAGAAGTGATTAATAAATTGAAATAAAACACTAAGATGTGTCATAAACCTTATTCACTAAATTGGATAAGTAAAGATCACAAATTGCCCATAACAAAGAAATGTATCATAAAGTTTGCAATTACATCTAAGTATGTGGATAAAGTAATATGTAATGTGGTGCCGCTAGAAACATCTGCAATGGTCTTAGGTAACCATTATTAATATGATCACAAAGTAATCTTCTACATGGAACATAATCAATATCACTTGTTTAAAAAGGGAAATGAATATGTTGTACATGCTCATCATATAAAAGCAAATCAATCTCTTCTAACAATGGAACAACTAAAGAAGGCAGCTTATGCAAGCGATAAACCTAAGATGAGATGGTTGTAGTATGGGAGTTCAATCGTACTTTTCTTAAGGAGTTGATATTAAGCATGAACATGAGATGGTTGTAGTATGGGAGTTCAATCGTACTTTGCTTCAAGACAAGTTAATGTCGTGCAATCCAGTCAAACATATTGGTTCATTTTCAGTCATATTTTCGATGTTATCATTGCTAATGTTTTCTACATCGATGGTAGTGGATTCAATAAGATGTGAACGAGTTCAAATGACTAACAATATGCTTTCAGTTCTCATGGTTATTATGCAATTAATTATGATGCGACAGGTACACGAGACATATTTTAAAGAAAAAGGACAAGTGAGGAGGCCTATCCTACACTTGATGTCTCGTTAATACCCTTTTGGAGGACCAAAAGGCCTTAGTGAGGAGGAATGATCCAAAATGGATCCTAAAATACTCAAAAATAAAACTTATGAAATGATCTAGAAAATGACATGATCACGAATTGCTCGTCGCAAGCTTTCCGACGATGAAAATAGATTCAAAAACGAACGTCGTATGATAAAGTTATGGCAGTTGGAAAATTTGATCTTGTTTGACAAAAAGTTAAAGGATCAAAGGGACACACAGAATCTTCAACATGTGACACGTGGAAGCTTCAGATCAATACAAGGGGTAGCCATCAGGTGATGACATCTGGTATCACTAGGTCATGACAAGTGGTAAGGGTTAATGATGACAAGTGTCAAATTTTTGAAAGTCCATGTGGCAAAAGATTGGCCAACCATGGGCTAACACATGGTCCAATCCAAGAGTGCCACATGTCACCATGCTCAAGGCCTTAAAAATATCAAATTTATATAGTTGGATTCCATGGGATTCGATCCCATGACCTGCCTCTTGAAATGACTTAAGCCCAATGAGCTAGCCACAAAGGGCGAATTACTACTTTAGAAAAAACAACCCAATTTTCAAAAATTTAAACTTAAGCACCTTTTCCAGCTAAGGGAGGTACACCCCTTGGGAACTAGGCCACATGGCCCTCATATGACCATAGAAGGGGGGAGTGTGCCCTAACTCAGGGATTATGTAGATTTTTTTGCTAAATTTTGGGTTTTTACCTTATATTAATGGGTTTTTTGCTGATTTTTGTGGATTTTTGGCCAAAAAGAGTGGATCTCGAGCCCAGAAAGAGACCAAATCTTGGGGGGAAGTAAGATTTAGACCCCCAACTCAAACTGTATATAAATAATATGTTTTTGACAATCCAGGGAGGTTCAAAACAACATAATTGTTGAAGGATTTATGAAGGTTAAGCCATTTTTAAGAAGGGAAGACATTGAGGAAGCAAACTTTGGAGGCCATTTTTGGGAGCTACGGTCATCCTTTTTCAGTGTCGTTAGTTGTGTTGGATTCTTGAAGTCAAGAAGAACACAACCAGACCAGTTTTCAATCCATTTTATGTACTTCTCATGTATTTTTGAAGAATTGAAGATTAATAAGGAAGCCTCCCCCACTAAGATAAAGGCCCGAAGACATAGGCAACCTTGCCGAAATCCGTTGAAAATATTGGCATTATGGTTTTTCGTTCTTAATGTTTACGTTCTATTTTGTATTATTTATGATGGATGCAACATTATTTCTTTAAAATATTCTTCTTCTCTTAATTCCTAAGTGGTAAATCAACTCGTGCATAAACATAACCATAGTCTTTAAAAGATAATTTTTGGATCAATGAAAAAAAAAACATATCAAGGTCACTCAGAATGTAAATTCCCTGAAAGGGACCAGTTGTTTCTTCGACTGCAACCGTATAAGAAAACTTCACTCAAGGATGACCATTGTCAGAAGTTGGCACCCAATTTTTATGGTCCTTATATATCTCTTAAGCTAGTGGGATAGGTGACCTATCAGTTAGATTTTCCCAACAATTCTAATCTCCATCATGTTTTCCATGTCTCCTGATTAAAGAAGATGATTGGAAGTAAGTGCCAAACTCAAACAAGTCTTCCCTTGTTGGATGAAGAAGGCCCCATATGGTTGCAACCAAAATAACTCTTGCACCAACAGGAGCAACGTCTCCATCAACACACCATCAATGAAGTGTTAGTACAGTGGAAAGATACAACTCCAATATATGCCACCTCGGAGCCAAGTACTATCTTGCAAAAATTTACTCATCTCAACCCTTGAGGACAAAGTTTATTTTAAGGGGGAGTTCATGTCGGGGAACTAACTTCCCTAATCCCTCACGTAGGTAAAATAATATATTTTTCATGTAATAAAGACCAATGTTAATAAGGCCTAGTAATAAGGAGGAATAAGTCAAATGTAAGAAGACCTAATAGAAGCTTCTGCTTCTAGAAGATCTTCCTCTAGATTGTTCTTTTACTAGATAGATTTAGTATCAATAGGAGTCAAGGGTATGAGAAGTCTTGTCTTGAGAATTATCATAATAGAGCATTGCTCTACTGGAGGTTTTTCCCTTGAAGATGCAAGTGAACATTGTTTCCTATTAATAAAGGTATTGTTTTGGTGTTATGGTTTTATCTATTGCGTTGTTTTTTTGTTATACTCTGTAATATTTATGTTTTCATCTATTATAATATATATGGTACCTTAACACATATAGATGTCATATTGGCAGTTTTGTTTTCATCTTGACAGATTTTTTTAGCTTTTCGGGTCCTAAACTTTCAGGGCCATTTTGAGGCCCTAAACAACATTTTTTGGGCCTGCCACAGTCACACTATATACAAAGTTAGAGTGTGACATCATAATGTGTAGTCCACAGATGGACCTTTCCAATGTGATATTGTGTGCCTAAAAAGAAGATCGTATACAAAAGTTACAACCCCGATAAGTTTATGTATAAACTTACCCCAACGGGACCCACATGACTTTTGGCGTTTCATCTCCTAGGGTTAGGTTTTTGGATGTCTAGAATTTTGAAATTCATATTTGATGTAAAAAGGCCTTTGGATCCTCATTGTACTTATCTTCTTGTGAATGAGCACAGTTGTCACATCCCTTCTCATAGATAAGCCTCCACCATTCTATAAAGCTTGTTTGAGTATGCATTTTACAGTTTCAACATATTTCCTTATTGAATAGAAACCAAGTTTTACTGTATCTCTGTTATTTTTCATTGTATCTTTGTGTTAATAATATAGATCTGTATTCATTTCATTCTACTCATAAAATTCAGATCACCGAATATATGCCTCCAAGATATGTCAATATCACAAAGATGGGTCTCTAATAATGAACCATAACATGGATAAAATAAGTACGAAATATATGTCTCAAGCATGTACGAATGAAACTTAACCATAATGCAATATTGTACCAAAAGGGTCTCCAATACATACCTTAAGCATGTGCCATGTCATCCATGAAACAAACCTTAAGCATGTGCCATGTCATCCGTCAAACAAACCTTAATCTAACACATAAATGACATACCTTTAATCAAAACTTTCTACTAAAAATTCTCTACCAAAACTTCATGGCCAAAACTTCACTACCAAAAATTCGCTACCAAAATTTTTGGCTACCAAAACTTCACTACCGAAAATTCGCAGTCAAAACTTCGATACCAAAAGTTTTGTCTACCAAAAATTCTCTACCAAAAGTTTTTCCTATCATAACTTCTCTCCCAAAACTTCACTACCTCGGAATTGTTACGAAAATATTTACCAAAAGATCACTTGAAATATAGATAATCATTGAACTTGTGTGTGTACTTATGAGTGACTTCTTGTGGTGTATTTATATTTTTACAAAGTAACTTCTTTCCTTAATTCTAGGATCAAACTTTACTTTCTTGTTACAACCACTTTACCCTTTAATTAAGACTTGTAATTGTTTAGGGGCTTCTTAATCATTCTTCATGGCTTCCAACTTCAAGAGGGCATAACTCAAGGAACCACATCATTTACCACCTACTCTTGGAAACAACATGACGATGACTATCCATCAATGAGGGTTTTGTATACACTTGAAGTATTCTTCAACCTCATTTTCCTTAGTCAACTTTAGGCCTCATGATCACACCTCTGGGCTTCTTGTAGACTTCTTCAAAGCATCTTCCTATGCGGGCCATGCTTAGAGATACACCATAAGGGGGCCACTTTGGAGACTTTTCCAAATACATTCATCACATCTGTTGACATCAATGACAACCAATTGTCCAATAATATCAATGAAAATCAATTGTCCAACAATGTGCATAGAAAATCTTTATGTTAGCAATGTGCCAAAAAATTTAGAATCCATTAATAGTGTTATGGAAAACTAATGCGCTTGTGCTTAGTAAATCCCCCAAAATTTGGACAAATGGAAACTACAATAAGAATTTCTACTGATACAAATTTTTGGTGCTTCAATCCTTTGAGACAGATAATGAAACTGGATATTCCAATAAAGTTCATTTTCCTCTTTCTCATCTTAGCACCAAGGACCCATATTGATGTAGTCTAAGTTTTCGAATTTAGAATGTAACAAACTTAAAACTTAGATTATCTAAAAATGAATGCAAAAATTAAATTCAAACTTGTTATCCAATCTTAAAATTTAGGTTATCTAATTATATTGTGTCATATCTAAATAATAAGACTTCGAAATTATTAGCAAATAACATGTTTCATAAAATCAATTTAAATATTATAAAAAATAATTATTTCATTTGGACTTAGTTTGTAATCAAAATCTAGCTAATTCATGGAATGCTATAGTCTTGTCCTTAAGCAAGGACTAATAATATTATTTTTCAAATGAATTATGTATAATGTATACAGATAAATGAAAATAATCTTTATTTATTGTAAAATAATATATTAAAATATAATTTATTTAAAATGATACAAATTAGCCAAATACTCATTCCAAAATTTTAATGATTAATTTTTAATTATGTTATTTATCATTATCATTATTTATCTATTTAACATTAAAATAAAATTATTACTTGTTTTTAGTGCATATTCATCATTTTTAAACATTTACAAAATCTAAATGATTTCACTATATACATGAAAAATTAACTAATCATATTATATAAACACGATCCATTACATTAATGATTAATTTGAAATAGGTTAATGACATGTATTAATTAACAAATATTCTTACTCAATCCACTAAACTTCCATTGTTTACTAATCCAAGCATTCATCACCAAATTTCATTACAACTAAAATCATTGCTCTTGCATCGATAAGCTCATGCAAAGAAGTAGAGATATAACATGGAGATCATTAGCAATCAAGTCATGGCAGTATAAAATCAATACACATATGCTTGGTACTATTTAGAGGCCAAGTGTGAGGATTGGTATATTTTTTGTGCCATTCAAACTTTACAAATCCATGTGTGCTGGTCACGATTCCCCAACACTCAAAAAAAAAATATTAATAAATGTTTATCTTTTCTAAGAATTCATTTTTCTAGCCCTAACTAATTTTATTAGAATCATATGTAACTTGAATCCAAATTTTGATTCATATATATAGTAACTATGCTGATAAGTGACTTTGATGTAATAACAGATACCTATCCATGCATCCAACTGAGATATATTTTTAATCTTACGTAGAGAAAATTATATATATATTAGAACAGCTGCTATTTCGAGGCTGAGAACGCCCAAAGGGGATGTTTTAATTGTAGAGAATCGGCGGTAGAGAATGGGCGGACAGTTGAAATTTGTGGCGAAAATGAAACGCGCAGATAGGTTAGGAAAGACAGAAAATGAAATGCACAGGCAGCCAGAAAATGAAACGCTTGGACAGTTGAGGAAATCTAAATAGTAATTTGAAAGGTTAATCATTTAAAGTGGCAATCATATAGTGCTACAGTGATTTCTTAATATGATTAGGTAAATGTTAAAAAGTAAACAGGGTAACGGATGCATTCAAAAATACAAGGAAGTTATGAAAAATAAATCACATTCATTGATTTGGGAGTACGACTAAGAATATGCCAGCATCTTCAATTGTTAACCATTAGATTAAAATTTTAGATTAATGCCAAATCATTGATATAGTCATCACGAACACTTTTCAATTTGTCAATCAATTTTGAAATTTTCACCGTAACGTGCACATGGGGAATCGTAAATATCTCGATAATCATATAACTCGATGTCATGAATCATACATGAAGAAGGAGGAAAAACTGGGCGTAAAGCTGTTTGTGCTCAGCCATCTATATTAACCAGTACCGGCCCATCGATATTAACAGGCTATGAATGGTGGGAATACAGTGGGATCGTATATGAAATTAAGTAATAAATTGCTGTTTTTGAAGGGATTTCCAATGAGCAGGATGGGCTTATAGAGGAGAATTTGAATGCATCGATGACGATGGATGTCGTTGAGGCTTAGTGTTGTCTGCTTCAGTTGCCGTATATGTAGACTTTGCGTTTGCATTCAGCCTGCACAGCACAACAGAGCAGCTGCCCTTTTATTTTTAGTGGCCTCAATGGCAGAAAGACCAGAATGACAAATAGGAAGTAATTATGGTACCTCTCCTTTCGCTTCTCCAGAAAACGTTGCAGGGAATGCTTCTGCCATTGCCGAAGGACATGATAAGGAATCAGTAATATTTATAAGAAAATTGCTATTAAGGATTTTGTATGTCATCGATTAGCTTAATCTCATTGAGAATTTAATTAGTTCAGATATTTAGTTAATTTTATTTCGATCGTACTGGCAAGATTTTCATTAAAAAAATAATGATCTATTGAGATCTTCCCTGATAATTGTTTGCCTTAATCGTACCTGTGTGCACCTTGCAAACAGCAGGTTGGCGGTGGATCCCTGATCCCTCCTATAACTCATGACAGGAAGAGATTTTTGCAGCTCAGTCTGCCATCGACAGATGTTCTGGGCATTAGTAAGTGGATATCTGGAATGATTTCCACTGCTGGCAGTTAACATGATGGCTTGTGCCTGCACAAACAAGCAGGAGCCATTATATTCTAAACTAAATCCTGCCAATCTATTAAAATCCTTGTCTAGATCCTAACTGTTTCAATGCCCATACTCATACCTTATCTGAAGGAATTTCGTCATATACGTTCACCGTTCCACAGTAGAAAATGGTCAATTGGGCACTGGATCGCCTGCCCGGAATCGTGGACGCAGCGGGCCTGGATTCAAAAATAAACGAAATTACCATTAACTGGACAGACCAACATGAGCACAAGAATTAGCTGAAAAAAACACGACTGATCATTCTACACATTGCAAACCCAGACCTAAAACTCGTCCGAAACCCAGCACAACCATCCTGATGGTCATATGACGACGTCCTGTGGTCGAATCCCCCCATGACTGCTATTGGGGATCCAAAACCGGACTGGTTTGGGAATAAATTAATGGAATTAGAACAGCTACCAACAACGGAGAGATCCAGTGGCCGAGGAATGCACTGTGCAACTGAGCGCATAGCACCTCCATTAACAGTCCTAATCCAGGAAGGTAAACCCTTTTCGTCGGCACAATGGTCTTCAAACGCCAACCCAAGTCTTAATTGGGAAGTGAAGCTCCCCTTCTCACAAATATCTTTTGTGAAGAAACCATCAGACCTCACAGCATTCTTACTGTTATACTTCGCCTCTGAAGCGCTCGCAATAAGAACTACATCCATCCCCTCTTGGTCGTTTTGGATCCCCTCCGAGTTGGATCCATTTTTCATTAACTTTCCCACCTCCATCTCCTTCTCGTTGAAATCCACGGCTGCAACAACGCTTTCCATCATCAAATTTATGCAAATTTTCAAAGCGGTTGCGCTGACATCCACAACTCCTATCGAGAAATTGAGCTCGCTACTGTTCTTCTTCAGAATCACACGAAGCTTCCGAGAAAGGCCTGGAAATCTTTTCGAAGACTTCGGTGAACGCGAAGGGCACGGCATCTCCTCAAAGATCTGACCTCGTACTCCTTTTGCGTCGACCAGGTTCTGACCGAATTACGAAGGGTTTTTAAGAAAATTCTACTTAGAATATCAATGTGATATGTTCCTAACCTTTTATAATGGCGTTTGTTACACGTTTTATTTTTAGGTTTTTTTTATTGGAATCTTTAGATGTAAATTTGGATAAAATTGTTATTTTCTGTTTTTTAAAGTGTATTTTTTTAATATATAAATGGATTCAGCCTGCTGAAAAACTTTGAAGTACTTGGATTACAAAAACCTAACCACTCAAATCTGCAGATCCAACCATTCCTCACTGGATTTAGGGTAAAATCAAACTAAAAAAATCATCTGAAAACTGTTAATCTGTAAAACTTTTAGACTACTGCTTTAGAATTAGGCTTTGGCTAAATATTTTATTTTTTTAGTTTTTTGACAGAAATCCTAAGATGAAAATCTGGACAAAATAGTTATTTTTTATTGTCTAAATTACATTTAGAAAAAATTCATCTAAAAATGTAAAAAAATAAAACGTTTAACTACTGCTTTGGAATTTAGGATTCACTGAAATAAAACGTTTAACTACTGCTTTGGAATTTAGGATTCACTGAAATAAAACGTTTAACTACTGCTTTGGAATTTAGGATTCACTGAAAATTCTACTTTTTGAATTTTGTAATATTGATGTGATATATTTTTTTTATAATATTTTACTTTTATACAACATTTTGACAAAAAAATTTATCGTTTTAATTTTCTCAATAAAAAAATATCATTTTAATTATTTTACATAAAATTAAACAAAAAATGATCCGGAGTAGTCGTTCTGAATCTTTTACTAACTTTAACGACCAAATCCTTTTCTTCTCTCCCGTCATACCCAATCTTGACTTCACCTTCTTTACCTTAAATTTTTGAAAGCACGTGAAGAACATCACAATTAAAACAATTCTAATATTAATTTTTATTTAAAATGACTATGTCAAATTAAAGGTTCTTTCATAGCATTTTCCTTTCCAAAACAAATAATTTAAGTTAATTCTAATTTTTTTAATTTAAAATGACTAATGTCAAACTAAATGTTCTTTCATAGCATTTGCCTTTGCAAAACATAGAATTTAAGCTACTTCTTGACTTAAATGGGAGGAAGCATTGCTTTTAAATTAGGCATTGTTATGGTTGTTTAAAGTATTTGCTAAATAGTCACATCAAATTATAATAAATGTTTTATTTTTAAATATAATTAAAAATGATATAAGCCAGCGTGATTGGAATGTCATGTAGTTTTCTCATAAAATGTCACGGTAATGTAACTAGCACAGCCACAATTACGTGGCTGGTGGCTGATTAACGTCGAAAGGCAGAAACGCGGCCACCACAAAAATGAAACTAAACGCTATATTTTAATATTTTTTTAATGAGGTAGACGTGGCAATAAGTTAGTGAACACAGTAATTTTTAAACACGATTAGGTAAATGTAAAAAAGTAAACATAATCAGAGCCATTCATTTATTGTGACGATTAAGAATATTCTAGGCATATTTAATCTCGTCCATAGAAAACGTATTAAGAACTAAAAACCTATTAAATGTGCCCATTGTCAATAGGTATACGCCTTTGGTCGTAAATATGTAGAATATTTTTAAATATTAAGTTGGAGGATTGATTGAAGGTATTTTTGTTACGGTCATATATGTAGAATTTTTTTAAATATTAAGTTCGAGGTATTTTTACATCTAATGTTTTAAGTATTTAAATCATAAAATTTTCTTAAAATAATTTGGATTATTAGAAAGAAAGTGTTGTCCTTGCGGATAGTTATTTGTTTTTTTTAATTTTAAATGTTGTTTTTTAAATTGTGAGAGTCATCAAAGGCTCAAATTATGAGGTCAAGTATTAGTGCTAATTTGAAAATTTTACCATAATGAACAGCTTTTTTTTTTTAAATTGTAGATGATGAAAAAATTATAAAAAATTATAAGAGAAAGTATGTTTTAAAATTCTAAGATAGTCCAAGAAAAAAATGAATTAAAAATAGCAAACAATATTATTTTAAAAACACCATATTTAGAATATGAGTAAACCACGCCAATAAACACTTGGATGAAAAGGAACACTTCATTTGAAAAAAAATTAATTTCAAATAATGAGCATGTGCTTAATAATTTTACCATAAATTTTACCTCAACATCTATTTTTTAGTTCTTTAGCTATGGAAAGTTCAAAGTCTATGTTATGATCTTTTTATGTTTCTACATAGATAATTGTTTATGTTCAAAAGAATGATCAATACTTGAAGCCCCCCACATACTCCTTCTAATGAGGATATTTGACCTCCAAAGTTAAATGGCTGATGTTATGAGGTTTTGCGCATAAGGAATGCATTTCTAGGACTTGAACATTGCATGGGAAGGAAAAAAAGAGAAATAGTTTCTAAGTGATGCTTTTAGGGATCATGGGCCATGTGCAATGCTTCAAACCACCATACAAAGTGGAATATTGTTGCTTATATAATGCCTTGGATAATGGAGATTAATAGATTAAAACTTCAATTTTTTATTGTAAAGGCATATTATTGGGATTATTTCAATTATGTAATCATTATATTATATTTATATATTATGCAAACATTACGTGATTATCTCTACAATGCTAGTGGTTGTCCTTGGACCGTAGTTAGGGCCCTAATAACGATCCCTAGCATGCCTAATATCAACATGGTTTCCAAATTATACTTGTGGGATAAATATTCCATTTATAGAACATGTGTGGTGGTTTTGGATGCTATGCATGGTCCATGAACCATAAAGGCATCTTTTAGTACCTAAGACATTGATTTTTTATTCTCGCACCATGAGTTGTGTCTTGAGAAACATATAATGCAGAAAACATTGTAATTGTTACCATATGATCATGGCAAAAGCCTGACCCATCACGAGTGAAGAAAATATCCTAATGGTCTAGTGACTAAATATCCCTTCTATAAGGAGTGTGTAGTGGTTTAAGGCCTCCTTTCATCCCATGAGCCCTAGAAATATCATTTAGGTTGTATGTTCTTTTTTATTCCTTTATTGACCATAATCATGATCCGAAGATCTGTATACCTAGTATGAAAATCCTCTTATAGGTGTCAATATTCCACTCAGAGGCAAAATATCCCTTTTAGAGGGCCTATACAATGTTTTAATGCCACATTCATGTACTGGATTCTTAAAATACTTATATAGGACTTGACACCCTTTATTGTTCCCCTTACAATGGTCAAAACCACAAGACATATCCTTGGTTCATAAAATATCCCAATAGCATTCATATCCTAATTAGAGTTAACTTTAAAGAGCCTTTGTAGTGGTCTAAGGACATGTTCATGGTTGATGATTCTTTAAAGATTCATTTAGGTCATAACACAATTTTTTTTCTCTCATGGCCATGACCAAGATCTCGAGGATCATCCATTGTATCTAAAACCTTTTAATGGTGTTTGTATCTCATTCAAAGGATACATATTTTGATACCCATAAGACTAATTTAGATCATGGATGGGTGGAAGGTAATGACGGTCTCCCATGATGTGTTAGTGGCAATGCTAACATAAAAAAACAATAATATGTTTACTCGGAGGGATTATTCAAGGTACTTTTATAATGAATTTGAATATGTTGCAAAAAGATGAAATATAGGAAATTGAATTAGCTTTCTAAGTATATGATTTTTATTTATAGAATGAAAGGCTAACCTATTGTAGATCACGACTTTGACAAGATATGGGAAATCACAGCCAATGGGAATGGGGCTCATGCTCAATGAGGGTGACCACCAATACTATTGTAAATAACTATGCAAAATTTGAGTTTTTCTAACATTAGTATGTTATTTTTCAAGCAAATTATAACGTATATGTATTTACTAGTGTAGGTGTTGATAACCTTAACGATGAAATTTACTTGAACAAATTACGATTGTAGATAACCCATTGTTGTAGTGCGATGTATTTTTTCAATATTTGTAATGTTAATTTTATATTTTTTTAAAATTATGAAAGTCAATATATACTTGAAATTACAGCTACAAGGGTCTTAACATTATCAACCAATTTTATTTTTTATTTTAGATTGCATATCTCAATCTCTTCTAGTGCGATGTATAAATTATTTTTAAAATTGTTAAGATGATAAAAAGTTATATTACAAATAAAAGAGGTGTTTATTTTAGGATTTTGATATATGTCAAGACAAAAATAGATTAAAACTAGTAATATATATATATATATATATATATATATATATATATATATATTTGGAATCTGCATAGCCAATTCTATATATATCTATAGTTTCACTGACAATGTACTTGTGTATCCTATAGAAAAATAACGTCAAAAATAGGTATATTGAGAGGTATTCATAAAAATGGAGGTTGTATGTATTTGCAGACCAAGCCACTAGGTTTGTCATATCGAACCTAAATATGGGGCAACCAACTCAATAAACACATACGCTATATTTTTCATTCCCTCCCCCAAAAAAATTGAAATTTAACTAAGGTGCACAAGCTCCTAAGAATGTGAACATTCTCTAGGAATGTGCATGCTCTCTAGGAACGTGCACATGCTCTAGGATCATGCATAGATTCTTGGAACATGTGCACTCTCTTATTCCTAATTTTCAATATCTCTTTCTCTCCTCTCTCTCTCTCTCTCTCTCTCTCTCTCTCGTGCCTTCCATCTTTCCCTCTCCTCCTACATCTCTCCCCCTATCTCTCTTTAATTATGCATGCTAATATCCTCTTCATCTAGGTCTTCCCCCTCACCACTCTTTCCTCTCCTCTTTCTTTCTACCTTTAAACCATCTCTTACAAACTCTCAAAGTAGGGATAAAAAGACAAATTTCTATAATTGAAGAATAGAAGAAGCTAAAATGAAGATCCAATATTAGCTTCCATAGATCACAAAAATACTCCCCAAATTGTGAGAATAAATAACAAGATACCAACCTCGAGAAGAAATAACAATATACTCCCTTGACTCTAATTTGGAAAACAAAATCGATAAAGAAATCCATATACCTCTATTCCATCTAAATATCGATCACATGTGTGGACTAATCAATTAGTAGTACAAATTTTCATCTAATTTGTACAAACAATGATATCATTCATTGTATTCATACATGTTATTAAATATTAACATATGTTAATATATACAAACCCACAATAAAAAATACTATATGTCATTGTATCCATATATATCATTCAATAAAATATATTAATATGCACCTCCTCCCCATTTTCCTCTATTGGACCACCCCCTTATACCCACCTCCCATTATCTCACCTATCTCCCCTCCTCTCACCCATCCCCCTTTGTAACCCA
>ML777907.1:2306648-2397109 GCA_009831015.1 Picea engelmannii | reverse complement strand
CTATTAAATAATTTCTAATTAATTAATTTTTGATAATTAAATAATCATTTTTAATAATTTAGTTATTATTTAATATTTTTAATACATTAACTAATATATTAATTAATTAATACATTAAAATATTAATTAATTAATACATTAGTTTATTTATACATTATTAATGGTGTCTTCCTTTATTTATATATAATGTATTATTTTGATAATGTTCTTATTTTTTTATTACTTTCTTATTATTATATGTAATACTTTATTATTTTTGTTTTTATTAACTTTATTAAATACTTTGTTATTTACTATTTCATTTTTTATAAATTAATTTATAATATATAAATGTATTTTTTACATTATTATTGTATTATTTTAATAATGCATTTATTTTTTATTTATTTTTTTATTTTTCTATATTATTTTCTAATTTATAAATAMTTTTTATTTAATATTAATTTTATTATCTATAATCAATTGAGAATTAATAATTTAATTATTATTAATTAATAAATATTATTATATAATTTCTAATTAATTAATTTTCTATAATTAAATTATCAATTTCTAATAAATTATTTATTGTTTAATATTTTTTATAAAGAAATAATAATTTATTTTTATTTAATAATTAAATTATTATTTATTATTATTTAAGTATTATGATTAAATTATTTAATTTTATATGAATATTAACTAAATTTTTTATTATTTTATTTTAAATAATAATTAAGTAACTACTAAATAATATTTAAATATTACATATTTAAGTAATTACTAAATAATATTTAAATATTACATATTTAAGTAATTACTAAATAATATTTAAATATTACATTTAAATTGTATCAAAATATGTTCATGGTTGTGGCGATGCAAGCCGGCCGTCAACTAGCAACAACCACATTAATGTAAAAAGTGGTTGATATACGCCGATCGGCGCCATTAATTAAAAAAAAGTCAAAAAGTGGCGCTGATCGGCGTATATCAACCACTTTTTACATTAATGTGGTTGTTGCTAGTAACTAAATACTATAATATGCTCAACCGAGGAAGACCTCCAATGTTATAATCATTACATTGACGAGAACTATAAATATATCGATGAACTACTTACTTGCCGAAATCAAAATAATGAACCTTGTTTGCAATTGCAGGGTGTGAGGGATGATGCGATATTTGATTTCTATAGGGAAAACCAAAACATTTCTGATCTAGAAAATAGGTCCATACTTGAGGTTGAAAAATTCATGAAAATGTCAAAATAAAATAAGGAGTTTAGGAATGACAGTGTGATGAGCGAAGTCATCACCTGATTTCCACAGTCCTCACATATTCTTCAACTTCCATCTCTCTTCAACTACGGTGAAGATGGAGTTGTCCAACATTTTGGTTTGAGAACCTAGAATCCAACCAAGCTCTTTACGTGCCATGCTTTTTGTGCAAACAAGTCAAGCCAATCCACAATTGTGTTTCTTAATGCATTTGTAATAGATCCTAGAAATCCAAAATGTTTTGCCATTAGTGGTTTTGGTGAATATGCGCGTGTTATGAAATTTAGAATTATCATTGGGATGCATCAAGCAATGAAGATCAACCAGTAGATTCATTCTCGCCTTACCCACTGATTGACAATCACCAGGTTAACATAACAGGTCTGGATTATTCTATGCAAAGTGAATCACTTGTTTCATATAATGATTAGCTCATTTACTTGTTTCAAAGAGAAATGGGTTTTGGCCCAACCCAAATTCTACTTCATCTAAGAAGTCAAATGAATTGGAAGCACCCACAGTTTATGAAGGACTTCAAAATGACCAGGCTGTGAAGGGTGCAAATTTTTTTGGTGCTAACACTGAGTATGTTGTGAGTGGATCTGATTGTGGACAAATATTTCTTTGGAAGAAAAAAGGGGGGCAACGACACACCCAATTGAATAACTAAATAACAATGGCCGCAAATACTGCATCGTATAATAACATCTATGCGTATTTCTCCTTTCCTACGTTGGTCCCAACTCGACGATTTCTTTATAGAAGGGTGCCCAAGAAGACGAGACCAAATCCCCCCTCCCTCTCGTCTTTGATCGAGAGCACTGGCAATAACGGAATAGAGCTCTTAAGCCCAGATTAAATACCCCTCCCCTCTATGAAGGAAGTGGGTGAAATGCCTCTTGTTGATTAGGGTGGGCTCTAAATCTATTGTATCGAGTAGAAAGTAGATTCAACCTGTAGCGTTGGACCCCAAAATAAATAAAAGAGTGGGAGATAGGTGCACTCTCCTCTTCCTATCATGAGTGTTTAAGCATCGTTCCCATGTTTCAGTCGAATTGCTCTATCTACGTGAAAAAAAAATGTACTTTGTAGTGGCATGTAACAAATTTCTGAATGTGGAGGGTAAGGATATCCCACCAGATAGAATGCATCTCAAGAGCATGAGTGGTGGAAATACGTTGAATGGTAGAGAATGCATCTCGGGGGCATGAGTGGTGGCAGGACGATGAGGAAATGGAAATGGATAGGTGGTGAGAAATGGTGGTTGTCAATGCAGATGACCATGGGTATGGAATCAACTACTACAACAAAATCTGTCACAATTGTGCATGCAGATCGCCATGGGGTGATGGATCAATTTTATTTATTTTTAAATCAGTTTTATACTTTGACAATTAAGAAAATAATTTTCCATCCATTAGGGGTATTTAGTCCGGTCAATAGCATGATGGCCAATTAAAAAATGACAATATGAATTTTTAAAAATTATAAAAATAATTTTTAATTTAAAAAAGAAGAATAAATAAAAAATAATTCACAACCTAAGGAAAACTTATTGAAAAGATACAGAATGTACCAATTATTGTTGCAAAATAGACTTTTTAATAGGCCTTTATTAGTCGGTGGTAGGGACTAATAAAGGATTTATTAATCCAATAGAGCTCAGTCGAGAATCCCAGGTATGACTTTCAACCCCGATATTGTTTTTCGTGCAATCACGATAAAATATTGAGCGGAAAATAACAAAGAAACAGATCACACATATAACTCAGAGATTTACGTGGTTCACCTAACCTTGGGCTACGTCCATCAAGAAGGGTATCGATTTATCTTATTTTTCATAATATGGAGAGTTACAACAGGCTCACACTCTCATCTCTCAGTTTCCCGGCCTCTACGGGCATACACAAATTTATAGTGATTTACACAAGAAACTGATTATTGAATGCGGTCATATCCAAATTCTAACTTAGTCTAATTAGTTACAACCAATGCTCAATAATAGGTTCTAAAATCCATTTGTGGAGGAATTAGTTGTCACTAGATACCAACAATCTCCACCTTGACAACAATTAACCTGATACCTTGCTCCTTTTTTTCATCACCTTTTATGCAAGCTTAGAGAAGCCAAGCACCATCGTAGCTTCTCTAAAAGTATTGGTTTTGTGAACATGTCTGCGTAGTTCTCTTTTGTATGAAAGTTTTCAAGAGAAGCTCCACCTTCATCAATGACCTGTCTTACAAAATGGTACTTAATAGGAATATGTTTAGTTTTACTGTGGTAGGCTAGATTCTTCGCCAAGTGAATAACACTTTGACTATCACAATGTAGCTTTACTTTGTCCCGCATCCTTCCAAACTCACCAAACAAACCTTTTAACCAAATTACCTCTTTGCAAGCTTCCGAAGTAGCAATGTATTATGCTTCTGTAGTGGATAAAGAAACAATGCTCTGTAGCTTTGATATCCAACTAATGGCTCCACCTGCAAGAGTAAAGACATATCCTAAAGTTGACTTCATTTTGTCGAAATCATCTACAAAATCATAATCAACATATCCACACACCAACTCACGACCAACGTTATAGGTGATACAATAATCACTTGTGCTCCTCAAATAATGAAGCACCCATTTCACTGCTGCCCAATGCTCTTTACTTGGATTTTCCATATATCTGCTGACAACCCCAACTGCATGTGAAATGTTTGGTCTTGTACTAACCATCACATATATTAAACTTCCTACTGCATTAGCATACAATATTCAAGACATATATTCCTTTTCTTCTTTTGTACTAGGACATAAACTTGAAGAAATCTTAAAATGGGAAGTGAAAGGCACAGAAACTGGTTCCACACTGTTCATACCAAACCTCAAAAGTATTTTTGACATACTTCTGTTGTGACAACCAAAGCTTACCATTTCTTCTGTCTCTGAATATCTCCATGCCCAAAATCTGTTTTGTTGCTCCTAGATCTTTCATATCAAATGTCCTATCCATTTGAGCCTTTAACTTATTGATCTCAATTATGATTTTTATTGCTAAAAGAATATCGTCAACATACAATACTAAGATAATGAATATGCCATTATTAAATTTATTAAAGTAGATACAATGATCATACTCACTCCTTGTATAATTCTGGCTCACCATGAAAGAGTCAAATTTCGTGTACCATTGTTTGGGTGACTACCTCGGACCATACAATGATTTCTTGAGCCTCCAAACAGATTTCTTGTTGCGATTCTGAATGAACCCTTCATGTTGTTCCATGCAAATATCCTCATCGAAATCTCCATGTAAGAAAGTGGTCTTAACATCTAACTTATCCAACTCCAAATCAATTAATGCAACCAATGCTAACATACTTCGAATTGAAATGATTTTAACAACTGGTGAAAAAATACCATGAAAGTCAATACCTTCTTTCTAATAATATCCTTTCACAACCATCCTTGCTTTGTACCTTTCCACCTTATCATCAACACCCTTCTTCAACTTGTAGATCCACTTGCAACCTACAGTTTTCCTATCTCTTGGAAATTATACTAGGTCCCATGTAGCATTCTTTGCTAACGCATTCATTTCATCCTTCGTTGCTTCTTTCCATTTTTCACTGTTAGAACCCTCCACAAATTCGTTATAGCACAAAGGTTCATCATCATTAGTACTTAAAAAAATAAATAAAACAAAATCATCATACCTTCTTGGAGGAGCTTTGACCCGTGTAGACCTCCTTAGGGAAATTTGTGGCTCATCCACAATCTGTTGATTGTCATCATCATCCCTATTTTACTCTGTAAGAACCTCTTCATGAACCTCTTCGGAAACTTGTTCATGTTCACTTTCAATTGTATTTGAACGAGTTTCAAACTAAATCTGTTGATATTTCGATACTTCTACATGTTTCATTTGAACATCTACATCTGATTTGATGAGAGATGATTCATCAAATATTGCATCTTTGTTAATGGTGATCTTGTGGGAAGTAGGATCCCATAAACTGTACCCATTAATACCATCACCATATCCAACAAAGATAAGCCTTTTCTATTTTGGATCTAATTTACAACACAAATGTTTTGGAATTAGAGCATAAGCTTCACAACCAAAAAATTTAAGATTAGAATAATTACAAGGGTGACCTTTCCATACCTCTTCAAGAATATTGCATTCTATTGCTGTTGATGGTGATTAATTCACCAAATAACAAGCTGTAGTTACTTCTTTTTCCCATAGTTCCTGCTACAATTTGGTGTTAATAAGCATACTCCTTGCTCTCTCTAGAAGAGTTTTGTTCATGCATTCAACAACTTCATTTTGCTGAGGAGTATAGGCACTGGTTTTATTCATCTCAATCCCAAACTCCTTGCAATAGTTCTCAAATTCCATTGACGTAAATTCACCACCATTATCAGTTCTTAAACATTTAATGGACCTACCAGTGCTCTTTTCCACTAAAGCTCTAAACTTCTTGAAAATGGTAAACACATCAACCTTTCTTTTCAACATATAGATCCACACCTTCCTACATAAATCATTTATAAAAGTAACAAAATATGATGATCCTCCATATGAAATAGTAGGGGATGGTCCCCAAACATCAGAATGGATATAGTCAAGGATTCCCTCACTTGTGTGTCTTCCATTTTTAAAGTTATTCCTATTCTATTTTCCATAAATATTGAAGGGACAACCCCAAATGCATGTGAAATGTCTGGTCTTGTACTAACCATTGCATACATTAAATTTCCTACTGCATTAGCTTACAGTATTTGAGACATATATTTATTTTCTTCTTTTGTACTAGGACATAAACTTGAAGAAATCTTAAAATGGCATCCATTAAATATTTCGAGCGATTCATCGATCAAGGTATCTAAGGACACTTTATGATTTAAATTCATGCACCCCAACGCTCCCTGTTCTGCAGTTCATCTCACCCACATCATTTTGGAGATTTTCAGGTTGGGGATCCCAAATATGAAATGTTTCTTGATGGGAGATGACAATACCATGTTCGTTATAGAGAATCTGGTGTGGGTTCTCAACAAATATGATCATAAGAAGTTCTAGTACATCATATTCATTTCTGAATGTAGCGAGTAAAATGTGGATCATTTGTATAATATGACGCACTGTTTGTTAGGGAGTGCATGAAAAAAACCATGCAACCTGAAAGGAATGGTACACAATAGAACCAATAGGTAACCCGAAGAAGCAAGTGGGTTCACCTTAGCCTAGACAGGTGAGAAGTGTATCCTTGTGGTTGGACGGATGGGTCAAATTGATCACTTGACTTAGTTCAAACATTAGGGATGATATTGGTGCACAAGTGTAATTGGTGTGAGTGACAAAAATGAGAAATTAATGTAGTCACATATGGATGGTTGGATCATGTGTTCCCTCTATTGAAAAAATGGTTAGTTCATTAGATCAAAAGATGCATGTTGGAGTAGATGTATAAAGGAGATGATTGGTGAAAGACAAAGAAGGTAAAGTTTAGATGAAGAGGCTAAGCAGAAATGATGGTGATGAGATGAGAATGATAGTAGTGGACTTATATTTTGGGCATATGATTGGTAACAAGGAGAAATAGTAAACTTGGTGTTGTTGTAAATAATTTTTTGAATACTTGTTGCACCTACATTGAAATTATTTAATGATGTTGCGCACGTTCGGCCCCTCACGGCCCAACTGCCTCCACCAGGACCTTCTTCGTCTCAGGCCCGAAGAGTTGTATCACTCTTCAATCCCGTTTCGGGACTTCTCTGCACCCACAGGATCCTCCTGGTGATTTCCCACTCTTTATCAGGAAATCAGGGTTCGCGATATAGAGAAACTCATTTACACGTTCTCGTGCAATTCAGAACTCGGAACCCCGAACTCCGATGGTCAACGGTCAACGTTTCTGCTTCCGTCGGAGATTTTCCTATCGGGAAATTGGCAGATGTGATGTCGTGATTCACTGCCTTTGCAAATCCCCGGATCCCGAACCCCGATGGCACGTGCGCTATCCTGCGCCACGTCTCCTCCTCCCTCCGTACGATCGGGAATCATGGGATCACGATTTTGATGGTCGAAATTCCTTGGCAATAAAAACTACCGAATGTCGAATCCCAACCTCTCGGTATCTTGTGCCACCTGTCCCGTGGAAATCAACGACTTCGGTTAATTCGGGAAATCGCTCCTCACGATTTCAAAGGGTATGAAATTCTTGTCTACTCAAACCCCGATATGCCGATATGCGATGGCTATGGGTTCTTCCTGCGCTCACGGATTAACTTCCCCACACCTTCTCCATAATCTGACGGTCGTCGGGAGTTCGCGTTTCTCTCCTGAAATTCCTGTCCACCGATTCTCCTTCTTGAAGATGTCTTCTGTTCCAAACCCCCGTCCTGTTTCAAGCCTTCTCCTGGTTCCTCCTCTCAGGAATCACGCAGGAACTATCTCTCTTGAGCTTATCCTCACTTCACAAATCTGTATAAGGACTTGTTGCACGCACTCTTTGCGACAAACCTCCAAATACGACTAAGTATTGGAACTCTTCAATTCTGCGCACTCCTGCAACAGAAATTTTCCACTCTCCCAGCTCAGAATCGTAACCCTGAGACCTCATCTAGTCTGCGCATGCCTTGCATGGCTCCAGTGCCAATCCTGCACTCCTGAGGTGAATAGCAACAAAAGCTATCTCCAAGCAAACCCTACAGTCACGCACTCCTTGCAGACAAATTCCACTGCACTCTTTGCAGGAATTCTCTAGCTCACTTGGAGAAACAATTGAAACTCATTCACTCTGTCTCTCGGATTTCAAATCAACCATGAAATCAAATACACAGCATATCAAAACAAATGCATGACAGAAAGCAAACATCCATAAGAAGAATAACAACACACAGCGAAATAACACAAAACCATGAAATTGAATCAAAGGCTTTCTTCTATTAATTCAATATGTACATGGGTGTTCTTCACAAGGTCTCTGCTCTACTCTTCAGAATGCTTGATGATGATGTTACAATGTACACAGGAGGGTGTCTATATTCTGTTTCCCTCTCGAATTCCAAAACTATCAGATCTACAATTAAATTCTATCTACCAGTATTAAACCTAATAAATGCCTCAGCTACCTAAGGACGTGAGCTTATCCGCTCAAGGTCCATTACAATGTACAAGTACGCTTCTTTATGAATGCCTCCATTTAAAGGTCGGCGCAACAACTTTCAAAGAAATTCAAAAATATATGTGCTGGCGCTGTCTAGTTGTTCCTCCGCTTCATGCGTTGGCTCGCTTGATGTGTTGTAGATGCTCCTGCATCATACTCCTCGGCTCAAAATTTTCATGGGCTCCTGTCCATGAGCTTCTACATGGTGTTTCCATGTTTCTGTATCACTACTTCTGTCTCCCAGCTGGCATCCTCCACTGGGTGATTCTTCCATTTCACTAGGTACTCAAAATACTGCTTTCGTCTGGTCTTCTTCCCCACTCATCTGTCTAGTATGCACTCCATCTGCGGCTTCTGTGCAACTGGTAATTGTTTCTGCCACTGGATCACTGGTTCCCTAGTCCCAGTTTCTGCTTCTCCATCCCTGTAGGGGTATAAATCCGAAATATTGAATATGAGAGATATCTCGATGCCATCCGGCAACTCAAGCTCATATGCATTCTCTCCAAATTTTCTCAGGACTCTGCATGGCCCTATCTTCTTCATCTTGAGCTTGTTATATGTTCCCCTTGGGAACCTTTCCTTCCTTAAGTGCACCAGAACCATATCGCCAACTTCAAACTGAATTTGTCTCTTCCGCTGATCGGCTCTGCGCTTATACTCCTGATTTGATTTCATCAATCTCTGCTTCACATGACTGTGAAGTTCCTGCATTGCCTCAACGAATTTCTCAGTGCTCGCGCTGCTAGTCTCAGCCTGTTCTGAACCCCTGAGTTCAGAAACTCCCCTTGGCTATGTTCCATATAAAATCTGGAACATACTCTTTCCTTTACTTCGATTCACTGAATCGTTGTACGCGAATTCTGCTTGTGGCAATATCTAGTCCCAATTGTTGTGGCGCTCAGTCACCAAGCTCCTCAGTAAATCCCCGAGACTCCTGTTCACCACCTCTATTTGCCCATCCGTCTGCGGATGGTAAGCTGAACTAAAAGACAAATTTTTTCCCAGCTTCTTCCATAGCATCCTCCAAAAATCACCTATGAATTTGGTATCCCGATCCGAGACTATGCTTCTCGGCAATCCATGCAGTCGCACAATCTCTCTGGAAAAAAAATTCGCGATGTGGGTTGCATCGCTGGTCTTCTGACACGGAATAAAATGTGCCATCTTAGAAAACATGTCCACAACTACAAATATGGAATCAACTCCTCTCTGCTTCCTCGACAGTCCCAAAACAAAATCCATACTGATCGCCTCCCATGGCCTCTCGAGTATGGGCAATGGCTGATAAAACCCTGTGTTTTTCTTTCGGCCCTTTGAATGTTGACATATCCTGCATCTGTCAACAAACCTTTTTACATTTGCTCGCATGCCTGGCCAAAAATACGATTCGCTCAGCTTGGCGAATGTTTTGTCATGCCCAAAATGACCTGCTAGTCCTCCACTATGATTCTCCTTCACCAAATTCTCCCTCATGGAGCAATTTGGAATTCACAGCTGATTACCCCTGAACAACAATCCATCCTGGATCATATAATCTATCCACGGGCTCCTGCCACTGAGAACTAAGTTCTCAGCCGCTTCGTATGCTTCTCTGAAGTCTTCATCTCCCACGTACAAGTCCTTCAGATTTTCAAAACCCAAGGTCTTGACTCTGAACTCCTGCAGCAATAAACATTTCCTGCTCAAAGAATCAACCACTTTGTTAGTAGTTCTTGAAATGTGTTTAATTACAAACGTGAAATTTTGCATGTACTCTACCCATTTTGCATGCTTCTGGTTCAACTTCTCATGTTGACTTACAAACTGCAATGCATGATTGTCACTGTACAATACAAATGCCTTGGGTATCAAGTAATGCCTCCACTTCTTTAGTGCCTGTATGATAGCATAAAACTCCTTATCATATGTGGAGTATTTAAGCTTTGCATCATCCAGTTTCTCGCTGAAATATGCCACAGGTCTGTCATCCTGACTCAAGACCCCTCCAACAACATACCCACTGGCATCACATTTCACCTGAAACGTCTTCTAAAAGTCAGGCAACACCAGAATTGGTTGCTCTGTAATCCTCCGCTTCAACATATTGAATCTTTTCTCAGCCTCTGCGGTCCAATGAAAAACTTTATGCCGCTTCTTTACCATGTCCATCATTGCCGTGCTAATTCCACTGAAATTTCGAATGAATTTTCAGTAGAAACTAGCCAAACCATGAAAACTTCTCACCTCGAAAACATTTCTCGGCGATGGCCAATTCTTTATCACTTCCACTTTTTCAGGATCCATCTTCAATTCATTCGCTGAAATAACAAAACCCAAATAAATGAGCTCTGTCTTCATGAAGGAACACTTCTTCATGTTGACTAACAGCTTCTCCTGTTGCAGTCTTTTCATTACAATGGCCAAATGCTTCAAATGTTCATCCTTCATCTTACTGAAGATCAGTATGTCGTCCAGATACACGACAACAAATTTGCCAATGAACTCCCGCAGGACTTCATTCATTAGCCTCATGAAGGTGCTCGACGCGTTTGTCAAGCCAAACGGCATGACCAACCATTCATACAAACCTTCGTTTGTCTTGAATGTTGTCTTCCATTCATCTCCTTCCCTCATGCGAATCTGGTGATATCTGCTATTCAGATCAATCTTCGAAAAATAATTTGCCCCACTTAGGCAATCCATCAGATCATCCATTCTCGGCAGTGGAAATTTGTATCTGATGGTGATTTTGTTTATTGCTCTGGAGTCTGTACACATTCTCTAGCCTCCATCCTTCTCCAGGCTTAGTACTATCGGAACAACACATGGACTCAGACTTTCCCTCACCAGTCCTTTATCCAGCAAATCCTGGACCTGTCTTTTGACCTCCTCATTCTCCTGAGGCATCAATCTGTACGCAGCTTTATTCAGCAAACTTGCTCCGGGTATGAGATCGATGTGGTGACTCACACTCCTCATCGGTGGCAACGAACGTGGTAGTTCGTCCACGATAATATCAGTGAACTCTCCCAGCAGTTCCTGAATCTCATCTGGTAAGTCATCCACTCTTGTGCTTGTCAGGACAATTCTCGGCTTCCTGACAATAAAGAATTTTGGATCTTCGTTCTTCTCCATCTCTGTGAGAAGTTCCTTCCCACTCATGAGAAGTATTTTGCTATTTATTTCCGGCTTCACTTCTTTATCTTTTATCGGAAGCAATTTATGGATTCTCCCATCCTTTTCCAAAGTGTATGTGTTCATCCTTCCATCATGAACTACATTTTTGTCATACTGCCAAGGTCTACCCAACAATATATGACATACATCCATGGGAATGACATCACATAGAATCTCATCATTTTAATTCCCTATCTTGAATTTAACTAAGCATTGTTTTGTAACACTTACTCGGTGTCCTTTTTGTAGCCACGAGACCTTATATGGACTCGGGTGCTTAGTCGTCTCCAGCTCTAGCTTTCCTACCATCTCGGTTGAAACGAGATTATCAGTGCTCCCGCTGTCCACAATGACTTTGTATTTCCATCCCTTGGCTGTGCAAGCTGTCCTGAACAGTCTGCTCCTTTGCACTGCATTCTCCACCTCTTTCTCAGGTGTCAAAAGGATCTTATGCATTCCTAGCGATCTTCCATTGTCTGCATCTTCTATCTCAGCATCATGCCTCTGCGCCTCAGTGATGTGAGTTTCTCCTCTGTCCACTTTCCTGTCTGGACAATCAACAGCTTTATGTCCGTCCTTTCCACATGTAAAACATGTGATGATTCCACCTCGGCCTCTTCCTCTACCTCGGGTACGAGGAAAGGTGTTGGCATCAACATAACTTCCACCCTGTTCGGTATGCTGCCTCCTCGGCTCAGCATATTGCTGCCTCTATGAGGTTCCACCTCTTTCAACTTTACCCTAAGGCCTCTGCCATTCCTCCTTGGGCTTCTGAGTGCTTCCTTGGGCAACTTCCTTGCCTCTTGGCTGGCTTCTGCCTCGCCCTCGCTGACTCTTCTTGCGGCTCAGCTTCTCTTCGGCTTTTAGAGCCAATTGGTAAGCATCTTCCACTGTCTTGATGGTTAGAATGATTAGCTCATCCTGAATGTCATATCTCAGACCATTCAGATATCTTCCCACCTTCTCATCATCGCTATCCCGATGGCTTGCTCGGATGTTGAGTCTGTAAAACTCCTCGGTGTACTCTTTCACCGTCATCGTCTTCTGTCTCAGGTTTTGCATTCGCCTGAACAGAGTGATTTGATAGTCTCTGGGGATGAATTTTGCCTTCATCTTGGCAATCATCCTATCCCAGCTCTTAATTTTCTTCTTTCCCTTGGAACATCTGTCTGCTTGCAGCTTGTCCCACCATAAGGCTGCATGTCCTTTCATCTTGGTAACAACATGCCTTACCTTATTATCCTCTTCGATATCTTCATAATCGAAGTAGGTGTCGAGTGCTCGAATCCAATCCATCAACTCTTCTGCATCTAAATTCCCCTCATAGACGGGAATGTCCATTTTCATTTTCGAACTCATCCTAGCGATAGCTTTGATTAATCGCTCAGTCGAAGCATCCTCTGCTATGACCTCTTCTTCGTGTCTAGCTTCCTCTTCCACCTCGGAATCACTGAACTCTCCAGCACCAGCTCCACGTCTCTGCATTGTCTCCATCTCCTCAAGCCTTGCTCGAAGATCTCTCATCTGGCGCTCTATTTCCGGATTTCCTGCCGTCCTTCCTCTCCTTTGAGCATCCCTGTCCTCTCGATCAGGCAACTGCCTTTCTCTTCTAGGAGGCATGGCGTAATCCACTTCTCTCTGCTACCAGGACAAAGAGAACTCTTCTCCTGCTCTGATACCACTTGACACACGTTCGGCCCCTCATGGTCCAACTGCCTCCACTAGGACCTTCTTCATCTTAGGGCCGAAGAGCTGTATCACTCTTCAATCCCGTTTCGGGACTTCTCTGCACCCACAGGATCCTCCTGGTGATTTCCCACTCTTTATCGGGAAATCGGGGTTCACGATATCGCGAACCTCGTTTACACGTTCTCGTGCAATTCAGAACTCTGAACCCCGAACTCCGATGGTCAACGGTCAATGTTTCCGCTTCCGTCAGGGATTTTCCTATCGGGAAATTGGCAGATGTGATGTTGCGATTCACTGCCTTTGCAAATCCCCAAATCCTGAACCCCGATGGCACATGCTCTATCCCGTGCCACGTCTCCTCCTCCCTCTGTACGATCAGGAATTGCGGGATCACGATTTCGCTGGTCGAAATTCCTTGGCAATAGAAACTGTCGAATGTCGAATCCCGACATCTCGGGATCTTGTGCCACCTGTCCCATGGAAATCAACGACTCCGGTTAATTCGGGAAATCGCTCCTCGCGATTTCAAAGGGTATGAAATTCTTGTCTACTCAAACCCTGATATGCTGATATGCGATGGCTATGGGTTCTTCCTGCACTCACGGATTAACTTCCCCATAGCTTCTCCACAATCTGACAGTCGACGGGAGTTCGTGTTTCTCTCCTGAAATTCCTGTCCACCGATTCTCCTTCTTGAAGATGTCTTCTGTTCCAAACCCTCATCCTGTTCGATCCTTCTCCTAGTTCCTCCTCTCAGGATTCATGCAAGAACTATCTCTCTTGATCTTATCCTCACTTCACAAATCTGTATAAGGACTTGTTGCATGCACTCTTTGCGGAAAAGCTCCAAATACGACTAAGTATTGGAACTCTTCAATTCTGCGCACTCCTGCAACATAAATTTTCCACTCTCCTAGCTCAGAATCGCAACCCTGATACCTCGTCTAGTCTACGCATGCCTTGCATGGCTCCGGTGCCAATCCTGCACTCCTGAGGTGAATAGCAACAAAAGCTATCTCCAAGCAAAACCTGCAGTCATGCACTCCTTGCGGACAAATTCCACTGCACTCTTTGCAGGAATTCTCTAGCTCACATGGAGAAACAATTGAAACTCATTCGCTCAGTCTCTCGGATTTCAAATCAACCATGAAATCACATACACAACATATCAAAACAAATGCATGACAGAAAGCAAACATCCATAAGTAGAATAACAACACACAGAGAAATAACACAAAACCATGAAATTGAATCAAAGGCTTTCTTCTATTAATTCAATCTGTACATGGGTGTTCTTCACAAGGTCTCTGCTCTGCTCCTTAGAATGCTTGATGATAAATTCCTCATCTACCTAAGGACGTGAGCTTATCCTCTCAAGGTCCATTACAATGTACAAGTGCGCTTCTTTATGAATGCCTCCATTTAAAGGTCGGTGCAACAAATTTCAAAGAAATTCAAAAATATATGTGTTGGTGCTGTCCAACTGTTCCTCTGCTTCATGCGTTGTCTCGCTTGATGTGTTGTAGATGCTCCTGCATCATGATGCATATGTGTCTTTTGAGAAGTGGAGGTTGCATGATCAGTTGTAACTAAAACTATAGAGATTTTGGTCCAAGTTGTAAATCTTAGCCATAGACAAGTTGGTTTCTCATGGTGTTTTATAAGCTTTGATATTCAAGCCTACATGCACTAATGTGGTAGCACATGTAATCATGTATAGTGTATCCTTCTTATGCATAGAGAGGATGTTGCATCAAGTTCTAAAATAATCCACTTGGATAGGTACAAAAGTGGCATATGTACTCATATGATAGCTTAATGTTGATTCAAAGAAGTTGATTTTTCGATTAAGGGGGGGGAATGTGTGAAGTAATATAAGAATGTGAGATGGTTGGGACCAAGTTATGATTAAGGGGGACTCTAACATGTTGATGAACCATGTAATTGAAAATGATTCCTAAAGAATTGGTGAGTATAGCAGATGGTACCCATGTATCTTGGTAGTTGGATTTCTTTTTATATTGACATCAATGATTAGTTTTTTTTAGGTACAAAATGAAGGAGAAAGAATGTTCAAAGATGAATCCCATAGTGAAGAAATCTTGGTCCAAGGAAATTTGGTGACAATTCTTGTGATAGAAAATGGAGATCATATGATAGAGGATAAAAAGGTAAATCTTGTGATTTGTGTGAATAAAACAAGACTTGACCACATGGTAAATTGAAACACATATTGTATTTATAGCAAGTCTATAATGTATTGGTTCTTGAAAAGATTTAATTTTTCACCTGGTGTCTCCATGAGATGGAGTATGTTAATTATATCTACCTATATCTATGTATGTAACATGTAAAGGGTATATTACTGTAAGAAATTGGTATGAATGTATACCCCTTTGATTTTGATAACTTGTTGGTGTAGTGTAGTAGTCTCTATTATGTAGTTCTTTAGCACTTGGAGGTCGTGTGTTGGGTGCATTCTCTATGAACGGACCACTTTGGTTGTAAAATATATTATAGTCTTGGTAAACACTTGGAGGAGTGGGGCCATATGTTGGTTGTAGACTTAGGGAGGTTCCTAGAAACTAGAAGTTTAATGTATATTAATGGGGAGTTCATCAAGAGGTTGAATGAAACATGTACATGAAGGAAATCCTATTAGACCAATGGTTATAGTGTTTAGGTTCTCATGCATTATGATGGATGTTTGTTCCTTTATATGGAATTTTATATTTTTTTTATGTCTGCATGATTAAGGTGTGAGGTGAAAGTGCCAGGATGGACCAAATATAGAATTTGTTGATTAGGATATTCTTCAATTCAGAGTGGATCATTTGTTGCAAAGAACTAGGTGATGATGAAGACATGACCTATCTAATATTAAGACAAGGAGTCACTTAGGGGGAGTGTTGTAATTGTTCACTTTGAATTGTCAACTTGTGTGTAATCATACTTATGGTTGTGATTATTTTTTGTCATTGTTCAATAGAGTTTGTCTATATGGAAGGAGTTTGTTTCTATATTTTAGGAGGTTGTTAGATCTAGATAGATTTGAGAGATTCTCGCCAACTAACTATTTCCTATTATGGTGTGTGGTTGAGATATTCTCTCAAATGGTTGTTAGCATGGTTAACATAGTTCACATATCTTAAGCCAAAATTCGATGTATTTTTATGTAACCTTATTTGATGTTAATAGAGTGATGAACACAATTTTGGTTTGTGTGTAATATTGTCTACTCTTCCATTTCCTTACAAGTGTCTCTCTATTTTAATGGAATATTTATTATCCCTAGTTGAATAATGGGGGAGATAGTGAGGATTGGGGTTTTGTGAGGTAGCTTTCATGCTTTATCGGAACCCGTTTCTTCTAGGTTCATAGATTTTTTATGAGTGGGATATCACCATACATAATGGACAAGAGGTGGTAGGGAATTCATGTACCCGAGGGAAAGAGATATTAATAAATTTACTAGTAGCCCCTCCCCCAAACTAGGGGGTTCAATAGAGACCCAAGATTAAAAAGGAAAAAGAACCCCCAATAGTTAAACTACTAGGATACCAATTTTTTTGAGGGAGAAGACTACCAGTATCATTTCAGGGGTGACTATATAAAGATTCACACCAATGGTTATGCTAAGACCCATTTCGAGAGAGAGGAATACCACACAAAAAATACAACTCTCCTCTCACCTAGTTTCATTGAAAAATCTAGAATTACTAAAACACAAACCAAACTTCAACATCATAACACATAAAAAAATATGGACTAGAAGAATTAACTAGAAACAACGAAATACTAATCGTCAATATTCAAACCAACACAAAGTGTTGAGACTAAGACTAATTATAATTTTCTTGAAGCAACTAGGACTTCTCTATTCCTACAAAAAATTGATTTTCATGAGAAGAAGACTAGCCATAGGAGTTTCCAACCCTGCTTCTTCCATTATGGCACAAATACCCATAAATTTTCCCTATTTCATTACTCATACTACCTACTGGACAAGTTGTTTTTGTCATGAGAATGATTCTCTTGTGCTTGCAAACCCACTCCTCCATTTCCTAAAAATGCATAGAGATTTATATCGCCATCCTATGAGTTTGTGAGATGCACCATAGAGATGTCATATGCCACCCCATATGAGTATGCACTATCTTAGTGTCGAAACCAATCCACTATATCAACTTTTTATATATCATTTCTTAAATCAATGCTTTGAATCATGTTTTACTTCATTATCATTGAAATCAATGCACATTATCGTTTTTCATTATATTGTTATTGAAAAAAATAGAACTACATTGTGCTTAAGAAACATGTAGCATATATTGTATTAGTGCTAAAATCAATAGACTGTGTTTTCATTAAAATCAATACATTGGAACAATTTCCTCTCTTTACAAAAAATTATTCTCATAATTATATTACTATTTGCTAATCTATATTTCTTTTCTTTTTATCCATTTGAAATATATGACTCACTTCAAGTAAACAATAAAACTCTTATTGAAATTATCTTATTGAAATTTCTAATTCTCGGAGGGTTTCATAATTTCAATTTACAAAGTAATCATTATTCCATATATTGTGAAGTGGTAAGATTACAATTTATTCATGTTTAAGTATCTATAGGAAATAAAAACATAATTCTTTTTCATAATAAGCATAATTAAAATAATTAAATATTAAAATGGTACGTAAAATGCATGAAATCCTTGTGTGATTATGATATTGATTAATATGAATAATTAAATGCATTGCAACTTGAGTGAAGGTCGTTTACTTTTTCTCGTGCAAAACAATAAATTTAATTAAAATTAATGACAATATTCCGCAATCGTCCTTGCTCCTTATTTCTATCATCTTTTTTTTATCAATTTGGTTGTTTGCATTCATGGGCAAATATGGAAGGATTTAACTTAAGAGATTACATTGATCATTTAGGCTAGCCTAAAACCTTTTTTTAGGGGGATTTGGAACTCTACTTTTTACACTATTTTCTTATAAAAACTATATTTGGAAACAATGTATAAGTTATATGGATCATTGATAGATGATATTTTTATTTTTATTTTTTATTTGTATGGATATATATTTTTTATTTTTAGAAATATTAATAAAAATTCATAAATTTTATAGTTAACATATTTATTTCCAGATTACTTATATGGATTGTATTATAATGAAATATTTTTTTTTTCATTATATTATTTTTAAAATCAATATATAATTACTTGATTTCTTTTAATTATATTTAATAATTTTTTTCTTCGTAATAAAAAAAAATTAAAATAATTTAATATTAAAATTATATATATAATCTAAAATAATCATATTTAACACATTTTTTTCTTTATAAAAAAAAAAAAAAATTAATATTAATTTTTTTCTTTATAATAAAAACAATTAAAATAATTTAATATTAAAGCTATATGTAAAATCTAAAAAATATTTATATTGATATGATATTCATTAATATTAACAATTTAATGCATTGCAATGAGAATTAAAATTAGTTTACATATAATCAATGATAGTTGTCCTCCATCATCTTTGCTCTATATCATTTCTTTTAGATATCTTTTGCTGTCACACCTCACATTTATATAATCAATGATAGTTGTCCTCCATCATCTTTGCTCTATATCATTTCTTTTAGATATCTTTGGTTGTCACGCCTCACATTTATATAACGAAGGATTCAATGTAAGATACTATGGCTATTACTTTAAATAAATATTTCAGGGGGTTGTGGCCACTACATTTTGTGTTAATTTGTTGTTAAAGCTATATTTTGAATTAATATATAAATTATATGGAGTACTAATATTAATATTGAATTAATGTATAAGTCACATCGAGCAAATTAATGTATAAGTTACATCGAGCATTAACTAGTGTATATGTCATATTTTCTTGGAAGTAATTAGTTAACATATTCCTTTTCATGTTATCGTTTTTCATGTTACATTATGATGTAATTGTTCATATGACATATGAAATATAATCGTGTGACATATGAAATATAATCATGGATGATTATTTGATTTAATATTTGTGATGACCCATTTTAACCAACATAACATATATGAATGAGAACTATATAGTTTAATTTAATGAAGATGATTAACTATGATAAATATTTCTATATTTTTAAAATGTTAACATTGTTTTGATATACTAGTCTAGATCCATTTAACTCTAGATATATCAAGCGTCGAGAGGGATCAAATCTTTCGAGGTGAAAATCTTTAACTTTTTCTCAACTTTTGCACTCTAAAAAAGGTTTGCACCTCAAGAGATTTGATCTCTCTTGGCTCTTGATAGATATTTGGAGTTAAATGGATTTAGGTTGGTTCAATTATAAGAGAATGAGAACTACATCACTTAGGGTTGTACTTGGGATTCTATGAGAATACCCTAACCTTTAGGTTTTAACTTGATCAATTTCAAATTTTGAGTTCATATGACCTTTTGTTATGGATTATTATGCAGCAAATCCTAGGAGAATATGTAGTGGGATTTATATGACCTATTGGTTCAAACTCTCACCATATAGGCATGTTCATTTGGAGATGTTGAAGTCATTGGATCTTGTGCTTAGTGATTCTAGTATTATCAGCTTGTTATTTGGAGCTCACGTGAACCATTTTCCTTTAATTCTTCTTTTATGATCATGGCCCCAAACCATCCAACTGATTAGTCATATGCTACCTCATTATGAAATTATTTTAGTGACCATAATGATTTCATTATAATTCAATCTAATCAATCATTTCAAAATAATGAGAAAATGTCTTTTTATATAGACTTTATCCATTGTACAAACATTGAAATAAATACATTTGTAATACCCATAGGTTAATCCCTGTTGTAATTGTAAACATATGTTTATAGGATAGTGAGTTGGGATATTATAGGCCAGAGTGCCTATGTGATTATTAGGCTGTAGAGTCTAGATTGCAAAAAGTTCAGCATGCCTATATTGTAATTTGTGATCATACTCACATTATTAATAAAATACATCACTGTTGCAGACCGACCAAACAAAAATAGATTGGGGGATAAACTCCATTAGAAAGGGAAAGGGGGGTTAAGAGTCTAAGGTTAAGGGGATAATATAAGGGTCTTAAGCTCAAAGAAATATTATATTAATATTCCTTAAAGCCAAAGTGTGTATATGAATATATCCTAAGTTACAAAGTGGGGACAAGGGATTCCCTTATGTGCTAAGTGTCACGTATAACACATGAAAATATATTTTGGGGGAGATAGTGTGATTCCCCCTCTTGGATATCATTCGATGATCATTCCTGGATGGTTCTACACTCTGTACCTGAGGGTCATCATATGCAATCATGTCTCGATTGGGAAATGCTTGAAGGATATTCCAGGTAGAATGGGAATGAATATGTGGGTTATTAGGCCCATGCTGCTACTGAAGAACCAGGTTGTCAAGCCCATGTACTATTGAAGAGGTAGGTTTTTAGGACCATGAGTAGTTTTCTTTGGGTGAGAAAATACTAGGAATTGTTCCCTGGTGCAATGGGAAATAGCTACATGGCTTTGATACTTCCTTTCCATCATGTTTCTGAAGCCTTGGAAGGGAAGCAGGGAAGTTGAAGGACTCTTGAGAAGAGGAGGGGCACACTTCCTGGGCTGGGACAGACATGTGGGGAATGAAAAATTGTAGGTTAGTTGCAGTATTTAGGCACCTTGGACTGAGCAACCCTATTAATTATCAGACCTTGGATTGACTTAAGATTCCATTTTCCTTGGTAGAGTTTAGCCCTAACTCGAGGGTAATTGTTGTAATCTAGGTAAAAGTAGGGGAGTGTTACTAGTAATTTAATACATAAGAAAGCATAAATTCACATATACATACATATAGACAAAAACATACATAAAGTAGTGGAATCCCAAAGAATATACTTTTATTATATAGATAAGTCAATACAACACAATGGATACCTTCTTATTTGATACTGACATTTCTATTTATACAACATTTTGAGTTACAAGGTAGTTGTAATTACTTAACTGCCTTAGTTTGTCGATTAACAAAACTCTCGACCGAATTATGCTTTCAACTATGACAATCGACTAACTAACTCTTAGTCGAATGTGGGGTCTATTCGACAGAGTTGACTAGTCCCTAAAACATCTCCCCCCACCTCAATTTCTTTCTCATCCTTAGAAAGAGGGGAGTAAACCAAAAGTTTCTTTTACATTGATTGTTTACAAATATAAATGATATAAAGAGAGAAAGAAGGGGAATTATAGACAAAATTTTATGGCGCTTGATATGATTATGGAGCTATATTCTATTGTCTTTCTATGCCAAGGTCTCATCCATTGGTCGATTTCACTCCGTCCTTTGGTCTTCTTTCTTTACTAGCTTAGAAGGAGGTCTGTAGGATATTCAGAACTGAATGTTGTAGATGTTGGGTGAATTCATGACATTCATTGATCTAATGGTGTTCTTCCAAGCCTAGAGTCTTGATCTATCCAAGCAATTTTACTATTTTTTCTATTTATGCTCATTGTACTACGGATGATTCTCAGTCACTTTCTTGCTCCATCTCTTGAATATTTTCTTTGAGCTGCATGAGAAAAATTACTCCACGAATAGTTTCCAACTATACTTTGTACCCTTCCTTCTTCCGTTCTTATTATGGATGTGAGAGTTGTGACTCTACTTATTTTTCTTTTGCTAACTTAGTTGTGAGGGCCTCTTTTATATTGATGCCAGTCATCATATTTATGGTCTTCTCTATCTTTTTGACTGCAACTCTTTTCTTGTTGAATGCATTTTCAAAGTGGGTTGGCCAGTTACTTACCACTGAATTTAACATTGTAGCACACTTGGTGATTTCTTCCACATTTTGTCTAAGTCCTTTAAGATTGTTGTATTTTTTCACCATGATGGTGGTTCTCTATTCTTGGATTCTCTGATGATCAGTCCTTGCTAGGATGTATTGCTTTTGTATATATTCCTTTTCCTTTTGGAGAAGTTTGACTTGTTGTTGGTTTTCTATATTAGTTGTGATTAACCTTTCGATCAAGTCTTTAAAACCTACCATTTTTGGCAATTACTCTATTCCCAAATGCTTTATGACCATCTCTATGCATTCCTATAGCATTTTCTTTTGATTCTCCTTTACTTTGGAAATCTGACTTCCTTCTTTATTCATTTTCTTCCTTATTTTATTTTTTTTACTTTTGAATAGAGCTTGGGGAAATCGATCGGGCACTTCCCCTCATTTCGAGGATGGTACCCGGGGTAAACTAGATTTTGTAAAAAGCTAAGGCTTTTTTCATAACTTGCTCATTTAAGAGCTTATATATATATATATATATATATATATATATATATATATATATATATAATATCAACTTTTAGTTTTTTAATATAGAATTCCAATATTTTTTGAATTTGTTTTATTTGAATTTCCTTTCCTTTTTTATTTTTATTTTTGGTATTTTTTTATTTTTTTTATTTTTATTTTTATTTCAAGGGTTATTATTATTATTATTATTATTATTATTATTATTATTATTATTATTTAAGAAATGTTTTTTTTTTCATTTCATTTTAATTTTTTTAATTTTATTTTAATTTTTATTTTATTTTTAATTTGGGTTTTGAATATAGTTTTTTTAAATGTGTTTGTTTAAAAAAAAAAAATTGGGAAGATTATTTTTTTTTAGGAAATTTTAAATTTTTTTCTTTTTTTAGTTTTTTTTCCCAATTTTTTTACATTTTTATCTTTATTTTTTTATTTTTGATTTTGAATGTATTTGTTTAAATAAAATTGGGAATATTTTCTCCTTTCTCTTTATTTATTTATTTGTTTAAACAAAAAAAAGTTAGTAAATAAATTTTCAAGAAACCATTTAAGATCTAATTTTGGGTTTTGGGGTTTTTAATTTCAATTAGGTCATAATTAGCTATAATTTTAACATTTAGAAAAAAAAAAAAAATTCTTTAGGTAGCCTCACCTTTTTATTTAGGTGTTGATTTTAAGGTTTTTCTAAGCAACTTTTTTTTTTAAAGCCATGCTTGAAAAATGTTGTAATTTTGACCTAGTTAGAAAAATGGTGCTATCAATAGCACCAGTTTTTGATTTGGGGGTTCATTTTCCCGGTTTTTATGCAAAAATATGGACTTTTAGGGCTAGAATTCTCATTTTAAGGTCAAGGTTCTCATTAAGTCGGCAACTTTGTTTCTTTTATTTTTCCATATCCTTGTACATGTTTTTCAACATCACTACTCACATTTTTTAGATATAACATTGTTCAACCTTTATAATTTTATCAATCTTATAGAAAAATGGAAAACATAATAAAAAAATACAATTAGTATGTGTATATATATATATTAACTTGGTATTTTTTTGTATTGGTGTATGCATTTTACAAAAAAAACATGTTTTGTAAATAATACTTTTTAAATTATTCTTTTTTGTTATTGTACATTTTTGCTATTGCAAGTCTCATGGGTATTATTGACCATTTTTATAGAAATTCTTGTTGTAGTCTATTTATAGCTCAATTCTTAGAGTCATTGGATAATTTTTTGTACTATAAATGAAAAGAACATTTACTCAATCTTTCCACTATATTTATCATAGTTCTATAAGCATTTTTCCCCTTGTCATTGAATTCCAACACTACTCCATATTAATCAAGGACCAATTCATCATCATTTCATCATTCATAATTTTCACTTCTTTAGGATGATCTTATATTCCCTTATTTTTTGTCCCTACAACATTCACAAATGAAAAATAGAATGTTTAAAACATGTTAGCGATTATTTTTAAAAGCTTACATTATTAGTATCTTTGATCCACTAACTCTCCTTGTTTATACATTTCCATAAATATTTTATTTTTCTTCCTCTAAAATCCCAAACAATATTTTGGAATTTAAGTTTTTCTCTACTTAACATGCATTATCAAGTACACATCATTTAAACATATATATAATTTGAATATATTACATTTATATTAAAATTTAAAATAAATTTCCATTTTGTCTTGATGGGAGGCACTTACCTCTCATTTGTTTCTATACGTATTTTCCCTAATCTTATATCAATAAAACCCCTATATGATGAAGTACACAAATTATGATATTTCTTTTATAAAACAAGTAACAATTACATGCTAAAACTATTTTTAATTATGTGATGCATAAAGTACAATAACACACACCAATGCACTTATCAAAATGTTACGTATTGTTGTGTCATTACTATATAATGTCCACCATTAAACATGGAAATGATTTTAAAAAACAAGGAGCACTGAAACTATGTGTTTAATATATTCTTACGCATTGGTGCATAGTTACCATATAGCGTTGTAACATTTGTGTAAGTTAACCGCAACCGCAAGTTGTTTCAATTTAAAAAAATTATTTACTTAATTATTTAAACAACCAAAACATATGAACAAGCATAGTGTTTAGGTGATAAAAATGCATGCTATATTATAATACTTCTATATATTAAGGTTTATATATAATATGAGTGAGTTTAATGGTTAATAATATGTGTTTCTTCCTAAGAAGTCACAAGTTCAAATCTAGAGGAAGTAGGGTATGTACACCTCCATAAACTTTATCAGTAAAATAAACAATGCTACAATGAAACTACTAAAATTTTTTAATCAATTAATAATAAATTAGATTAATTTAAATTACAAAATTGTGCAATAGGGTTTGTCAACATAAACTTGACTAAGATAACTTTTTTAATCAATTAATAATAAATTAGATTAATTTAATTTACAAGTTTGTGCAATAGGGTTTGTCAACATAAACTTGACTAAGATTATGCAAGGTTGCCGGATGATTATCGTCTACTTTGTACAAGATTTTGCAATAATATCAATCATTTATTCTAAATATTTTTTAGGAAATTGAACATTAAAATTAGATTCCATTTTATCTCATAACTCCAACATTAGTGAATACATCATAATTGTAACCAATATTAGAAAATAAATATAAATGATATAAACTTACATGGTGTTTTTCTAAGATACTTGAAGGATTTACAAGTTCATACAATGAAACTACTAAAAAAATTTATTCAATTAATAATAAATTAGATTAATTTAATTTACAAGTTTGTGCAATAGGTTTTGTCAACATAAACTTGACTAAGATTATGCAAGGTTGCATGATCACTATCGTCTACTTTGTATAAGATTTTGCAATAATATCAATCATTTATTCTAAATAATTTCTTAGGGAATTGAACATTAAAATTAGATTCCATTTTATCTCATAACTCCAACATTCGTGGATACATCATAATTGTAACCAATATTAGAAAATAAGTATAAATTATATGAATATTCAATTTGATGTATATCTTTACATGTATATGTGTAATGTACGCATACTGAATCTGAGTTGTGCCATAAAAAAATTCTTCTCTGATACCAATTATAATTGCGAAAATAACTCACTAGGACAAATCGCATGCGCAACCAACCTTGTGTCCCACGCGGTAAATGTTTTCGAGTGTTCATGGTGATTCGAGACTCGTGCTAGAATCCAATTGCCATTAATACTAAAATCGACTAGCAAATATCATTTATTAACGACCATGCCCTGCATATGCAACAAACATGTAGAACCAACAATAACATGCACCTCTATGCATAATTATTAACAATTACAACAAACTGAATTAACATAAAAATATAAACAATAATCAACATGTAAAAACACACAAAGGAACACTTATCTCTTTCTATAAATCACCAACTATATATATACCTGAGATATTCCTCCAAGATGTAAACTATGTTGTCCATACACTATCAATAGTAGGTCACGCTCGAGATAGGGCTATGTCTCCACTAGGGAAAATGATACCTAATCCAAACTAGGGTCTAACAAATAACAAAATAAATAACATGCCTAGATGCCAATTCTAAAAATAGTTCCCATCTCACAACCTATAATTCCCCACAATGTATCCTATCCGAGGAAGTGTACCCCTTCTCTTCTCAATAGTCATTCGACTATCCCACTTCCCTTCTAAGGCTTCAACAATTGCATGTCCAATAAGTCTCATAGCTTTATGGCACCTAGAACACACAATTTCTCAAGGGGTTACATCACCCACCAACCAAACACACATGGAAAAAGATTCCCAAAAATTATCTCACCCAAAGAGAATGCTCCATAGGATTGACAACCTTCTTATTCAACCCAAACCACCAATTATTTACAAGGTAACATGGTTCACATATCTCTCTCCTAAAAAGGTGCAAATGATTGAATGAATGAGTAAATGATTGACATGAATCATAATTACACTAGATTCCAAACAATATATTTCCATGTTATTATACAGACACTTGTCACTCTAAGAACTACTTTTGAATTCACTTGGTAATTCGTTCCCTTCTCTTAATAACTTAGGATAAATTTATATCATAAAGCTTATGAATTAGGAATAATATTATTGTATTCCTTGTATTAAGCCCCATTGACTTAGCCCCTTTTCTTAATCCCGTATCCCCCTTTATCCCCTATGTAGTCCTATCCCCCCATACTCTTCTGTTTGAATTGGAATACAAAATTGATGTATTTTATTAATATAATCAAGTGTGATTACATATTAAATTTGTTCATATTTTTGGCCTTTCAAATCATAGGATCCTTGGCATAAATCACACAGGCACTCTGGCCTCAAAACATATATATGCAAAAGCACTCTGGCCTAAAACATCCTGGCTCACTAGCCTAATAGAAATATAGGAAACTAAATATCTAGAGGTCCACCGAGGGTGTTACATTCCCCTCTCCCTTATTTATGAATTGTTCTCGATGCATTATATACACATGTAGAAAAAAAATTCCTCAAAAAACTCCAAAAATATGTAGGTACTTCTCTCACATTGAATCCTCATGCTCCCACATTGCATATTCAACACCGTAATAGGTCCACTAGACCTTTACTAGATTTCTTGTTGATTTCTATGGAAACTTGACCTTCCTATCCAATATGCATATCGACTAAACTTGGAAGTCGTCTTCTTGCTCCACCTGGATCACATTCCCATCAATTATATGATTAACATTAGGAACATACTTTTTAAGTTAATAAACATGAACACATTATGTATGGGCATGGATGTAGGCAGTGCAAGCATTATGTAATAGGACAAATCCTTTCGAGGATCTCAAATGGTCCACAACATATTACTTCTATCTTTGGGAAGATTCCAAATTTTAACGAACTCTTCTTGACTTTCACTTTTAAGAAGACATGCTCATTCACTTTAAATTCTCTATGCTCATAATGTTTCTTCCTATTCTGAGTAACCTTTTAATTTTCCTTTATTTTACCATTTGTTCTTCCAATTCTTTGAGAAATTATGTTCCAGCCATTGCTCTTTATACTAAGTTGCCCCATGTCACTAGTGTGTTACACTTTCTACCATACAATTTTTCAAATGGACTCATATTTAAAGATGATTGATACCCATTATTATAAGAAAAATCAACTCAATGTATATAATTTTCTCATTTTTATGGTTTATCCATCACATACATTCTCAACATATCCTCAATCACTTGATTGACCCTCTCTATTTTCCAATATGATTCTGGGTGATATATTGTACTAAAATTTACATTTCTTCCAAATCCTTTAAATAATCACTTCCAAAAATTTGATGTCAACTTGGCATCTCTATGAGAAACAATTTACTTAGGAAAACCATGTAACCTAGGAATGTTTCTCATGTAACTCTTTACAATGTTAGTTTCCTTGTGATTTAATCTCATTAAAATAAAATATCAACTTTATTTATCTTACCCATCCACCACCATGATAGAATGATGTTGTGTCACTGTTCTGGGAAGTTTTGTCATACAATCAATTTTCACGACTTTCGATTTCCACTCTAGAATAAGCAATGGATATAGAAATTCAGTTGGATGATGGTGGCAATCCTTTACCTTCTAACATCTGAGACATATGTCTATATAATCAACCACCTCTTTCTTCATACCTAGCTAAAAATATTGACTCTTGACAATAATAATTATTTTTTTGTACCTCGAGTGTCCAACATAAGATAGATTATGCATCTCTTAGAAAACCATATTTTTCATATCCTTAGATCTAGGAAAATATAATCTTCTCTTATACATGAGTATTCCATCCTCCCTCTGCTCATAATCCTTAATTTTATGTTGAAAATTACATTGTTGTAATATTTCTTTTGTTTCAAAATAATGTTGGTCTGGTTTTGTAGCTTCCTAAATTCTATATTTCAAATCATATTTGTACATAGTAATGGTTATAGTATGCATATCATGCATCATCCACATGGGTGCATAAACAACCTTGTTCTCTTTTCCTTTGATATGCTTTATAGCAAAGTCATACTCAGTGAGGAATTCGGTCCATCTAATTTGTCTAGCATTAAAAGTTGGTTGTCCAAAAAACTATTTCAGACTAGATCATCTATAACACATATTTTTAGGAGAAGATGCATGAAATTCAGATGATAGCTTCCTAGATGCATAGCTATTTTTAGTAAATATGGTGGATGATTACTTCTCGAACATTGTACAATTTCTAAGTACACGCATGGCTCCATCTGAGATGAGAGTAGCACAAAATACACAACTGGTAGTGAAAGCAACATATTATCAGTTGATTGCAATGAATTTATACAATTTGGGTGTAGATGGAATATTGAGGTGTTGCATGTTGGAAAATGAGAGACCAATGATAATTGAAGAATCACATGATGGGATTACAGGAGGACATTATGCAAGGAGAGAAACTGCACAAAATATTTTGTGTTTAGGGATTTGGTGGCCTACACTTCAAAAATATGTGAGGGAGTACCGTTAGTCATACAATGTATTCCAACAAGTGGGAAGCCCATCTACGAGGGATTAAATGCCTTTTAATTCACAGGTTACCTAGCAATCATTTGAGAAATAGGCCATAGACTTTGTGGGGCCAATCAACCCATAAGAAATAATATCAAGGGAAAGGTACATAGTTACCGTGACAGATTATTTGACAACGTGGGAAGAAGCAACACCCATTACAGACTGCACTGCGGAGACTACTGTGCATTTTTTGTTCATGAATGTAGTCACAAGGTTTGCATGTCCACGCATATTACTCAGTAATCAAGGTACACACTTTATGAAAAATACAATTGCAACATTGACTGAGGAGCTCCAAATCCATAATCAAAAGAGTACCCCGTATCATCCTCAGGAGAATGGAATAGTGGAAGCTTTCAATAAAATCTTGGAATATTCCTTCACAAAAATTTGCAATGTAGGGCAGAACGATTGAGACTTTAGATTTCCTGCAGTATTGTGGGATTATAGGACTACAAGTAAGAAGTTGAAAGGGCATACACCTTCCAGGTTGTTCTATGGGAAAGAAGCACTAATGTCTATAGAGTTTATTCTGCTAGCATGCACATTGAAATAAAAATTGAGTGTTGCATATGGGTTATATTCTTTTCATGACTAGCTCTAGTGTCTACTAAATTGCGCTAGTAATGTAGGGGGGTTTGAGGAGGGTGGTATCCCTCCTACATGGGGGTTCAAGGGAAGCACCCCTAGATTTTTTTTGTTGATCGGGAAATGTGTCACATTTTTGCCTCTTTTTTCGTGTCACCTCGATTTTCATGTCCATTGTTGGGTGGTTTTTTGGCACATGGTTTTTTGCCAATGGTTTTCTATTTCCGGTTAAGGAATTAGGTTTGTTGACTAATTCAGGTCATTGGGATGCCTCTGGAACCTATGTATATTGTATTATAAACAATGTATGATGTGAATGAATATAGAATATGTTGGTTTTACTGGTTTGGGTTTCCAAGGGAAAACTATTTGTGTAATGTGTGTATTTTCCATTGTATCTTTTCTGTTCTTTTATTGAAAATTTGTTTGCACTAAGTAATTGTACAAGGATAAAATATACACTAATATATCATACACTGGCACAATAGAGTAGATATTGATATAGTTAATACATCTTGAGGAAGATCAGTTTTTCGTAGGTTTCCATCAGCGGGTTCAAAAAGAAAGAGAGAAGGCTTGGCATGATTGACACATTAAACAAAAGAAGTTTTAACTAGGATATGTGGTACTTCTCTATGAAAACAAGTTTATGAAACATATAGGAAAGTTTATAATGCACTACTCAATACCTTATGTGATCCAATAGGTAACAGAGACAGGTGTTGTGCAATTGGAAACCTTGAATGGGGAAGTCTTTGAAGGAATGGTGAATGGAAGTTGACTAAAACTATATAGAGATGATCAAAAGTGTGCACAATAATATGGGATGCACTAGAACACATGTATTATAGTAGTTTTACCATAGTAGCAAGAAAAACAAGGAAAAAAATAAAAAGTAGAAAACATAAGAAAATAAAATAAAAAGTAGATATAGTAAAAATAAAAAGAGTAGATGTAAGAACTTGCGTAGAAGGAATGGTTATTACAAATCAGAATAGAATGGCGCCAAGTTAAGAGATAATACATATAAAATACAGACTGTGAGGCACACAGATAACACAACAAACAACTAATGCACAATTTGGCAATTTCGAGACTGTTAAAATAATTAAAGAATGGAAACGAAGGTTATGAATTGAGAGTGACAGGCCATAAAAGTGTCGTATAAGTCTTAAAAGGTAAAATACACCAGAAATCATGACAAATCGGTAGTACGAGGGAAACATTACATGATGTATTTGGTAATGATGGATTATTTATTTAACAACTCATAAACCTCGGTGGATGATTGGACATGGCATTTAAGGAAGGATGAGATAGTTACATATGGAACGAAGACACATAAAAAAGATGAATTCATTAAATCTAAGTGATTGTTGCATGTAAGAGGGAGAAAATAGAGCGAACTAGAGAGAAATTGAGAACATATTCGAGCCAATAAATTTGAGCTACAACTACCTGCAAAGAGGCGTATCTAGTCTAGGAATCTGTCACAGAAGTGGAATGGCACTACCAAAGTTGGAGCACCATCTACAGTAGGGAGGAAATAGGTGAATAGACCAATGATGACACCAGAGTTCGAGGAGGTAGTTGGAGATTCGACTTCAGCACCAAAAGCGAGGTTCCAAAAAGACTAATTACCATCGAGGATGGATGATGCCTTAGAAATACAAGTACCAACCAATGGGAAGTACCCATTTATGATAGCACCAGTTCTTGTTGGTGTAAGAAGTGAAGAATATATTCTTGTGAAGATTTCTAGCTTAAAGTTTATGGACCATGATATCATAGATGCACAAAAATTCTCTGGGTTGTCCAAGGATCAATAATTTCACACTAGGAGCATCCCAGGCATAGGAGAAATCCTATTAGAGACACAAGAATGGGCATCAGGGTTGGAGAAAGAAGGAATAATGAACTTGATATAAATTTTGCATTTCGAGTGGAGTACAAAAATTAATACCTGTGTGAAGGTGTTACTAAGATGTTTTCACAAGGGGACACTTTGTCTAGACGCCCCAAAATCAATCGATACTATGGTAATTGCATATATTACAAGTCTACAAAATATGGAAAGGATCCAACACTGTTGTTCAACAAGGCGGGAGAGAGAACCCTTTCTGAGTCAATGAAAGATAAATTCTAGACATTTAGAGGAAAGAGGGGTATGGATGTTAAGAGCATCAATGATAAAAATGTGAGGTTTGGGACACATGTATTTTCCTATAAGTTGTTGAGAAAATGTTGAAAATATGAAGTCCCAACTGCGATCATTACAGTGGTAGAGAAGTTTGTTGAAGGGGTCCATATGAATTGGGCCACCTTCCTGGTGAACCTCTTTTTAGAGGATTGAACGAAGGCCTAGGAAAACTGAACTAAATTCCATTATGAATGGTTTCTAATCTTAATCACACCTATCGAGTGGCAAGAACTAGGGTATTACTAGCGCATGCACACATCAGGTAGAAACAATTTGGCTGCGAGGTATGCAAATTTATTGAACACAACAATTAAGAGAAGGCAAAGTGAAAGTAATGAAACATTTTTTATCCACTTGGAAAAGATTACCTATTTAGTTGTGCACACACCACACATATCAACAGAAATAGTAGAAGCATACAAGGACATCACACGATTTAGAGCCAACATGCACCATATGTATATGTAGGCCAAGAAGGATATAACACACCAATGGTTTCCAAATAGTTATAGGTTGACAACGATTGATGTGAGCTTGATATTCAATGACTGTGAGGAAGGATAGAATAACCTAGCAGAAAAGACAAGGCAATCACACAAGGAGGAAGAAAAAGAAAAAAGTGATGAGGAACAAGGTGACGAGCAAGGAAATGATCAAACTAATGGTGTCAGTTATATGTTTGGACCATCGACAGACCCCAAAATAGGAATGAAAATAGAGGATAAGGGAGAATAACAAGTAGGGGGGTTTCACAAGAAAACTAAGGTGCGTAGAGATACCCCATTCTATATATTAACTAATGATAATATGTACATAATTGGTTACCAGATACGGGATACCAAAGATGAAATATGGGAGGAAGCAGCAAGGAAGAAAGAAGAGAAACAAAATAAAGTGCATGATCAACTATGAGTACTCTAGAAGATGATATAAGAAACATGCATTACGCAAGAGCACAATTCTAGGGAAGGACAGTCCATGAGGTGAATGATAGAATCAAAAAGCGCACAATCAACCCTCAAATAGCTAATAATATGGAATAAAACCTTACATATTGTGATATATGTGCCAGATCTTCCAATGGACGAGTTACAAGAGAAAGTAAATTTGTTGGGCTATCTCAGTATAGTCGTATCAAGGATTGCCATGAGAAGACTACAATATTTACAGGCATGCCTATTATAGAAAATTAAGACCAGACGAGAGGAAGCAGCACAAAAGCTGGTCAAAATGAAGAATGAAAGAGATTAGTTATAGTAGGATTATGAGGCTGGACTCCAACAAAATAAGAACATTGAAGGTGAAGCAATGGAGCTCATGAAGGAAAAATATGAGGCTGAAGAAAGGGTGAAGAAATTCATCAAGGAAAACGATGAAGTTGAGGGAATAGTACAAAGAACCCAAGCAACAAACCAAAAGTTATATTAGTAAATTCATTAATTTCCCATAGTATTCGAAGCTAATATGGAGGAACACGTGTTAAAAATTGGTGAAGTCATTAAGGGCTTCAGGGAAGTATTTCACTCTCGAATCTCCACTCCTAATCTCCTTTGGAGTGCTAGTCCATTGGAATACATGATTTGTTGACACGTGCCCTCAGGAAATGGAAGGCCACGATTATCTCTGACCTTCGGGAATTCGTGGTTATTCATTCCTCCACACTCCAAATTTCTCGAACACGGGAAGTATGAAGGACTTCACCAATTAAATCTTGCACAAGTCCTCCATATCTAACAACTGTCTACTCTTCTGCGACTTTCTGAACGGATCTCATCCATTTGTTTCCAATATTTGATGACTCTTCCTCCCTTTGATATTTTTGAATGTTATTTCTCTTGAACTTTGAGGTTCGAAGGCTTTCAAACCCTGGCACATGCCTTGAACTGTTTCTTGGACTTGAAGTCTCGAAGGATTTTTTTCCGTGCACTCCTTGTACTCACCTTCATTAGAAAGATTCAACAATTTTCATCAGTGTCGACCATATGAACTCCTTGCATGGGTATTTCACAGAGAACTTATACTCAAAAGAGTATATGTGCACACCTTGCACTCTCTCTGCAAATATTCCCTCTATCTCTCCTAAGCTTTAGAGTCCTTTCAACGAATCTTGTCCTATGCACTCCTTGCATGGGCATTGTGTGTTCCTTGACCAAATATTTCAGAAGAGAAACAACAGAAACTTATGGAAATCTTAAATATTCATTCACATAAACATGAAACACATACATAGCCATGTAAAACACAATAAACATAACCTCATTTAATAAATTAACTCAAAGATAGATAAAATCCCAAGCATTCTAAGAAAACCTTCTCTATTATATTTATTCAGGAAATGTATACATGGATTCATAGAGTCCTCCATTGTTTTCTCAACAAATTCCTACACTGATATTCAACGTATCTCTAATATAATGGTCAGCATCCTCATTTAGGCATACAATACATATACTTATACATGGAGTGGTTTCTCGAGACTTCCTACCGATTACCTTAGTGCTATCATGTCATAGTTAATAAATTCATATGCTAAGGCTTATTATAATAAATGGCCATTACACTCAAATACGATTTGATGCTCCATATATGTACAATCCTCCAGGAGTTAAATAAAATGCGATCTCCTATGATCGTTTACAATGGATCTAGCCTCAAAAACATTTAAAAGGGCTTTAATTACAAGGCTTTCAAAAAATTTAAGATGATGTGCCCTCCTTTGGAATTTAAAATTGATTTGAAACGCATGTGTTGGGTGCTGAGTTGTCCTCCACCCAACCTCTTCAAGACTGATGACGATGCTCTTGCATCATCCAAGATTCGAAGGACTTCACACTATAACACTTTAAAAACATCTGAACGCCAAACTTCTGAACATATGCTATCTGGATCTTGGAGGCTTTGGAGCTTCGAAACTTCAGGCTTCGGAGGTCTCTTATTCAAATTACATCAAAACTCCCAAACTATGGACTTATGGACTCTCGAACAAGAATTTTTCGGGACTTCGCTACTTCGGGCTTTGGGAGAATTCTCCACACAACACCCCAAATCTCCTTAATGGAGCTAGTATCACTACCATGTGACCTAAGGCCAAGCCATAGGTAATCCATTAATGCATAAAAGAATTGACTCTTACTCTATTGAGTTCAATACAAAAAAATTGTAATACAATTCTTTTAATTGAATATTTCCATTTAAAAATGGATAATCCATAAGGGTACTAAATCTTACTTTGGAAACAATAATATTTTGAATAGTTAACACTAGTTTACAAGTAAAAGTAATATATCTAAGTGTATGAGAATAAGAGTTGTGTAATAACAGAAGAAAATCAAATATAGAGTGTAATAGAAGGAATAAGAAGTCTTTTTTGACTCTTCGACAAATAGTTACAACATTATTTATGAAATCAATTGCGATAGTGAATATATGCATTATAATAAGAATTAAAGCTTGGTAGAAATATTTGAACTTGGGCAATGTCTTTACCAAGATAGTCGATAGTGATCATGATAGACATATTTAAAAAAACATTGACTTATGGAAAGGAACTTATTCAAATTTTCCACTACCCTATCATGATTCATCATGATGATAAGTGTTGGAGCATGCTATTTTGGATAATTTTTGGGAATCATGTAGAATCAGATTGTGTGACATTTTGGTAAAGGAGCACTACACAGAGAAAATAGCTAGCACATTATTAGGAGTTAGCAAACAAGAAACACGAGTTAGTTAGGAAGTTTTGGGTTTTCCACTTTGTAACCATGTTGTAATGGATTTATCCCTAATAGAATACTATAAATATGTAATGGGTTTTGGGTAGAGTGAGAGCTTGAGTCTCGATTGATGGATAGTGAAGAGTGAATGCGTGGAGAATGGATCTTGGAGGAGAGTTTTGAGTGAGTTGAATATTAGTCAAGAGGTATGTGTGCACTGTAATATAGAACGATTAGGGAAGGTTTGGGTTGTAACTGAATAATTATGTATGAGTGCAGTGCACATGAATTTAATGGAGATTATGAACGAATGAATAAGAATCCATTCGTTTTGGATGTAGCCCACTTTATGGTGATCCACGCTAAAATATTGTTTCTTGATGTGCTTCTTATGTGTGTGATGAATGATTAATATATATCTATTGACCATTTGTGGCTATTGCACAATGATCGTGAATGTTTAGTATTCTGAATATGTCACTAATATATGTTGTTATTATCTTGTGCACTTAAGTTAATGATAAATGAATGAGTATTAAGTGGAGTAATGTAGTGCACATGGTATATTGCATGATAATTAAAGGTTAAGTAATGGAAACTTCTCACACAATAGATTATCCATAGTATGGTCATCTTGAATATATCACTTCCCCTCATCACTATAGAAACTTGGTTTTTGTAGCCTCTCTAGATGCCTCAGGTGATACTTCACTTGCTTTCAAGTGATTCTAAAAGGGATGATGTCTAAGGGTTTTGTTGGTTTATTATTGTTGAACCTAGATTCTTCCCATTGCGCGCCAACAAATGGTTCTGCTACCCAGGCTGGTCTCTGCGAATGAGGGGGATGTGGAGGCCCACTAAGGAGGAAATAAAAAAATGGTTGAATACTAAGGAGATCAAATTTTCATTAGATCATAATAATGATCAAAGAATATGTGCGAAGGAATGGTTACAAGGGTATGTTTTTACATATTTACATGAAATTTTCTTTGTTGACTTACTGAATGTGCTAGCAGAGTGGATCTAAATATTTATTGAACATATTGGAAGATATCAGACTATGATTATGAGGAATTGGAATCTTGAATTGTTATGATGAGTTAATGTAGTAAGCAATAAGACATCACGCACAACTGACTACTAGCTGGATAATGTGCTAGGAGGTTACGTTACTGAATTTTCCATAGATTGTACTCAATTGTACAGTGTTACTGAAAGAGAATTATTCAAGGGACCATGTGGAAGATACTTGAAGTCAATATCTACATGGATTAATATGTTGTTATGCAAAAAAGGAGTGATGACAATGGAATCTGATTGCTAAGCACCTTCGCACACATTGGGGAACTAGGGGTTGACCAGGGAATGATCTGGGCATAGAGAGGGATAAATAAAGAAAATGAGGAATGGATGGGCTGAGGACGTCGAGTGAAGGAGAGTGTGTGAAAAAAAAATATATTGGAATATTGCACAATGGTAAGATATTTAGACCAAATAAGAAGAGGATTGTAGCTAAAAGAGAAGGAAATCATAGTGATATCGAGGATAGAGAAACTATTGCAATATTTTATATTGAAGGGAGTCTATGCACATAATAAAATCTCCATTAGCTCAATATAGTAGAGGAGTATCCCACACATATCAGACTCTGCGTCGAACCCGCAACCCCGTGTGTGTCGCCAAGAATTGAGGTAAGATCAAATTTTTTGTCAATTGTAGTTAGTGGAGAAAATAAAAATAATATTGGAAGTAATCAAAGTAGTGGAAGTAGTACATTGAGTCAAAATCAGTTAGTGGTATCAGGAAAGGATACCATGTAGAACATGATGGCTGAAGTAGATCACACCTTAAGGATGCCTCTCTTTCATGGGGATGGTTTAAAATATATAGAACACCATTTGTTCATTTGTGACATGATATGGACTATGAAGAATGTCCAGGACAATGATGTCAAGATTTTGTAGTTGGTGACAACTTTCATAGATCACACACTATTATGGTATATGAAATATCATAATACTACACCTGCAGATAAGATGAGAACATTGACATAGGTAAGACAAGCCTTGTTAAAAGAATTCTATAAGCCTAAGTCTTAGTCATAGTGCATTATAGAGGTAAAGGAGATTAAACTGAAATTAGATGAATCAAAATGGGACAATGATCAAAGGTTTAAGATATTGAAAGATTGAACAATGTTCCATATTCTGGATGAGCAACATAGAGAATGGTTTATTGCAAGTTTATTGTCACATATATGTTGCCCTTTTATATAGCAGAAGATTGTGATGCAATCATAAGATATGGAAATTGCGATGAAATTGGAATCGTCCCCTATAGGAGATAATAACATGGGGATGTCTCAAGTCTAGATAGCTAGCCACATTAACTATTTTTTTATAGGAAATTATTAGAGGAAAATCAAATCACAAGGGAGTCTGGTGTATTACCTATAAAACAAAAGTTCTTCATAAAGATGAGTATCCAAAATTCCAGCAATAATTGAATATAGGATATCCAAATCCGTTAGGATTGGGGTGTGAAATTTATAAGACAATGGGTTACCACCCTCATAATTTTCCATTGATGCAAAAATATGAGAGCACTGTGAGAAAATTGTTTAGTAATTTATGTAAGTCCGGCGGACATGATGTGAAGGATTGTCGCATGTTGGACCTGACGAGATAAATCATTTTAGACTCTTATAGAGTCCAAGGTGAAGAAGTAGAAAGGTGATCACACAATTTAATACACCCAAAGGAGGATTTAGAGGTCGAGGAAGAGGATGATTTGGTAGAGGAGGAAGAGGAGAAATAATTTGTTATAACTGAAATCAACCGATACTTTTGGTGTGAGACCTCCTGAATCATTATATGACATTCACGCACTGCAGAGCATTGGACTATGAAAAAAAGTATTTTCCTCAACTAATATAAAAAGGAAAGAAATATGGAACCAAAACCAACATTATAACTATAACCAAAACATACAGATAATAGAAATAGAGGTGCATGACAAACAACCTAAGATAATAGAAATTACGTGTGGAGGAATGACAATTGGAGCAGATGCAATAGATCAAGGGAATATAATTCACGAGTGCATAAGGAAATAAGTAGAACCATTTCCATTGTTTGATCCGATAAAAGAGAAAGAGACCTATTAACATGCAAGAAAATAATTAATGAGAGCATACTCGATAACATCAACTTCGACCACACCACCCTTGTATGATAGATAACCAGTGTTTGATATGCCTCTAGTCTATGACCATTCAAAAAAGAAAGATGAAAATGTAAGAACTTTGAAAAGCTTCTTAAGAGGTTGTTTAGAATTAATGAAATATGAATTTGTGTTGATGGAGTGTCAATATTGATGGAGTTAGAGTGAAACAGACTTTGAACTGATCGAAATAGTATATGGAAATAAACCATATCCAACACTCTTGGGAATGATTGGGAATTTGATAATTATAATTCATTGACCTAAGAAGAGACTGATTGTATTCAAATTGGAATATTTGAATGTTACCATGTCGTTCTACCCTACGGAAGGAAGAAGGTATGTAGAACCAACAAAGCAAAAAGAGCTTGATAATTTTTGTAATATGCCTGCATGGATGGAAGATTATGTAAATCCTACAAATCAAGGTGTAATTAGTTGGAGGAGTATTAGTTCACGTGAATCATACATAGAAGAGGCTCTGGGGAATCATCAACAAAGACTACATGAAGTGTTGACAAGGAAGTGCGCTCAAATTACCTGTGCATTAAGATGGATTGGAACCAAAATAGTCGAACCTCCAAGGTATAAATATAATAACACTTATATAATCTTTTATCAATGAATTTCAAATGTAGATTCCAGATCATCAAAGACTCTTGGCCTTACATGTCACAGTGAAAGTGACTTCAATGAGATTGTGGAATGTGCACAAAGATGGCATAAGAGTTTGGCAACAATGAAAAATATTATTACAAGTCATATTCGAGATAGAGAATGAAAGTATCATGCTGGATTTTAGTGGAGTACATTATTCGATAGATCATGTTACGAAGTGTACTACGTAGTGGATATCAGTACCTCAACAAGAATGGATGAATTTATTTGTGAATACTTTGGACACTATTACGAAGAATTTCTACATAACACTAGAAGTGCGCAGAGAAACAATGGATTGGGAAGAGTTGACCACGACCTTCAAGGTAAAATTTAGTTTTGAAAATCATAATCTTTTGATTGACTCAGCCTTGCAGGTTATCAAGAATAATATCTTCGCATCAGAGGACTTGTTGGGATTAGTACTTTTATATAGTGTTCCTAGAGTTATTGCGATAGTTAAAGAAGTATTGCACTACTATAATGTTGCTGAAGAAAATCAAGATGATGAAGACCCAACGAATGATAGAGGCAACCTACGAACAAACTTTGAGACCCAAAAATAGCCTTTTGGACCTGGAGAGGGCTCTCTCGGGAGACATTGTCTCGGTATAGGATATGGATTTACGTTCTCGACTAGATTTAACACCTTTGAATAATAAGTTCTGGTTCTATTGGTGAAAGAGAGTAAGACCTCGGCCTATGGAGTCAATTTAAGAAAACGATAGAAACAAATGACTTGGTGACTAAACTTTAGAGGATAAAGGCTAAGTAAGCAACCGTTTTCATTTTCAAATCTTCTGTGTGGTGAAGGGAAAAAAAATGAAGTGAATCGGAGCACCGATGAGGATGAATTCATAGTTAAATTAAAGGAAAGATGGTTTGTCTAAATGGCGTGAATCCTAGGGCGCTGCACAATGAATCCCAGGTTCAAAATTACATTCTGATTTAGACATAAATAGATATGAATAAAGAATACATGAAGTATGTATGCAAAGAAAGGAAACAATACATCTAACTGCTACAATTAGAATATTTTCATCAAAGCTTAAGGACTTTTGCATTAAATTTTGATCGAGTTAAAACTACATTCAATAGTCATTGTCTACACTAGTTTTGCTAACCAACCTGGCTTACATTGAAAAGATAAAATATATAGGTGGGGGCATTGCATGGGCTACCTTTCTCTCTAGCTACTATACCAGGAATTTAGGAAACTGACTATTCTCCGTTAAATGACTTTTCTCATGATGCCTTTCCCGAAATAAAAACCAACTGTATTTGGTCACATCATAACCGATTCTCTTTACCACAAGGATTTGGTTATCAACAAGGTCTCATCATGGCGAGAGTGATGTGTCAATGCTTTCCTTCGATAAGGTATTTGAATGATCAAGTGCTCTGTCAGAATCCTTCCATCCACTATAACAGACTTGATTTTTTCTGTGTGCTCATTTGTTGGGGTGCATATGTGGTGAGTGACTATTGATTGTTCCAATCATTACCAAAATGACAAAACCATATAAGGGATACACCTTCTTCAAAATTTTCAAGATCCATGCCACATTTGAGAATAAAAGAATGAACTCAGTTAATCATGTTTCTTTTGCACGCTGGCAAGAGCTACACAGATTTTCTCCCTGATCACTTAACATTCTCTGAAGTGCTACACATTCCTCTCTTCCGACATCATCTATGTTTTGTGCAGCTATATGATTTTATCCTACGCTTCTCTGAGCTATCTCTTGAGCCACGTCAAATTTCCTTTGTGACCTTGTGATGTTGACACTTCAAGGGTCTTCACAACTAACTATTGTCTTAATTCTCTATTTTCTTGGTAAAGATCGACGATAGAGAGCTATGCTTGTTTCAGTTGTTGAGATGACTCTCAAACATCTGTGCCTTCGACATCCATACTCCTCATTATGTTCAATATTTCTTGACTCATACCTTCAGTAGGTTCCAGCTGAATGGCAAGCATAAGTAATTTTTTGGTAGCTGACTTTGTGCATGGTTCGCTTGGGACTCAGGTTTCCACAACTTCCTTATTCTTCTTTGGCTTGTCGCTTCTCCAGGTTATTTGTTTTTGGGGAGACAGGGCCTCTAATGTTTTTCCTTCTTATGTAGTCTCTTCCATTCCATCCTCCACGCAATGTGATATTACCCTTTCTACGGGTAGAGGGAAATGTCCCTTTGGATCTTTGGGGATGCCTACTGTGAGATAGAACGAATCCGAGTCACTTCCCAACCATCTTAATTCCTAAAATATCAACAATTTAATTAGAGAGACATGAAAGAGATCCTTTTTCGATTGATCTGCTCCATCCTGGGCATTGTTCTCCATCTCTCGGAGGCTTTGGTGTAAGAATAAGGGTAAATTTAAAGGTCTCCTTCCTATGAAGTGCATGAAAAATCTAATGTGATGCGATTGTATTATGTGGAACCTCCCTTCACAGGTGAAATATTTCCTAATCACTCCAAGTAGTTTCCAAAAAGGTTCTTGCAAATATCTACTCGGAATGTCCGTCTTGACTTTCCCACCTGAACAATTTCGCTTGATGAAATATTCATAGCACCGCACATCTAAGTTCATGCCTTTAAACCAGCTTTTATCGTGTAGAGGGATATTTGTTGTGGTTGAAAAAGTTTCCTCAGTAACCTGGAAAGTGACACGCAATATCACCATACAATATCCATCGAAGCTAAGTGTGAACTGCTCAATTGGTCTCATATTGTATCCTTGAATTTTCCTAGAAAAATACATGCACCTGAATTGTTCGAAAGATGCTCCGACCTCTGAATTTTTGTTGATCAAACTCAAGTTTTGGGGCTCAGGCCCAATGCTTCTACCACTTCACGTTCACTTCCTTATGTTTTGGGATGGTTCCATGGTGCAACACATATTTGTCCTATGTGCAGTGTATTTGGCATGAGTCCAACGTAGTGATCTTGATAAACCTGGGCTTGCGAGAAGAAATACAAACAATGCATAAGCTTGACTGGCAAATAGAATGCATCCAAAACATCCATAATTTATAACAGAGCGGGCGGGAGGTGGAATCGTGCCAGGGAACACTGAATTCAAGGCAAATAGATGTTTCGAAGCGAACTAAATATTTTTCGTAGCACATCCACAGATGTTTCGAGGGGAACTAAATATTTTCAGGGCATGTAAAGTATAGTTGATAAGGGCTGCAGGGCATACGTGATACGAGCATCGTGATTTGTTATTCTTTCAGCCATCATATTGAGATGATGATGGTCATTGCACTTGTCGATGTGACTTATATTTAACAACTTTCCTCGACCCTCAGCACATAAAACTTCATTTTTTATAGGACCCGACTCTTTGGGAACAGACTTGTACCATTTACACATGTTTTGACTCTGACATCCCTTCCCGACTCCAAGGGCCAACCGTCCACTTACTGACTTCGACCCCTTTGTTGTTCAGTACTTGAATTCACATGCTTTGACACAAGGGCCATAACTCGACTAAGACCGACTCTAACTAAAAATAAAAATGATGACGCTAATAGTTGGCTCCAACGAGGATGCTATCCTCCTAGAGAGGTAGAAAAGAACAACAGATTGGGTGCCTGACCATTGGGCCTTATTCGACTTTTGGACACTAAAACAATGAAAAAAAAAAAATGCAACCTAAAACTTATTGACACAGTTTCGACAAGATGCAGCATAAACTCAGGGCCTTCACTTCGGGCTTAATTTTTTTTCGACACACTGACTCGAAACAAAAATAAAATGATTATTTACAGTGACATGTGAATTAAATGAAATTTATTGTACCAGATACTATTTGAGGAACCTACCATTTACAGACCCCCAACCAATTCACTCTCCATTTAGTTCTTCTAAAAAATAAGCGTTATTCTTGCCATATGCACTAATTTTGAAAGGACCTGTCCAAAGATGATCCAATTTTCTGTTATTTCCTTTATCTTCATTCATCGCGTCTCATTTTAGCACCATATCCCCCAACTAAAATTCCTCCCACTTAGAGTGCTTGCCAAATTTTTTCTTCATACTCTCCTGGTGGAGTTTTGATCGATTATACACCTGCTATGTGTGAATCAGCTGAATTATTCTCCTCTTTGTGTCATCTGTCCTGGCTTCCTGTTCTTGCAAAAAATTCCTAACGGGAAACCCCAGTGAGATAGGGAAAATTTCATCTGCGATGTATATGATATGGAATGGAAACGTTGATATGGACTTATTGGTAGTGATTATGTCCTCCCATAGTGTATAAATAAGCTTTTTATGCCATGCCTTCTTGTTGTCTTGCAGGAATCTCTTGATGATCCTAGTTAAACTTTTATTTGACGATTATGCTAACCCGTTTTGCTGTGGGTAATACACTGTAGAATGTCCAAAGGTTATGTTTTAATCCTGACAAAACTTATCCATCTTATTGGACTTCAATGCGACCACGTTATCTATTATTATCTTGATAGGGCATCCAAATCTCGATAGGATGTTTGTCTCCAGAAATTGAATTATGACTGTGTCAGTAGCTTGCTTCGTTGGAATAGCTTCTATCCATTTCTTGAAGTAATATGTGGCCATGAGTATCCATCTATGCTAAGTCGAGGATGGAGGATGGATTTCCCCTATAAAATCCAAGCCCCATTGTATGAAAGATTCTTTGACCGAGATTGGTTTCAGTGGAAGGGGTTGCATCTTTCTCCTTCCATCGAAAATATGACATTCATGGAAACTATAAAATTCTTTGTAAACATCTACAAAGATGCTAGGCTAATAATGTCATGATCTTAGGTTTTTCTGTGTGGTGTTTTTCCAGTAGTGATGTCCTCCACAGTCACCTTTATGGAATTCCTCGATACAGTGTTTCGCATTGTTTTCCAACAAAAAACTCAGTAATATCCCTCCAGGATCTTTCCATTACAGAGAGTTATCCAAGATTCAGAACCTAACATGTTTGAGCTTCAAGAATCTGGCCTTGCACTTACTTAAACCTGGAAGGGCTTACATATTTATCAACACATATATGATGTCTGTATACCATGGTGAATCGATGAACCTTTGAGACACCTATGCATTTATTTCTTCCTAAGGATTCTATGACATATCAGCGATGAAGTTGATTCCCAAAGTGTCATAGTCTGACTACACCATCAGCTTTGCAAGGCCCTGACCCTTAATCAACTTCGTGGGCTTAATTTCAAGGTGATATTCTAGCATGTCCTCTATCCACTTACCTCTCCTTCCCTCAGGGTCAGGTTGAGTCAGGATATCCTTGACTGAGTTGCTGGGAACATAAGTGATAACGTGGGAGTGTAATATGTACGTTCTGAAATCCTCTAGGGATTTTACTAAGGCGTATGCTTGTTTCTCCATAATTTTGTACCTTAGTGGATAATCCCTCAGCATCCTGCTGAAATAGGGTATAGGCTTCTCAAAGTTTTGATCGTATTTTTGTAATATCACATCAAAAATTGTAGTCTCTGAGGTGAATGAAAACAAGATGAAGTATTTCATGAAGTCTGGGTTGGCCAACACGGGAGATTTAGTTAGCACTACCTTGATATATTCAAATGATTTCCTAGAATTCGTGTTCCACATGATCTCGTTCCCCTTTCTAAGCATGAAGATGATATGTTTTATAATTTCTACCAGGTTCATGATGAATCTTCTCAAGAAATTTACCTTTCCTAGGAAGGATTTCACTTCCTTCTTACTGTGTGAAGTGCCAATTTTCATGATTCCTTCGACCCTGTTGGGACCTATCTTAATACCCTCCTTTGAGATGATGTTCCCCAACAACTTCCCTTCTTACATCATAAAATGTGTCTTTTTTGGATTCAATGATATGCCGAATTTTCTGCATTTCTGGAAGACCTTCTTTAGATGCTCGAGGTGTTGTTCGTTGGAGTAAGAGTACACTATGATTTCATCCAGATAGATCATGATAAACTTTTTCCTTTCCTTCTGCAAATTCTATGTCCATCACCCTCTAGAAAGTGGATTCGATGTTCATCAGGCTGAAAGGGATCTTAGCATACATGAACATCCCCCCTGGTGTCGTAAAATTCATCTTTTCCCTGTCATCTAGGTGGACCATGATCTAATTATAACTCGAAAAACCTTCTAGCATGGACATATTCTGGGACCCCACTACCTTTTGCAAAATATAGTCCATTTTAGGGAGCACGTAGTGGTCCTCTAGGGACACTTTGTTTAAGTTTCGAAAATCCACACACAATCTTATTCCTCCACTCTTTTTTCTTATAAGCACCAGGTTGGCCACCCACTTCGAAATCCTTAAAGAAATGATAATTTTAGATTTGAAGAGTTTCTTTACCTCTTTTCCGATTAGCAGTAGTAGCAGGTGATTTGTCCATCTCATCTTTTGTTTGAAGGGCCTCTGGTCTTCTTTGCGAGGAATGACGTGCTGAATCACTTTGGTGTTGTAAACCTTTAAGTCGTCACAAATCCAAGCGAAAACATCAGGGAAATCCTTCATGATCTTGATGTAATCTTTTTTAACCTCTAGATTGAGCATTTTCGACAATTTAATTATTTTTGGGTTTTCCTGAGTCTTGATGTTGCAATATTTGACATCCTCATCATTTGCAGTGATATTAGGATTTCTAGCCACATCGTTTTCATCAACAACTTTTCCAATGGAACTAGCTCCTTTGGGATGATGTTATTTTTCAGATTTACTATGTCCCTTCCCACTATTTGGTTCTGGAACAGGTTGTCATTATTGTGTGTATCTACACTCCCATATTCGTCACAAAAACACTCGTCATCAATGTTTATGTTAGAAAACTCATCGCTCATATGGAGAAATCTCTCCACCTTTTTGTCTTCCTCAAACACCTACCAATATTTGATATTATTAGGCACCGTCGGGCTGTGTTTGAATTGATCTCGTATTTTTTATGGGAATTTTAAAAACCAAAGCCGAGGTGGCCAATGCATCGACAATTTGATTTTTCCCCTTCAGGATAGCCAATAGATTATAGTACAAGAATTCTTCGAGGAGGTCCAACACCAAGTTCCTGTACGCCATCATCCTGGGGTGTTTATATTGATATATTCCTTTCAGTTGGTTTATAACCAACTCGGAGTCCCCATGTATTTCTATCCTCTTTGCGCCCAATTCTTTCAAAACCTTCAGGCCCAAGATTAGTGCCTCATAGTCAACCATGCTATTTGTACATTCGAAAGAGAGATTGTATGAGCAGAGTTTTGTGCCCACCTTGGGAGGACTTATCAACACACCGGACCCTACCCCTTCTTTGATGAAAACACCATCGAAACTCATGTTCCATGTCTTGTTTTCTGCATGGTTCTTCTGGTCGATGTAATCTACTACTCATCGCACGGATTTATCATTTGCAATCATGATGGATGTCTTCACTTCCTATTCAAAGCTGAGGTCATTATAGAATATGGAGGATCTGACCTCAGTGTCGACGGAGTAGATAGGATGGTTATTTGGCTATGTCTTACTACTCACCATGTACTTCAGTAGTACTTCTCTATATAACTGTCTCTCCTGGACAAAGACAAGAATGGTAGAATATGACATGTCCATTTGCAGAGTTCCCTTTAATTTCGCAGCCCACAAACTGGATAACAACATGCCAAACTTAGGGGGTATATCGGCCACAACCACATCCATAACCATGTTCTTTGAAGGAATTTGGGCTAGAAACACGACCAAGTCTTTGACGAATCCCAGACATTTGAATTTCATTGAATCGAAAGAAAAAGGGTCCTTATAGGGCATGGTGGTGTCCAAACGCAACTCGTCCATGATCACCTTTGGCATGAGGTTGTGTGACATGCCTAAATGCAGCATGGAATTATGCAAGGTCATGTCATGGACTTTGAGACTAACATAGAATGAGGGAATGTCCTCAGTATCGCTTGTCTCCTCTACATGCGGACCAAATAAAATAGGAGGGTGATAGTCCTAGACATTCAAAATGTCGGGGTTTCTCCCATTTTAAGCATCTTAATAATCTGCTCCCGATATTCACCCTTTCTGATAAGTTCTTTAAAATGAACAGATATTTTGATCTTGGCCATTTCATGCTCAAATTTGAAAGGGGAAGAGATATTTTATACCTCTTTTCCACACGTTTCCCGGCTTGTTTCCAACGCTTTCCTCGGGACCTCCTCCTTTGAATTTTCCTTTTCAGTTGCATCTGTGGTTGGGTTGTCTGGATTTGGTCATCTTGTGGAAGGGGTATCCATTGAAGGTTTCCGTATGGGATTTGTCTGTTGAGGTTCGATAGCCTGCTTCTCTCTTTGGAGGTTGCATTTCTTCTGAAACTGCATGATGGCATTGTGATAACATTTCCTGAACTCTTTCGTTTCCCAGGACAACAAGTCATCTATATCGAGCATAATATTTTCATTTTTTCTCATGTATTGATCATGTTCTCCCTTCGTCAAAAACACACATGTGTCCTTGTCATTGAAGTAAAGCATTTGGACTTGGAACATCTAATCAAAATCCTCGTCTGCATAATTATTTTGGAACAGAGGTCTTGTTTGCTAGTCACCCTGGTCTTTATGATCCCTTTGTATGATTTGAGGGACCTAACCCCTCATGAGGTTTTGATTTCTAGGTTGGGGGTCATGTTGTTCTCAGGAAAAAGGTCGGTTTCCCTTGGAAATTATTTCCATAAGTTTCTCCATCGTCTTCATCACCAAGTCAATTTTTTCATCCAAGGATCGAGATGTCAATGGTTGTGAATCCCCTTGGGGTTTCTTATCGCCTATGTTGAATATTTATTTTATCTTCTCCAAGTCCATCAGATTTACCTCGACTTCGATTGCATCGCTCATCATGGCATCTATATTTGTTGATCTTATTTCTCTCAACATCAAGGTGAAATCGTTGTCGAAGGAATGGATGTATCGTAGTTGTGCAACACCGGGGGGTGGTTGGAATTCTGCAGGAATTGAGTTATACACCCTCATGAAACGGGCTCAGAATTCATGCACCATCTTCTTCAGTGCCCTCTTCATGTTATTGTAGTGCATCAACAACTACAAGGGGTTCTTCTTGTCTCCCCATCTAGTAATGACAGACGTTTCGAATGTGGTGAAGTCTTGAATGCTTGTTGTTGGGAGGGATTTGAACCATTTCCTCACCTCCCTCGGAAGACTCTACATGAAAAATCTCATTTTTGTGTCTTCATAGTTCACCTCCTCTAGGTCGACAAAATCATTGAACCAATCCAGATGCTTTTGGGCTGAAACGTTCCCTTCAACATCATAGAGCTTGATCCTTTGGCTGTAATTATAGGAAAAATCATCTAGTTGGAATGGTAGAATGATGGGGGTGAATCTGGTAGCCACGGATCTAGGTAGGTTAGGGATTTGGGGAATATTCTTAGGTATCAGAGCTTGAAACCTTTTATGGTCAAAGACTATATTGTCCAAACTGGTTTCTGAATTAGACCTGAATAGGGTTTGCTCAATTAGGGTGTCAAAATCAAGATTGCCAATTCTTTTCGCACTGTATTTGTGTAAGGAAAGGTTTTTTTCTAGGTAGTAGAACGAGTTCGGTGCTTGCTCCCTAGTCCTGCACAGAAGTTTCTCGGGGTCGCACACAGGCTCAATAGGGTTTGGGTCAAGATTTTCTCTGGTATAGGTCATCTTTAGAGAAAGTGTTCCTGAATCACACTACTTTCTGCTACTAGTCTTTGACTGGAGTCGTAAGGGTAAAGGTTTCAACCGATACAAATGTTTTTTGCTTTGTTACCCTCAGGTGTCAAAACTATAAATTTAGTCATTCTCCCAGGGAAAATTTATTTAATTTTGTCCTCGACAATGACGCCAGAATGATAGCTCTCTGTAAACTTCATTCAACTGAGAAACGAATAACAAAGAAAACCTACAAACCAAATTTGAGACCCAAAACTAGCCTTTCAGACCTGGAGAGCACTCTCTTGGGAGACATTGTCTCGGTATAGGATATGGCTTTAAGCTGTTGGTAGATTTAACACCTTTGAATAATAAGTTCTGGTTCTATTGGCGAAAGAGAGTAAGACCTCGGGCTATATATTTTGTTTAAGAAAACGATAGAAACAAATGACTTGGTGACTGAAATTGAGAGGATAAAGCCTACGTGAGCAACAATTTTCAGTTTAAAATCGTTGTGTGTGGCGAAGAGAAAAAACACATGAAGCAACTCGGAGCACCACTGAGGATGAATTCAGAGTTAACTTAGAGGAAAGATGGGTTGTCTAAATGGACCAAATCATAGGGCAATGCGCAACGAATCCCAGGTTCGAAATCATGTTCTGATTTATACATAAATAGATATGAATAAAGAATACAGAAAGTACATATCCAAAGAAAGGAAACAATACATCCAACTGCTACAATTAGAATATCTTCATCAAAGCTTCATGATTTTTGCATTAAATTTCGATCGATCTCAAACTAAATTCAATTGTCACTGTCTAAACTAGTTTTGTCAACCAACCTGACTTACATTGAAAAGATAAAATATATAGGCAGGGGCACCTATTAGGATACCCTTCTCTCTAGCTACTATCCCTAGAATTTAGGAAACTGATTGTTCTTCGTTAAATGAATTTTTGCATGACGCCTTTCCTGAAATATAAACCAACTGTATTCGGTCGCATCATAACCTCTTGTCTTTTCCATAGGGATTCAGTTATCAACAAGGCCTCGTCATGGGGACAGTGATGTGTGGATTCCTTCCTTCAACAGGGTATCCTAACGATTAAGTGCTCTGTCACACTCCTACCATCCATTGTAATGTCCTTCATTTGTGCCACATGCTCATTTGTTTTGGTGTGCACATGATGAGTGATTGTTGACTATCGCAGTAATTACCAAAATGAAAAAACTGTCTAAGGACGAAGCCTTCTTCAAAAATGTCAAGATCCTCTCCATGTTTGATAATACAAGAATGAACTCAGTTAATCATGTTTCTTTTGTGCGCTGACAAGAGATGCACGGAATTTCTCGTCGATCACTTCACATTCTATGAAGTGATTCAAATTCCTCTCTTCCGACATCCTCTATGTTTTGCACAGTTGTATGATTCTATCCTGCGCTTCTCTGAGCTATCTCTTGAGCCACATCAAATTCCTTCGCGAACTTGTGATGCTGACACTTCAAGGGTCTTTGCAGCCAACTGTTGTCTTAATTATCTATTTTCCTGGTAAAGCTCAGAAATATCAAGTTGCACTTGTTTCAACTGCTGAGACAAATCTCAAACATCCGTACCTTCAACATCCATCCTCCTCATTTTGTTCAATTTTTCTCAACTCGTACCTTGGACAGGTTCCAGCCGAATGGCACGCATAAGTATTTTTTTGGCAACGAACTTTGTACGTGGTTCGCTTGGGACTCAGGTTTCCCCAACTTCCTTCTTATTCTTTGTCCTACCTCTTCTCTAGGGTATTTTTTGTTGGGGGAACAAGGCCTCCAATGTCTTTCCTTCATACACAACCTCTTCCAATTCAGCCTCTGCATAGTGTGATATTACCCTTTCTGCGAGTAGAGGGAAATATCCCTTTGGATCTTTGGGGACGTCTATTGTGATCAAGAACGAATCCCATTCACTTCCCAACCATCTTAATTCCTCAATTATCAACAATTTAATTAGTGATACATGACAGATTTTCATTTTCGATGGATCCAATCCAGCCTGGGTGTTGTGTGCCATCTCTCGAAAGCTTTGTTGTAAGAGGAAGGGTAGATTTAAAGGTCCCCTTCTTGTGAAGTGCATCAAAAATCTAATGTGATGCGAATGTATTCTATCGAACCTCCCTTCATAGGTGAAATATTTCCTCATCAATCCAAGTAGTTTCTGAAAAGGATCTTGTAAATATCTGCTCAGAACGCCTGTCTCGACTTTCCCACCTAAACAATCTCGCTTGATGAAATCTTCATAGCACTACACATATAAGGTCATGCCTTTATACCACCTTTCAATGTGTAGAGGGATCTTTATTGCAGTTGAAAGAGTTTCCTCAATCACCTGGAAAGTGACACCCGAGATCACCACGCAGAATCCATCTAAACTAAGTGTGAACTACTCAGGTAGTATCGTATTGTATCCTTGAATTTTCCTGCAAAAAGCCATGCACCTGAATTGTTTGAAGGACGCTCTAACCTCCATATCTTCATTGATCAACGTCAAGTTTTGGGACTCGGGCCCAACGCTTCTGCAACTTTGTGTGCCCTTCATTATGTTTTGGGAGGTTTCCATGGTGCAACGCGTATTTTTCCTATGCATGGTGGATATAGCATGGGCCCAAGGAAGTCATCTTGATCAACCTAGGCTTGCGAGAAGAACTACAAACAATGCATAAGCTTGACTGGTGAATAGAATGCATGCAAAACATTGATAATTTATAACAGAGCGGGAAGGAGGTGGAATCATGCCAGGGAACACTGAATTCATGGCGACTATATGTTTTGAAGCGAATTGAATATTTTCTGTAGAAAATCCACGCAACGATTACACTTCGGGGTGTGTAAAGTACAACTGATAAGGGTTGCAAGGAATACGTGATACAAGCACCATGATTTTTTATTCTTTTAGCCATGATAATGAAAAGATGATGGTCATTGAACTTGCCGATGTGACTTCTATTTAACAACTTGCCTCGACCCTCAACACATAAAACTTCCTTTCTAATAGGACTCGACTCTTTGGGAAAGGACTCGTACCATTTACACATGGTTTTATTCTGACATCCCTTCCCGACTCCAAGGGACAACTGACCACTTTCTATCTTCGACCCCTTTGTTGTTCAGTACCTGAATTCACATGCTTTGACACACGGACCATAACTCGACTAAGACCGACTCTAACTAAAAAGAAAAATGACAACGCTAACATGAAAAATGCATTTTTTGTTATCCTTTTTGAATTTTGTTAGGCCATGTGGTGTGTAAACAGGGATTGTAAATGGATCGTGTAAAGATAGCAGTGATTGTTAATCTACCACTACCAACTTGAGTGTGACAGTTGAAATCCACATTGGGTCATATAGGATATTATAGAAATTTCATCAAGGGATATGAGGAGATCATAGTGCATATGGAGAAATTGTTGAAGAAGAAAGTAAAGTATCGGTGGAATGATGAATTTCAGAAGAGTCTGTAAACATTGAAACATAAGATGAACATTGCGTTGATTTTAGTTTTTCCTTACTAGAGCAAGGAATTTCATGTTCATGTGGATTCCTCATCTATAGGATTATAAGTTGTTTTGGCACAGCAAAGTGAAGGAGATATAAACCATCCTATTTTATTCACCAACATGAATTTATCATCTACAAAGAAGAACTATGATAGAATGATAAGATTTGGCGATGGTGTATGCCTTGCAGAAGTTTAGACATTACCTACCTGGATCGCATTTCAAAATGCATACATACCATAGAAGTTTAGACATTACCTACCTAGATCGCATTTCAAAATGCATACATACCATTCTGCACTGAGATACCTAGTTAACAAGATGATCTTGGGGGGAAGATTATGAATATGGATGATATTGTTCCAGGAATATGACTTTGAGGTGACCGTGAAATCAAGAAATTTTAAATCAGGACCAAATCATTTATCACTCCTATTGTCAGGTGAAGATGAATGGAACTTGTGTTACAGTTTATGAGACATGCACTTATTTGCAATTCATACGGTGGATGAGTATTTTGAATACATAGTTCAATTTTTGGGCACAAGAGTATCTCTATCAGACTTCATAGTGGCACAAAAGAATAAACTAGTAGTGAAGGAAACAAACTACTATCTAATAGAAGGAAATTTGTACAAGTTAGGCGCAAACGATATTGTTTGACGTTGCGTATTGGAGCATGATAGAAATATTGTACTTTCAGAGTCACATGAAGGGGTTGTAGGAGGTCATTGTGCAAGGAAAGAAACAACTTATAAAATTTTGTGCATAGGATCATGGTGTCCTACCCTTCATAAAGATGTTAAGGAATTTTGCCAAAGTTGTGATGTTTGTCAAAGACTTGGAAATCCATCCATGAGCAATGAAATGTCCTTAGTTCCACAAGTGACATTAAAAACATTTTACAAGTGGGAAGTGGATTTTATAGGGCCGATTAATCCACTAGCTAAGAGGTTGGGAGCTAGATACATAATTACTGCAATAGACTGTCTAACCAGATAGGCCGAGGAAAAGTTAGTCAGAGACTGCAGCGTGGATACAACTGTGTAATTTTTATTTGAGAATGTGGTGACATTATTTGGATGCTCAAGAGTACTTATGAGTGATTAGGGAAGTCACTTTCGGAATAAGACGATTGCAATATTGATAGGGGATTTTCAGATCCATCATCAAAAGAGTACAACATACCATCCTTAAGTAAATATCACAATTGAAGCATTCAACAATATATTTGAACATGCACTGAGAAAGGTTTGCAACGTAAGTCATGATGACTAGGAATTCAAAATTCTAGCAATTTTATGGGCATATAGAACCACGAGAAAGACGATTACATGACAAACTCCATTCAGGTTGATGTATGGACAGGAAGTTGTTATGGTGATGTAATACATAGTACCACATATGTGCATTGTTGCGATGACATAGATTACAAATTCAGGTGCATTGGAAATGAGACTATCAGAACTTATGGAATTAGAAGAAGATCGTTTTGTCACAAGTTTCCATCAGCAAGTTTATAAAGCACGCTAGAAATCTTGACATGAAATACATATCAAACGAAAAATATTTCATATAGGAGACTTACTGTTACTCTATGACAATAAGTTTCTACAACATCCAAGTGGAACCTATAGTCAAACCATGATGTAATCTATTGATTAATTGGGGTACATAAGTAAAAACATAGGTTACACTTATGTTTCCACGACCACACAAAATCAAGTATTTTCTCTTACACTTCTCATTACTCACTTGCCTTCGTAACTCATCATATTACTTATTTCCATTATGTGTATAAACTTTAAGATTTTTAGGAAACTCCATCATAGCATTAGTCTAATTGTTGATTTTCAAAACATTATACATTGGCTATTGTAAATGACCACTAAAATATATAATTCCATTCATTAAATTCCATATAGTTCTCACACATTGGATCCCTTAAAATCTACACGACCCATGACTAATTGTTTACCACTACATAGAATTAAAATTTGTGCTGGTTATAATTAAGAGAGAATGGGTGGATCTCTTCATTAAATAGGCTCTCATGTCACCCATTCAATTCTAATATACGACTCACTTGTAACTCAAACCCTATCATGCCATATCAATGCCATATGTGTCTGAAATGAATCCACTCTATGTTTTATTGGGTGAACGTTCGACATGTATTTAGTCACAGAGAGTTTTAATAATAATGAGTAGTGATAACTCCAATTTAGAGTCATAGTTAGACTTGGCACGTAAATATTCACCAACCCGAACTTGTAGTATTGTATTGACTCTTAATAACTACATGTAATGGCGTGAATAATCTTCACCCTTACCTGTTGAGATCATTTCAAAGAGGTAGGGTATGAAACATAGCTCCACCCTCTTTCACTGTCAACTCTCCCTCTGGTTTGTTTGAAAAAAATGCAATCGCTCAGACCGAATAGTCTTCACATCCGATTAGTTTTATCATTGCAACAATTGTGTTAACAAATTTGTTGGGCTTAGATTTGTTTTCAAGTTCAATACTTATTTATTTTTCCTCATGTCATTTGTTGTTACAGTTGTAGACGCATAAGTGCCACGATTTGCAAGGATTCAAAAGATAAAAGGCCAAGATTTCCATCTTTTTGAGCGACGTCCAGTAAGTAATCTGGCTACTCATTTGTATTGTAATTATTCGTTGTGTTCCATTGTTTTTATGTAAATTATTTCTCTGATAAAAATAAATATTCTTGTTTTCCTGAATGCCAGAGAACTCATTATTATGCTAAAGAAAATAATTCCGGAGGTCATGAAGGGTTACTTAGATAATTCGCCCCATGTAACGATTTACCTTCTTCACAAAATGTGTTTCTTATATTTTAAACTATCATCATGACTATGTTATTCCTAAATCTATTCTCTGGTTTGTTGCAGATATATTTTCTTAAGAGATGAGGTTGTTGATATTCCAACTGGAATACACCCACAGGCTATAGATTCGTTGGTGAAGTGGTTGTAACATCCCTTCAGTTCCAATATTTGAATTTTAAGTGATTATGAATATTCAATTATGATATTGGAAAAAAAAATGATTAACATTTTGATCATTAGAAAAAATATTTATGTAAATATTATTTTAAATTTACTTTATTTAAAAATTACTTGAGATAAATTGATGAAAGAACCCAACTATGATAAGAGAAATTCTTTATTCCATGGTAAAAGTGAAAAAAGGATTGAAATCACGAGGATAAAAGTGAATGTTTTCCTTGAGGACAAGTGTAAACTTACCCCAAGAGTGTGGGAGGTTAGGAAACAAGCTAGGAAGAAGTTAGGCTAGGACTCCCAAGAGTGATGGAGGAGGCTAATTCAAAAAAGAAAGAAAATACCTAAGACATCTATCTTTATTATCTTCTTGATAACACAAGGGAGAAGAGAAAAAAACATGGTATAAAGAGGACATTGTTGAGTACTTGTGAAGGGTTTGGAGTTTGGTAGTTCTGAGAAAGAATCAAGTTCTGGAAAATACATGGAAAATGTTTTTGAAATTTTCAATCACATATGGAATAAAGTATTTTGCTCAAGTATTTGGCTCAAGTTTGAAAAGAGATAACAGTATGTGGACGATATAGTCTATGGTTGGGAGGAGTTAGATTCTCTCATCAATTTGTTCCAATAAATTATTTTGATTCAGATATGTTTATGTACCTTTGATATTTTATTTCTTTACAATTTTCAGATTAGATACTTACAGTTTCAGATAGCTGGTAAAAATGATCTCTGAATATGTTCTTAGTAATATACTATTATAAATATTTCTATTATAAAAATAAAATGTGGAAATATAAATAACTAAGAATTCTTAGCTAATTCATCACTGTTAATATTTGCAAAAGAAGCTTAAATGCTCATATTTCAATATTTTTATTGATATTTAGCAGATAAATAAACTAACAAAAGAAACCATTGCATATGACTTTTCTTGTTTAAAGTTTATCTGCGATAAAGATAAAATAAATGAAGACTTTGGAGTTCTGCAACTCTATTAGTTTAAACAAATCATTTGCGTGTTGCATATATAAACAATATGCATAAAGATAATATGCATGGTATTTGTAGCAATATATTATATTTTTTAATACTTCAATGAATATAAATAAATAGAACAGAACTATTGGGTATGAAACAATACTGAATGGTTACCTTTGTATTTCCTTAGAGATATTATAACCGGAGGGAAATTGTTTTAAACAGAGTCATAACTCCTATACGAAATAAGAAAGACTGTAACAATTTAATAAATTAATTTAGAACGTATTAAAGGCTTAAGACATAAAAACCGTAATAGGTATGGTCGACTATTAACCCTACTGTACCCTTGTGATTAACCCTAATAGCTGCAGTCGGTAATTCAAACACGTCTCATAAACATACCTCTACCAAAGACTGAGCTTAATACATTCTTAGTGGTAACTATATACACCATGATTTGGGGAGATTGTGAAATTGTAAGGGGTTTCGTGGGTCATGGAGGTGGTCGAGGTTAGAAAGCCTTGAAAAGGGTTAATTGATTATCCTTGTAATCAAAGTGGGTTATAACCTTAGAATAATATCTATACTTATTATATACTCACTTAAGAATGGTAAGACGAAATGATAAGTACGTGTCAATGACAAGCATAGTCAATTTTTATAAATACTATGTATACCTATATAAATATTTATGTGCACGGCTTCCATTTTGAAAACTATAAATTGGAAATAGTTATGATGTAGGCTAGATGGAATTTATTGAAGAGTGTGGTACCCTTTGTAGTGCCTTCTACATTGTTTTAAGATAGAATAAGAGTAAGTTCCTCGACATTGGATAGAAACACACCAGTTACGCAGATTAATGAGATAACTAATATTCATGTTGAAAATTTAACAAATCTAATTGCATGTTTACCTTGGAGGATGTGTGGACACTTCGATGAGTGTTGTCGCTAGAGACTTTAACCTATCATGTGAAAATAAAATGGATACACTTAAAGAGTAGTATTGTTCACCTTGGTGCCATCCCACAATAACAACTATAGTATTGTTGAAACGATGACTAGAAGTACAATTCTAGATTCTAATATATAAGTGTATTTAACAAAAAATATTAATTGGTTTTGGGTGATGTTAAAAATGGTATCAGAGTAAGTTCCAAACAATGGGGCCTTATGGGATCAAACCATTTGGTTTTAAAATAAAATAACTATTGCATCAATAGATTATGCGACCATTGAAGAATTGTTGAAAATGAGATCTTAAGATAAAATATGTTTTGCACTTAACAATAGACAACATGGTTGATGAAACCAAAAAAACAAAGCCAAGTTGACTTGAGATGTATGTATATTTTAACAGTGAACAACCTCAAAAAAATTAATTAGAGTTACTTGAAACCATGAGAAGTATAAAGGCCAAATCGAAAAGCATTAAAGCATACAATGAAAAAATGTTGAAAGCTAGTAAAGAGCAAGAGGAACTAAATGAAATACTACTCAAGAATATGAATGAGATGAAACATAATAAGAATGTAGGAATTACCTCTAGTAATGCTAAGAAGTAAGTCTCTGATGATGAATATCATAATCGAAGGGAATACCCGATGTTTAGTGATGAAGTAGCATCGATGACTCAGGAAAAATAACAATTGTAGTTATGAAGACAACACCTTGCAAAAGAAACCACCTAAATGGCATAGTAGTGAATTGACTAGTGAATTTAAAAAATCAGACCAACCAGTTTTGATGGTGAGACTGAAGGAGTAGAAGTTTGGCTCCTAAACATGAGGAAATATTTCCAGATTTATAATTACTCTGGGAACTTAAGGGATAGATTAGTAGTATATCAACTGAATGGAAAAGCTTCTATTTGGTGGCAGGAAACAAAGAAAATGAAAAAATTTAGGAGTAGCGAACTCACTTGGAAGATATTTAAAAAAGTACTTCAAACAAAAATACTTAATTGAAAGGTATTTCGATGAAACGGCTAAGGAATTTCATGATGTTAGACTAGGAAAAATGACCATCGAATATTTTGTTACCAAGTTTGTAAATTTGACAAGGTACGTACCTTACCTTAGAGAAGAGAAAGAAAATGTACAACGATTTATGACATGCTTGCCTCAAGAATATCAGGATAAAATTGAGCTCTTTAATCCTAAGGCGATGGATGAGGTAATAAGACACACTAAATTGTGTTATAACTAGTTTAAACAAAAGTCTGAAAATACGAAAACATGGCAAGATAAGAACATAAATAACAAGTTTGATCCTAGAAAGAAATAATTTAAGTATCCATGTCATGCGTCTTACAATGCACCAATTAAAAGAAACAAGTTTAGTGGACAGTAAAAAAGTGTATCAACTCAAAATAGTATCTGACTAATCGATTCAGTAAATAAATTAGTCAGACCACCATTGCAATATTCGGGTTGCAAGGAACTTCAACTGTATAGAGATTACCCTTTGAATAATAGTAAAAACATTGAAGGTTCATAATGTTCAGGAGGCAGTCACAGTTAATGACCTTTCAAGGTGAAATCACAAAATTATTGTTGCTTTGGAGAATCGACATGGTGATCATTATTCTGCGATGGTAGAAATTAAAGGTATGATAAATAAAAAAATTGTCTGTATTTTAATTGACCCTAGTGCAAGTTTAAGATATGTTTCCCCTATTATTGTCGAGGACTACAAATTTCATAAGGTAAAACATAACAAGTCTTGGTTAGTACAACTATCCACGAGTACTAAATGAAAGGTAGTTGAACTAGTCAAAGATTGTATGATAACAATGGATTGAATGGAAACCAAGGTGGATTTGAATATATTGTTTTTTGGATCCTATGACTTAATCATATGCATGGATTGACTTGAAAACAATTTAGTTCTAGTGAACTATAAAAACAAAAAAATTGATTTCTTAGATGAGTCGGGAAAGAATAGAACCATTAAGGGGATAGCTTGTGGTGTATGAGTGAGGTATATTTCTTCTTTACAGTTGAAGCAAAATTCTAGAAAAGGATGTGAAATATATGTTGTACATATAAATGAAAGTATAGAAAAAATGTTTGACCATTTGTTGATTGATGATCCTATATTAAGTAAGTTTCAAGACGTATTTTCAGAAGAAATTCCAGGACTACCTCCTAAAATGGATATATATTTTACAATAGATTTGGTATCGGGATCAACATCGGTTTCTAAAGTGCCATATAGGATGAGTATTCCTGAAATGACTGAATGAAAAATGTAGCTTCAAGAGTTGTTGAATAAATAGTACACTAGACCAAGTGTGTCTCCATGGGGTGCATTGGTCTTATTCATAAAAAATAAGGATCAAACGTTTAGGTTGTGCATTGACTATTGATAATTGAACAAAATGACAATAAAAAATAACTACCCTTTACCCTGTATTGATGACATGTTTGACCAAGTTGGAGAGGATAAAATATTCTCTAAGATAGATTTAAGTTCCGGTTATCATCATATCAATATATAATATGAGGACATTCATAAAATTGGTTTTAGAAATAGGTATGGACACAATGAATTCATAGTGGTACCCTTTGGTTTAACAAATTCGCTTGTGAATTTAATGTGCCTTATGAATAGTGTGCTAAGGAAATACTTGGATAAGTTCGTGATAGTGTTTATAGATGATATCTTGATCAATTCCAAGACAAGGGAAGAACACAAAAAACATCTAGAGTTGGTTCTGCAAACCTTAAGGGAACATCAGTTGTATTCAAAGTATAGTAATTGTGAATTTTACCAAAGTAAGGTACAATACTTAGGACATGTGATTTCAAGAGAAGGGATATTTGTTGACCCTAAGAAGGTCAAAGCCATTTTAAATTGGCCAGTTCTGAAAGATGTTTTGAATATTTGATCCTTTATGGACATTATAGGTTATTATAGGAGATTCATTAAAGGTTTTTCAAAATTATCTTACCCAATTACTTCTTTACAAAAAAAGGGAACCAAGTTTAAATGGGCTGAAAAATGTCAGGAAATTTTTGAAAAGTTAAAACAATTGTTAACCATTGCACCTATTTTAAAAGTAGTAGATCCACACAAATATTTTGTAGTATGTACAGATGCATCAAAGGAAGGTTTAGGAGGAGAACTAATGCATGAGGGGCATGTAGTTTCATATGAGTCAAGGAAGCTAAAATATAACGAGTAAAACAATGTTTTGCATGATATTGAGTTTACCATTATTGTACATGCTCTACAAATGTGGCAACATTATTTGTTAGTAAATAATTTTTTGTTAAAAATAGAAAATTTCAGTCTCAAACACTTTTTTTTATCAAAATCACTTAAATGCTAGACAAGCTAGATGTTTGGCTTTCCGAAGAGAATTTGATTTTATTATATAAAACAATAAATTGAAGGAAAATAGAGTGGCATATTCCATTTGTAGGAAGTTAAGTGCAATTTCTAGTAGCAACATCCAATCTGATTTAAAACAAAAAAATTAAATGGAAACAAAAAAGTATGAGTACATTAAAATTCATGAAAAATGTCACACTCATTCTCTAACTAAAAACGAGTCAAAATTCATTTGCATACCATAAGTTTAATTTTGTATAAGAATATAGTTTTTTTTCCAAACAATGTGGAATTGAAAAACTTAATATTAGAAAAGGCTCACAAGAAACCATATTCGGGCCATCTGGGGTATCAGAGGACAATAAAAAAGTTAAAGAAAGAATTTTTTTGGCCTAAAATGAAAACATAAGTAGATGAACACATTGCTAGTTGTCTAGAGTGCTAGTAGGTTAAATCAATGCACTACCACCGGTCTGGATTATTATAGCCCATACCCATTCTAGAGTGGAAATGGGAAGCGAACAATATAGATTTCATCACCGGATTACCTATAACAAAAAAGAAAAATGATTTGATTATGTTTGTGCTCGATAAAATTACAAAGGAAACACACTTTATTCCAGTAAAATATACTTATAAATATATAAATATTGCATATATTTTTATGAAAGAAATTTTCAGGATGCATGGGTTGCCAGCTAAAACAATCATTTCTAATAGAGACACAAAATTTACTTCCAATTTTTGGAAGACTTTGTTTAGTGGAATGGATACAAAATAGAATTTTAGCACTTCTTACCATCCTCAAACTGATGGTCAGAATGAAAGAACTAACCATGTTGTTGAGGATATGTTGCGGATGTATGTTATGGATCTCCCAACAAAACAAGAAGCTTATCTTCACCTGATTGAATTCACATACAACAACATTTATCAATCATCTTTAAAGATGAGTCCTTTTGAAGTATTATATGGTCAGAGGTGTATAACACTGGTGAGTTGGGATAGTATTATTATTATTATAGGACTGAACATGTTAAAAGAAATGGAAATAATAGTGCAGAAAGAAAAAAAGAATTTGAAAAGTGCACAAGATAGGAAAAAGGGATACGTAGATTCAAAAAGGAGACACACACACACACATGGAGTTTAATGTTGGACACCATGTCTACATAAATATAAAACCCAGAAACCATTAACTCATACTTGGAAAGCGTTCTAAGTTATCACCACGATATTGTGTACCTTTTTAAGTGTTAGCTAGAGTAGGATCGGTAGCCTACCATCTTGCACTACCAGTCCACCTGAAAATACATAATGTGTTTCATGTTTAATTATTGAAAAAATATGTGTTTTATATAACTCATGTTGTAAATTTGAATGTGATCCAGGTGGAACCAGAAGGTGAGTTTCAGGTGGAACCACTACGTATACCTAACATGAAGGAAACTTTGTTACAGAATAGAGCCATCACCCAAGTTAAAGTGTAGTAGAGGCACTTTAGTCCCGAGGAGGCTACTAGGGAAATGGAATAGGCTTTGAGTAAATCCTACTCATTTCTGTTCCAAAGTTGGGATGCTTGATTGGAACACCGAGGACAGTGTTCAGTTCAAGGGGGGAAGCATGCAACATCCCACCATTTTAAATATTTGAATGATTTTAAGTTATTGTGAATATTGAGTTATAACATTGGGAAAATATCCGTTTAACATTTTAATCATCATGACTAATTGATGGTGAAAAATATTTTTGTAAATATTATTTTAATTTTATTTTATTTAAAAATTAATTGATATAAATTGATGAGAGAACCTAGCTATGATAAGAGAAACTCTTTATTCCATGGGAAAACTGAAAAAATGATAGAAAGCATAAGGGTAAAAGTGAATGTTGTCCATGAGGACATGTGTAAACCTTCCTCTAAGAGTGTGGTATGTTGGGAAACAAGCTAGCAAGAAGTTAGGCAAAGACTCCCAAGAGTTAAGGAGGAGGCTAAATAGAAAAATAAAGAAAATACCTAGGCAGTCTATCATTATTCTCTACTTGGTAACACAAGGGACAAATAGAACAACTGTTGCATGGCAGCATAGTCCTTGCCAGGTTGGGATGGGAGAAAATGCGACCTAGTACAAACTCATGGCCAGAAAGTTGAAATACATGTGGTTTGCATGCAGAACATAGTATTCTCGAATTAGTTCTTCCTGAAAAATATAAAAAATTATCAACATTTGAAAGATTGTTGGACACAAAAAAATTAGCATTACCGAATTAGTTATCTTTAAACAAGGGTTCTTCGACACAAAAGAAATTGAAATTTATGAAATTATAGGTTCTTGGAGAGCATAAACTATACATACCAAAAATGTAATTTTATAAAGTGGATATTTAGTTTTATACATACGAAATATGTACTTTTATAATGGATCATGGGTTGTCAGGCTCGCGGACTCAAAATTGGGCCTCTGATATTCTTTTTGATACAAAAATTGAGAAGAGGAGTTGCAGAGTATAGAAATTTATGAGAAATTAATAAATTATACATACGAAATATGTACCTTTACTAAATTAGATATTTTGTTTTATACATACGAAATTTGTACTTTTATAAAGTATGGGGATGAGATTTTATAGAGCATGCGCGGAGCCCTCATTGGATATTTAGCGAGTTTTTGGATCGCAGGTTCTCGAGATAGTGGGCTCAAAATTGGGCCTATGATGTTTCGTTCCCTACAAATAGCACCGACAATTCCACAATATACAAAATGAGACGCGGAGTTGCAGACTAGACAAATTTATCAGAAATTAATAGTTTGTTACATATATGTGGAGATTACATGAATATTTAAAAGCATATACTAGAATAGTAATAACGTGTGTTACATTTAGTTTGATTTAAAACTAAGGCTTTTCCTGGACAAAAAAAATGTATCATTGTTGAATTAGTTTTCTTTGCACACGTTTTATAGAGCATGCACAAAGCCCTCATTCCATATTTAGGCAGTTTTTGGATCATGGGTTCTTAGGTTGGCAGGATAAAAAATGGGCCTTTGTTGGTTCGTTCCCTAGAAATAGCACTAAGAGTTCCATGACATACAAATTGAGAACCAGACTTGCGAACTATATAAACTTATCATAAAATAAATAATGTTTGTTACATATCTCTGGAAATTACATCAACATTTAAAAGCATACAATAGAATAGTAATAACGTATGTTACATAGAAGGCTTCTGAACATAAGAGAAATCGAAATCTATCAAAGTATAGGTTCCTAGACACCGAAAGAGTTAGCATACAATAGAATAGTAACAACTTCTTTCAAGAAAAAAAAATTAGCATACAATTGGACACAAGAAAAATAAGAAAGGTTCCTGAAAACCCAAAATTTAGTATACAATAAAGGCATTGTCGAATCAATTTTCTTTGGAATTTATCAAAAATGAATAATGTTTGTTACATGTTTCTAGAAATTTAAATGTGTTTTTCATACAGACTGGGATTGGGGCTCCCGTGGACCATAAATGTAAATAAGTACAAGAATTAGGAACGTCGAAAGAAGAAGTGTGTGACGGTAGAGAGGAAGACCTAGAAAGAAGAAATTGGAAGTTATGAGTCTTTGGTTACAATTTTCTATTTAAAGAGGTCATAAGTGGATTGATAAATAAAACAAGATGACAACATAGACTTAAAGTGAATTTCTAAAGAAAACAATATGCCAGTATAGACTTACTATGAAGACAATGCATTTTTGTTACTATTGTTGATGGTTAGTTGAGTCATGTTGATCGGTTGTTGCCCTTCCTAGATGAGGTTGTTCATTCTTTGTTGGAACCATTCTTCGATGTGGATTTTCATGGGCGCTGTGTTGATTTCATCCTGTATTTCTATGCCATAAAGATCATTTTCTAATTTACTTAGATCCATTGAAATACTATGCAAACTCTGTTCAATTTCTTCATTGTGTGTTGCATAGTCTAGTACCCAACGCTCATGCTCATATAGACAATGTTCAACTATGTCGTAAAACATCTCAAAATACAACTTCTTTAAAATATCAACTTGTTCCTGGAAGGCTTCTTTGGTGATTGACAAGGATTTGGGAATTAAGTTTGGATCTTGAACCTTGTTGGTAGTTTTGGCTAAGTCCATCTGCAACAGGCTTGTGAATAACTCTTATTTTTCCGATATGACTTGTTTACATGATTTGACAAAGAGCTCCAGGTTGTCAACTTTCTTTTGCCAGTATGGTGTTACTTTTTTGGTCTAGTTTGGGGAGGGGAGTTTCTCTTGTCTTGTTTTCATTTCCGATGTGTTGATGGCATAGTTGGAAAAAGGGGCCAGTAGATGATCACATAAATGTTGTTCATTTCTTAAATTCACCTCCAAATGTTGTAGGAAATCATTGGCCTTCTTTCCGAAGGAAACTAAATTTTGCGATGTTTCCCAGGCTTCAGTAAGTAGCTACATTATTTTGTTGATGTTATTCTCTATAAGGGATCTAGAGCATGCAAGGAGGGTAGAGGATTCTTTCATCTTGGTTGTAGTGGTAGCAGGCACGAATTTTTCCAAAGGACTGACAAATTATGGGTTTGCAATGAAAGCCTGCTCATATTCGTTGAGGTGGCCTTTCAGATTGGCATTTTTCGTCTCAATTCCTCCATTGGAATCATGAAGAATTTCACCGGTTACCTGGTGAAATGAGGATATTTGGGACTGTCACATTTCCCTAATGTTAATCTATGTGCGAGATTTTCCTTTCCTATTTGTTACATATTTATTTTCAATGACCATACTTTTAGATTGGCTGTCAGAAATAATGCTTTGCATTACGAAGGATCCATCTATGTCAAAAAAATTGGTCTCATATATTTCCACCGTGGACGACCCAATTCTCTGCATGTGCTCAGTTTCAGTTTCAAGTTGCAGTTTTCCACTTTGAATTTTGGGTTCCTCCGCCTACCCTGCATTGTTTTTTCTCTTATTTTCCAGTGGAATTTTGTGAGAACTATCAATATTTATGCGAGGAGGGTTCTTATCTCCTCCTTCGTTCGAAGATTTATGGGTTTCCTTCTTACTAGGGTGGACCATCGAAGTGATGCTCCGTGATGTCGTTCTCTTGGGAGTGTTGGCGGGGGACTAAGTACTCTTCTCACTAGATACTTTTCCATGTTGTCTGTATAATTCAGTCGTGCTTTGCAACGTCTATGCATCACAATCAACAAAAGAAGGATTGTTGTTGACATTGTACCTGTCTTGGGTGAGGTGTCTATGGGTAAAATAAGTGTTAAATCCAACTGCCAGTAAATGTTCTCGAAAAATTCCATTAGGGTCGAACCCTTTTAGGATTTCATTGTACGTTAGGTTCAATTTCTTGAAATGGGCAGAAAACTCATCAATCTTGTTGATGTTTCTGCACACAAAGTATCCGAATTTCCAGGGCAGAGGAATGAATTGTTTTTTTTTCTTTTCATGGAAAAAATGCAATCAATGGTTGTATCTCCTTGCTATTTATGTGACAAACATCTTGTCCGTGATGTGGCATGGAAGGAAGGTAGGTTTTTCCTTAGAGACAAAGACCATGAGGACACTGTGATTTTACTCTTTCTCAAGTGTGTCCTTCCTGTTCAAAAACTTGGTTGTGTGGCCAGATATTTGTGGAGCATCCTTTCCTAATAGTAAATCTTTCAAAACTGATACAAAGCCATTAAAAACTTCATAAAAACAATGGGAGGCCTTGTGCCTCCATAGGGCCTCATACCATAATGTTACTAGGTCGAATCCATAGTTTATTTTATTTGAAAGAGAAAGTTTTGGAAACAAACAACAATGCACAATTGTGAAAATTAAGTAGGATGACATATAAAATTTATTTGATTCTTTGAATCATGATAACTGGGAACATAGATCAATGGAAATTAGATTCCCCTAATCGAAAATGTATTTTTCCTTGACTGTGAAATACAAAATATAAATAATTATATGGGAAATGATTGACATGGATGCCTATCTCGTTATTCTTGTAAACAGACAAGAAATTTCCCATAATGGATTTCTAAAGGAATTTACCTGCAACCTTGTGATATCTTCAGGAACTATTGTGGGGTCTTTGAGGAAGTCGGCTAAGATCTCCATCCCATTCTCATGTTTTTCTAGAAACTGCTTCCACTCTTGTCCTCTGAACATCAATGCTGGCTTCAACAATTTTAACATCTCGCGAAAGACCTGAGGTGACAAAGAAACAGGAGAACTGTTGTGCAGTGGAATAATTCTTTGGCCTGGAATATATTTTTCTATGTACCAAGAGACCACCTCCTTACAGTTAAAAACCTTAGGGACCCAGCCTGCACGAGCGATTCTAAAGTTCCAAATCACTTCATTCTAGGAGGAATGGGATGAATAGTAAAAGTATGCCCTAGACCACTGGAAGTTCTGGTCCTCATGTGCAAACATATTTATTCTATCTTCACAAAACTATTGTCGACCTGCTGCCATAAGTCTACAAGAATGTTTGTTTTCTCCAGACGATGAATGAAATGAAAAGCTGGAAGGGATAATATAGCCTTGCACAAAATTTGGTCGAAACCATGTGAATGGGAGATGTCGTTGAGACTTTCGTTGATTAATGATAATTTGGACGATTGTTGCATAATGCATTGTTAACATTAAAAACTAGTAATTGCATACATAGAAAATGTGAACATGGCGGATATTGCAATCACCGATTAAGCATTGTAGATTTCTTGAGCCGCCCAACATGACAATGCATGTTCGAGATGAACAATCGGAAGGGAAAAAATAACTCTCCTTACATCTTGGTTCAATGGATAATAATGCGAGATCTCCTTGACCATTTTTCCCATTAATGACAATGTTGATGGTTCCTACATGGCCAATTGTTACCATGAAAGGTTTCTAATTTCATAGTAAGAAAGTATGGAGGTCGCGGACACGGGAAAAAAACAACTAAAAAATATGGTTTCAAGGTACAACTGTTGAAGGTGAGGGTGTGAGGGTCAAATTGTATGTATCGGAAATTTTTGATTGCAATGCGCGTAACAACGAAGAGGGTATGGTAGGACAGCTAGAAGGACAGGAAGTTAGTGGGGATGGAAGGAAGCGAGAGATACTTTGAAACATTTGTGAGTCGTGGTAGAGTGAAGAGCGGATGATGTCGAAATGTGGTAGTCAATTTGTATATTGTGCAGGGTGCGATGCCACCTCTTTCATACCTCTATTTCCAATTGTCACTACCAAGAGATAATTTAGTATTGAAAATAATTTTTTAGATATTGTTAGATACTTCATAGGAATTAGCATCTGTAAACAATGGCAATATCCAACCGACCATCCCTACATTTCGTGTGTCAATTTGTATATCGCGGAACTGGGTGCGTTGTTTGGAGGAGACGAAACAATAGAAGTGAAATGTTGAGTTATCCAGTCCACAGGTCTGCTTGTCAATTTGTATATCATGGAATTCTGGGTTCTATTTGTAGGGCACGCAACAATGGAGGCCCAATTTTGAGCCCACCTGCCTGAGAACCTGCAATCCAAAATGTCGCTAGGTATGGAATGCGGAATCCGTACATGCTTTATAAGATATCATCTCCATAATTTATAGTCCCATAATACACAAGAAGAAAAAAAGGAAAAAAGGATGAAGTAGTTAGCATTGGAATTGTAGATCACGGAAATTTTGAGTGGAAAATGGATATAATGGAACAAAAAATAAAAGAGTTCAATTGTGCCAACTCGACAACTGAGGGCATAAAATTCACTAAGTATGGAAAGGAACAACGGGCGGTCCAATTCACCATGCGAGGATATATATGGAGATGAAGTTGGTGCCAACCTAGCAACTGTGGACATAAAATTGGCCAAGTATGGAAAGCAACAGTAGTCGGTCGGATTCACCATGTGATTATATAGATGAAGATAAAGATATGTCAAGCCGCCAACCGCTAGGGTTGCACATTTCGTGAACTCGACGACAGGAGGATCCAAAACAGGATGCGTAGGTGTCTATAGAAGACGTGAGGCCCCAACGTTCTAATTGTGTCACTCCCAATATTTGAATGCATAATCTGTAACACGGAAGAGTAGACGATGTCAGAATCCGGTAGTTAATTTGTATACTGCGAAGGCTACAATCCTAATTGTTTCGTACCCCTGTGTCCAGTTTGCACTACTAAGATCTAATTTAGTCTTCAAAATAATTTTTTAGATACTGTTAGAGACTGCATAGGGATTAGCATCCATAAACAATGGCAATCTCCACCCCGCCAGCCCTACATTCTGTGTGTCAATTTCTATATCACGAAATTGGGAGTGGTCTTTGGAGGACACGAAACAATAGAAGTGCAATGTTGAGTCTGCCAATCTACAGGTATGCTTTTCAATTTGTATATCGTGGAATTCTGGGTGCTATTTGTAGGTAACAGAATAATGGAGGCCCAATTTTGAGCCCATCCGATCGAGAACCCATGATCCAAAATGTCACTAGGTATGGAATGCATAATCCGTACATGCTCTATAAAATATCATGTCCATATTTTATAGTCCCATAATACACAAGAAGAAAATAAGGGAAAAAGGATAGAGAAGTTCGTAGTGGAATTGTAGATCATGAAAATTTTGAGTGGTAGATGTAGATGACGGAACAAGAAGCAACAAAGTTGAATTGTGCCAACTCGAAAACCGTGGGCATAAAATTCACTAAGTATGAAAATGAACAGTGGGTCGTCCAATTCGCCATGTGAGGATATAGATGGAGATGAAGATATGTCAACATGCCAACATTGGAACCTGCGATCATAGAAACACAACTAAGTATATAACTAGAAATCGATAATACATGGGAAGAAGACGAGGGAAAAGTATCTCGTCAAAGAACATCTTGTGTTTGATTATTAATGAAAATTCTTTCGAACCCCTGCTGAGTTCTCACTAGTTAAGGCATAAATTCTAGATCACAGAAGTATCTTTTGTGCCACTGTGTCCACTTGTCACTAGTAAGAGCATTGTTGATGTATATCAAGAAGGATGTGAAGTTGTTGGGGATGGAAGGCAACAACAGATAATTTGAACAAAGTTAATGTATACTAGGAACCCATGGTTGAATTGTAGATCATGGATGTTTTGAGTGCAAGATGTATATACCAGAAAAATAAGCAGTTGGATTCGCAAGCATAGGCCCCGCAGCGTCGGCCATAAAATTGGCTATGGAAAGGAACAACAGTCGGTCAGATCCCTCATGTGAGGATATACATGGAGACAAAGACATGTCAGCCCGCCAAATCTGGAACCAGATACCATAGAAAGGGCACTAAGTATATATCCAGAAATAAATAATGAGCGGGAAGAAGAAAAGGTCAGTTGCTATGTGTCGATCCAACAACCGCAGCCGTTAAATTTCCTAGGTATGGAAAGGTACAATGGTCAGTCAGATTTGTCATGTGAAGATACAGATGGAGATGAATATATGTCAGCGCGTGAACCCTACAACCACCCATCATAGAAAGATGACTAAGTATAAAACCAGAAAGCCATAATGGACGGGAAAAGAAAAAGGGGAAAAGAGATAAGTATCTGACAGTCAAAAAAACCTTACTTTTTTCGTTTATTAATGGAAATGTTTTCGAACACCTGCTAGGTTCTCACTAGTAAAAGAATTAACTGCAGATCACTGAAGTTCTTTGGATGGAAGATGTATATGATGGAACAAGGGACATAGGTGTTGGGTACTATGAACCCGGGGCCTGGTGCCCAGTTAACTACCTAAGTATTGGCCAAGACAAAGGTTTGATATATATTTCAATAGTATTCATGCTAGTATCTATCAATGGAGAAAGTTTTCATATTTATCTGAATAATATTCACACTAATATATATTAATGCATTGTTTCTGTTTCAAATGCAACTAATCTCCCAATTTGTAAGATGCTCTTCGGTTCACAAATTTCGTTAAAAGCGTGAAAATTTTGATTGCAAGATGTACATAGGGCAACAAAAAACATGAATTTGCATTCTGGTCTCAACGAGATAAACTCGTTATCATCTATTCATCTTTTATTTCTTACAATGACATGAGAAAAAGTCGACTCTCCATAAACATAAATATCTAAATTAAACTAAATGCAATCAATATTTGGTGTGACTTAAGTAATTAAAGCATAAATTGCAGACTAGAAAAGTTATTTTGCTGCAAGAAGTATATGACGGAACAAGGAACATAGTTGTTTAATACCACAAACCCAAACATAATTTTCTAAGTTTTTTGTATTTATTCCAATAGTACTGATATTAGTATATATGCAGGAATATTATCAAATAGAAGAAGATGTAATATATCCAACATACTGAACATGAACATTATGTCAATAGCTAAGCTGCTTATGAAAAATTATTCTTAAATGTAAAATGTAAAGAAAGAATAGACCAGTCTTTATTTAGATTGAAGTAGTGAGAAGCAAAAAGTAAAGCTTGTCATTCATGTTTAACGACACAGGGAAAGAAGGTACAAAATACAATTAAAACAAATACCAGAAATAGGAAAATACAGAAATATGTACATTGATGAGGCTTCTTGACAGTTTTCTTAACGTTCAAACTCTTTATTCGTAAAAAACAAGTTGAATATCAATTTTGGTTTTTGTACTTAATCCGTGCTGCCAACTACATCTATCACATTTTTTTGAATGCCTTGTCTCTTCCAGATATGGCATGCTTGCAATGGATGTCTATTCAACATTCAATTCTTTGTCAAGTATTAATTTCCCTCCGCCGTCGAAAAGTTGGGGTTTAAGGTTCATTCCTTCCAATTTTCCTGACCCTTGACATCCAAGACAACTTAGAAATGTGATTCAGGCCGATTCCAGAGTGGATAGAGTCATTTTATGTCACAACATCTATGGCAGGGAAAAAATTCAAGTACATAGTGACTGGTATTCTCCCTATATTCGATCATTTGTTTAGTTGAAAAGACTTCCTGAGGATTTGTATGTTGAAATTATTTTCTTTATTATAGTAGATTGGAAGAAACGTTCAACCCAGATGCAAAATGAAAATATGTTGAGGTACATAACTTCTTCGGGCAGCAAAGGTGTGGCAAGTGCATCAAATCCTGCAGAACACACCAGCAGAGGTCTGGCAAGTGTATCAAATGTTGCAAATGGCATCATAATATATCTTTCCTCATATCCATGGAGGTATGGCATCTCACATAAAGGTTTGGAATGTTCGAAGGTGACACCAAATATGTGGACTCTGCAAATGCATCCATAGAAAACCAAACAAACTTTGACAAAGAACATGGATTTATGTCAAGTCGGTTACCAGACCCACATGTAGCTCATCAAACATTGAAATATAAATGTTTGTAGTGATAATGTTTCTTTTTATCCACCCATACAATTTATGTTACCTGCCTCTGGTTACATTCGCAAATGGAGCAATATTTCGCATCATTTACGAACATGACAGGCCATTTTGCAAGCCACTGTAAATGCGTGGACCCCGAGGAAAACAAATTCTTCTAGGATCTATACAATTCGATACACCTGCCAAATCTGTGTCATTTGAAGAAGCTATATACTTAAACGAAGAACTATTTTGCATGTGACCTCAAAATCCATTACAATTCCCAAGAAGAAAACAAAGAAGTTCAACAAACAAATCTCCAGGCAGCCTTTTCAACCAACCAAAGCATCGAACACAGTGAGAACACTAACCAAAACATACTTGTTCTTTTTTTTTTGTCCTCTCTGAGTTTCTCTTGTATAACATAGGTTTTTTTACTCAAACCTCACGTCACATAAAACCAGTCTCTTTTCTTTCATCTTCCCCTCAATCGAATCTCTAAGTTGTCTTACATGTCTATGACCAGGAACATTAGAACGAAGACACCCTAAAGAGGAACTCTTTGATGATATAGAGAAATTGCAATAATTATTTAAAAGAACCGTTGGATGATCTTCCATAGATTTTGTGTTGATTGGTTTTAATGACATATGTTCTCGATATTTTCTCTTATTAATTCCAATCATTTCTGATATGTACGCTGAATAGTGACTAGCAGCACATATTAAAAATCCCATATCTGAGTAGATTCTCAAATCTGACATCTAAGATATGCAAAATATTAAAGAGGTACATCACCTCAAGGCCTTTGTGGGTGACACGTTCGTGAACTATGCTAAAGCTTTTAGGAAAACTAAAATTTCACAAGCAAAAAAAGCAAAACAATTTTATTTTTTCACAAATTCAAAATGCAGGCAAAAAGAAATTACTAGATCCCATAATATTCGCCTGCCTATTCATTTAAATGGGATATGTACTCGAGATTTCTAGTTATTAAAGCCCATCTTTTCAAACCTGTTTGTTCGTTTTTGACTTTTGAAAGCATATTTAATGTGTATTGGGAGGTGGTGAAGGTAGTGGGATGAATCCCTTTGTAACAGAGGGTACTACTATTTATCTGTCTTTTTCTCCATGAGTGTATGTAAAGCGTACATAAAGAAAAGTAATTCAAGAATGCTAATTTTTTTGTACATGAGATCTTGAAATTTAAATAGTCCACAAGTCTGATTGTCAATTTGTATATTGTGGAACTCCTTGTGCTATTTGTAGGACATGGAACAATAGAAGCCGTTTAGAGCCTGCCACCCCGAGAACCCGTGATCCAAAAAATGATTACTATTTTTTTGTGTGAGTTTTTGTCCACCAGCGTATGTAAAATGTACGTAAACTAAACTATTTCAAGAATGCTAATTTTTTTGGACACCATGCCCTTAAAATTCAAATAGTCCACAAGTCTGATTACCAATTTGTATATCGCAGAACTCTCCGATTGTCAATTTTCAGCGGGCTACCCCGAGAACCCGCAATGAAAAAACTAGCCAAGTATGGGATGGCAGCTCCATGCATGCTTTATATATCTTCTTTATAAAATTACATATCTCCTATGTTTAATTTACGTTGTCGAGGAAACCTATACTTTCATAAATTTCAATCTCTTTTGTCCAGAAGCCATTCTTTTAAAGAAAACTAATTTGGGAATGCTAATGTATACATCGAAGATGACATTGTGGAACTCTCCGTGGTATTTGTAGGGCACAGAACAACAAAAGCCCAATTTTTAGCATGCCACCATGAGAATCCGTGATCATTAACTTATGTTGTCTAAGAAACCTATTATTTCATAAATTACATTCTCTTTTGTCCAGGGTGATGTAGGAGCATCGCCAACTCAGCAAGCGAGCCAGCACATCATGCGAAACTTCAGTTGGAAAAGCAAACCCAAAATTTTGAAAGTGCTTTGGGATTGTAGCGCAAGCCTTTAATGATCATTTATGAAGGAGCCTCTTTTGTATGTTCTATCAGACCTCGAGCCATACGCTCTTGTTTGAATTAGATAGGAGGCATTTAATAGATTTAATGCAGGTAGATAGGATTTTATTTCCAGATTAGACATTTTTAGAGTCCGAGAGGGAAAACGGATATAGACACCCTCATTGTATCATTGTAACATTAGCATTAGAAAGAATCAAGCATTCAGAAGAGAAGAGAAAGCAGAGAAGATTGTGAAGAACACCCATGTACATATGTTGAATTAATAGAATGAAATTCTGATTCAAATTCATGACTGGTGTTGTTTCCCTATGTATGTGGTTTATGTGCTCATGAATGTTTGTTTTCTGGTTATGCATTTGCTTTGAATATGCTGTGCATGTGATTTCAGGGTTTAACTGAAGTCTGAAAGAGAGAGAGAATAAGTTTCAATTGTTTATCTATCTGAGTCAGGAGATTCCTGCATAGAGTGCAGTTGAATTCATCTGCAAAGAGTGCGTCGATGAAGACTCAGTAGTTTAACACTTATTCTCATTCACCCAGAAGTCTCAGGGGTTTTTTGAAGCTGTGTGAAGAGTGCACAGGCGGAAGAAGGAGTCTCAATTGTTAATCTGAGAAAAAGGAAGCTAAAGACTGCTACTGCAGGAGTTGTGTAGAGTCTGAAGGATTCAACACTGGAGAAGTCATTGAATACCGAGCGCAAGTAGTGTGCACAAATCCCTCTGAAGGAGTCAGACTGGAAAGGCTCAGAAAAGTATAGCACCTTCGTGGTATCATAGAAAGGAAGCACAGGAAGTTTGATTGAAGAAGGGTCAAGTAGAGTTTTCAAGCGCAGGCTTGAAGGGCATAGTGCGAGAAGGAAAACGGTGAAATCCCGTCAACCGTCAGATCTTGGAGAGTTGCACGTGGTTTAAGCTTTGGCGTGCAAGGAAAGAGACAGAAATTTAGCAGGACTCACTTACCAGAGAATCAAAATTTCCGGAGCTAGAGGTCTCGTGCATAAAATCACGATTAGCAATTTCTCGAAAGAACCATAGCCGTAGATCCCAGACTGGACACGTGTCAGTAATCCGGAGAGTCGGGGGTTCGACATTAGAGATTTTCCTATGCAAAAGAATTGCTACACATGAAATCATGATCCCACGATACCCGATAGTTCAGCGAAGAGAGGGTGATGTGGAGGAGAGCGCCTGCATGTGCATCGGGGTTCGGCACTTCGGAGATCTTGGTGTCGAGAAAATCATGGAGGAGTCGCGAAACTCCGAACTGCGAGGGGTCCCATAGCTATAGCACTTGGGAGTTGACAGGTGTCAACCCATATCGGAGATCAGGATTTGGAAGGGTCTGCGACATCGCGCAGCAGGAATCACGAATTCCCAAAACACAAATTCCCGATCATCATTTGAGCATGGGCCACATGTGTCAGAGCTGAGGACAGGTGGCATCGGAAGTCGGGGATCAGAGATCCCAAAGGCGCGATTTCTTCACCTTTCAAACTCGCAAAATCTGATGTCCGGATAGGGAAAAAGACCCTAGTCTCGTGGATAACGGTCACCTGCGAAAGGGAATTAGCTGAGGAGAGCTAAGGAATGGAGCTAATCACCTTCGCAGATTGGGAATCGGGGATCCGTGAGGTGAGGGATTTGTTTCGCTGTGTGTACCGACTTCCCGATGGGTAAATTCCCGATCAGGGGTAATAAAGCCGTGGATGAGTGATCATTGGGATTCGGGGATTGGTGAGACCCGATTCCGTAAGCTCAAGACTCGGAATATCGCGAGGTCCGATTTCCCGATTTGAAGAAGGGAGATCACAACGAAGTTTTGTGGGTATTGAGAACTCCTGACAGGGGGTTGAGGAGAACTTTAACTCTTCAGGCCTGGGAAAAGGAAGGTCTTGGTGATCACGGACGTGTGCTGGGTGGTGTTTGCGTCAAGTGGTATCAGAGCAAAGAAAACTTCTCTATTTTCTGTAGCAGAGGAGAAAAGAAGATTCACCATGCCACCCAGAAGAGAGAGACAATCACCTGATCTAGAGGATAGGGATGTACGAAGAAGAGGTAGGCCAACAGGAAATCCAGAGATGGAAAGGTAGATACGGGATCTCAAAGAGAGATTGGAAGACATGGAAGCAGCACAGAGATGCACAGCCAATGCTGGAGACTTAAGCAACTCTGAGGGCAAAGCTAAAGCTGAACAACAAGGAGAAGTTGTAGCTGAAGATGCAGCCAATGAGCGGTTAATTAAGGCTATCGCTCGGATGAGTTCAAAGACAAAAATGGACATTCCAGTCTATGAAGGAAGTCTGGATGCAGAAGAGTTGCTGGACTGGATTAGAGCCCTTGACACCTACTTCGATTATGAGGATATCGAAGAGGATAAAAAGGTCAGGCATGCTATCACTAAATTGAAGGGACATGCATCATTATGGTGGGACGAGCTTCAAGCAGATAGACGTTCCAAAGGTAAACAAAAGATCAAAAGCTAGGATCTAATGATTGTGAAGATGAAGGCGAAATTCATCCCAAGGGACTATCAGATCACACTGTTTAGGAGAATGCAAAACCTAAGACAGAAGTTGATGATGGTGAAGGAGTACACCGAATAATTCTATAAGCTCAATATCAGAGCAGGTCATCGGGAGAGTGATGATGAAAAAGTAGCTAGATATATGAATGGCTTAAGATACGATATTCAAGATGAGATGAGTATGACAACCATCAGAATGGTGGAGGATGCGTATCAGATGGCATTGAAGGAAGAAGAGAAGCTAAGCCGTAAGCCAACACAGCGGGGCAGAGGTAAGAGCCAGCCAAGAGGAAAATCAGTTGCCCAAGACAGGTTCCAGAAATCTAAGGATGATTGGAAGAAGCCTCAAACCAGAACGGAAAGAGGTGGAAGTTCTCAGCGAGGAAAGCATGCTGAACAACGAATGCAGCAGGCAGAACAGAGCGGAGGATATGCTGATGTTAATACTTTTCCTCGTTCCATAGGTAGAGGAAGAGGTAGAGGAGGAGTCATCACATGCTACACATGTGGGAAAAATGGGCACAAAGTAGTTGACTATCCAGATAGGAAGATGGATAAAGGAGAATCTCACATCACCGAGGCACAAAGGCGAATTGCTGAAGCAGAAGACGCAGAAGACAGAAGGTCATTGATGATGCATAAAGTTCTCTTAACACCCAAGAAAGAGGTGGAGGACACAACTCAGAGAAGGAGACTGTTCAGAACCGCATGCAAGACCAAAGACAGGAAATGCAAGGTCATTGTGGACAGTGGAAGCACCGATAATCTCATTTCAACCGAGATGGTGGAGAAATTAGAGCTAGAGACAACTGATCACCCGAGTCCATACAAGGTATCATGGCTACAGAAGGGACATCAGGTGAGTGTCACTAAACAATGCTTAGTGGACATCAAGATAGGAGGATATAATGATAAGATTCTTTGTGATGTTATTCCTATGGATGTATGTCATTTATTGCTAGGCATACCATGGAAATATGACAGAAACGTAATTCATGATGGGAAGATGAATACGTACACTTTGGAGAAGAATGGGAAGACACATATGTTACTTCCGATTAAGGATAAGGAGGCAAAACCGAAATTGAACAATAGAATACTTCTCATGAGTGGGAAGGAACTTCTGCCAGAAGTAAAGAAGAAGGAAGATCCACAATTCTTTGTGGTCAGAAAACCGAAAGTTGTTTTGACCAGCACAAGAGTGGATGATCTGCTGGAGGAAATTCAGGAACTACTGGAAGAGTTTGCTGATATAGTGGTGGACGAATTACCTCATTCGTTGCCGTCGATAAGGAGCATAAGACATCACATAGACCTCATACCAGGAGCTAGTTTTCCGAAAAAAGAAGTGTACATATTGACGCCACAAGAAAATGAGGAGGTCAAGAAGCAGGTCCAGGAGTTATTGGACAAAGGATTGATCAGAGAAAGTTTAAGTCTGTGTGTCGTTCCAATGGTACTGAGTCCAAAGAAAGATGGAGGTTGGAGAATTTGTACAGATTCCAGAGCCATTAACAAGATAACCATCAGGTATAGATTCCCATTACCATGGATGGATGACTTGATGGACTGCTTAAGTGGAGCAGAATTTTTTTCAAAGGTGGATTTGAAAAGCGGATACCATCATATTCGCATGAGGGAAGGTGATGAATGGAAGACTGCATTCAAGACAAATGAAGGGTTTTACGAGTGGCTAGTCATGCTGTTTGGTTTGACGAATGCGCTGAGTACATTCATGAGGCTGATGAATGAAGTGCTGAAAGAATTCATTGGTAAGTTTGTCATTGTTTATTTAGATGACATATTGATTTTCAGCAAAACAAAAGAAGAGCATCTGAAGCATTTAGCTGCAGTAATGAGGAAGCTACAACAAGAGAAGCTATTGATCAATGTGAGGAAGTCTTCATTTATGAAGAGAGAACTCATTTACTTGGGGTTTGTCATATCAGAAAATGAATTGAAGATGGATCCAAGTAAAGTGGAGGTGATTAAAACTTGGCCATCACCAAGAAATGTTTTCGAGATGAGAAGTTTCCACGGATTGGCAAGTTTCTATAGAAAATTCATCAGGAATTTCAGTGGAATTAGTGCAGCAATGATGGACACAGTCAAGAAAAGACATAAATATTTTCATTGGACTGAATAAGTAGAGAAAAGCTTCAATCTGTTGAAGCGAAAGATCACAGAGCAGCCAGTTTTAGTGTTGCCGGATTTTGCAAAAGTTTTCCAAGTGAAATGTGATGCAAGTGGATTTTCCATAGGAGGGGTCTTGATCCAAGAGGATAGACCAATTGCATATTTCAGTGAGAAGCTGGATGAGGAAAAGGTGAAGTATTCAATGTATGATAAAGAATTTTATGCTATCATACATGCGTTGAAGAAGTGGAGGCATTACTTGATCCCAAAAGAATTTGTTCTGTATAGTGATAATCATGCATTATAGTTTGTGACTCAGCAAGAGAAGCTGAATCAGAAACATGCTAAATGGGTAGAGTATATGCATAATTTTACATTTGTAATTAAACACATTTCAGGGACTACTAACAAAGTGGTTGATGCTTTGAGCAGGAAGTGTTTTTTGCTGCAGGAGTTTCGAGTCAAAACCTTGGGTTTTGAAAATCTTAAAGACATGTATGCAGGTGATGTAGATTTTGCATAGGCATACGAGGTAGCTGAGAATCCAGTTCTCAGAGACAGAAGCCTGTGGATGGATTACATGATCCAGAATGGACTGTTATTCAGAGGAAATTAGTTATGCATTCTGAATTGCTCTATTAGGGAGAGCCTGCTAAAAGAAAAACATAGTGGTGGATTAACAGGGCATTTTGGCCATGACAAGACATTTGCAAAGTTGAGCGGAGCATAATTATGGCCAAAGATGTGAACAGATTTCAAGAAGTTTGTTGACAGGTGCATAATTTTCCAGCATTCAAAGGGTAGGAGGCAGAATGCAGGATTCTACCAATCGCTACCCATACCTGAGAGGTCGTGGGATGAAATCAGCATCGATTTCATATTGGGATTACTGAAGACATAAAGAGGACATGATTCAATCTTTGTGGTGGTTGACAGTTTTTCCAAAATGGCACATTTCATACCATGCCAGAAGACCAGCGATACGACTCATATCACAAATTTGTTCTTAAAGGAGATTGTTAGACTTCATGGTTTACCCAGAAGCATTGTATCAGACAGGGATACAAAATTCATTTGACATTTCTAGAGTACACTCTGGAAGAAGATGGGAACTAATTTGATGTTTAGTTCTGCCTATCATCCTCAAAGGGATGGGAAAACAGAGGTTGTAAATAGAAGTTTGGGAGATTTACTCAGAAGCCTGGTGACAGAGCACCACAACAGCTGGGATAACGTGTTGCCATAGGCAGAGTTTGCTTACAACGATTCAGTGAACAGAATCACAGGAAAAATTCCATTTGAAATTGTATATGGTGGACAGCCAAGAGGAGTATCTGAGTTGAGAGATTCAGAACAGATAATGACAAAGAGTGCAAGCGCTGAAGAGTTCGTAGAGGCGATGGAAGAACTTCATAGTAGAGTGAAGTAGTGATTGTTGGAGTCGAACCAGGAATATAAGCGTAGAGAAGATCAGCATCAGAGACAACTTAAATTCGAAGTTGGTTATCTAGTTCTGGCACATCTAAGGAAGGAAAGGTTCCCAAGGGGAACATATAATAATCTAAATATGAAAAAGATTGGGCCATGAAGAGTCCTGAAGAAGTTGGGAGAAAACACTTATGAGATTGAGTTTTCGGATGACATTGGAATATCTCCGACATTCAATGTCTCAGACTTATATCCATATAAGGCTGATGAAGCAGGGACTGAGAATGATGAACAACCAGAAATCCAGTGGCAGAAGCAGATGTCGATTCAAGAGAAGCCACAGATGGAGTGTATACTTGACAAAAGAGTCAGCAAAATGACCAGATGAAAGGTATACTTCGAGTATCTGGTGAAATGGAAGAATCACCCAGTAGAAGATGCCAGCTGGGAGACAGAAGAAGTCATTCAAAAGCAGGGACAGACCGTGCAGGAGCCCATAGACATGAGCCCATGAAATTTTTCAAGCCGAGGAGTATGATGCTGGAGCATCGCCAACTCAGCAAGCGAGCCAACACATCAAGCGAAAGTTCAGTTGGAAAAGCAAACCCAAAATTTTGAAAGTGCTTTGGGATTATAGCGCAAGCCTTTAATGATCCTTTATGAAGGAGAGCCTTTTGTATGTTGTATCAGACCTCGAGCCATACTCTCTTGTCTGAATTAGAAAGGAGGCATTTAATAGATTTAATGCAGGTAGATAGGATTTTATTTCCAGATTAGACAATTTTAGAGTCCGAGAGGGAAAACGGATATAGACACCCTCATTGTATCATTGTAACATTAGCATTAGAAAGAATCAAGCATTCAGAAGAGAAGAGCAAGCAAAGAAGATTGTGAAGAAAACCCATGTATAGATTTTGAATTAATAGAATGAAATTCTGATTCAAATTCATGACTGGTGTTGTTTCTCTATGTATGTGGTTTATGTGTTTATGAATGTTTGTTTTCTTGTTATGCATTTTCTTTGAATATGCTGTGCATGTGATTTCAGGGTTTAACTCAAGTCTAAAAGAGAGAGAGAATAAGTTTCAATTGTTTCTCTATCTGAGTCAGGAGATTCCTGCATAGAGTGCAGTTGAATTCATCCACAAAGAGTGCGTCGATGAAGACTCAGTAGTTTAACACTTATTCTCATTCACCCAGAAGTCTCAGGGGTTTGTTGAAGCCATGTGAAGAGTGCACAGGTGGAAGAAGGAGTCTTAGTTGTTAATCTGAGAAAAAGGAAGCTAAAGACTGTTGTTGCAAGAGTTGTGCAGAGTCTGAAGGATTCAACACTGGAGACGTCGTCGAATGCCGAGCGCAAGTAGTGTGCGCAAATCCCTCTGAAGGAGTCAGAGCAGAAAGGCTCAGAAAAGTATAGCACCTTCGTGGTATCATAGAAAGGAAGCACAGGAAGTTTGATTGAAGAAGGGTCAAGCAGAGTTTTCAGGCACAGGATTGAAGGGCATAGTGCGAGAAGGAAAATGGTGAAATCCTGTCAACCATCAGATCTTGGAGATTTGCGCGTGGTTTAATCTTTGGCGTGCAAGGAAGGAGACAAAAATTCAGCAGGACGCGCTTACCGGAGAATCGAAATTTCCGGAGCTAGAGGTCTCGTGCATAAAATCGCGATTAGCGATTTCCCAAAAGAACCATAGCCGTAGATCCCATACTGGACACGTGTCAGTAATCCGGAGAGTCAGGGGTTCGGCATTCGGTATTTTCCTATGCAAAAGAATTGCTACACATGAAATCGCGATCCCGCAATACCCGATAGTTCAGCGAGGAGAGGGTTCGGCATTGGGGTTCGACACTTCGGAGATCTTGGTGTCGAGAAAATCATGGAGGAGTCACGAAACTACGAACTGTGAGGGGTCCCATAGCTATAGCACTTGGGAGTTGATAGGTGTCAACCCATATCAGAGATCGGGATTTGGAAGAGTCTGCGACATCACGCAGCAGGAATCGCGAATTCCTGAAATGTGAATTCCCAATCATCGTTTGAGCATGGGCCATATGTTTCAGAGCTGAGGATAGGTGGCATCAGAAGTCGGGGATCGGAGATCCCAAAGGCGTGAGTTCTTCGCCTTTCAAACTCACAAACTCCGAAGTCCCGATAGGGAAAAAAGACACTAGTCTCGTGGATAACAGTCACCTACGAAAGGGAATTAGCTGAGGAGAGCTAAGGAATGGAGCTAAGCGCCTTCGCAGATAGGGAATCAGGGATCCGCAAGGTGAGGGATTTGTGACCTCGTGTGTACTGGTTTCCTGATGAGTAAATTCCCGATCAGGGGTAAGAAAGCTGTGGATGAGTGATCATCCGGATTCGAGGATTGGTGAGACCCGATTCCGTAAGCTCAGGACTCGCAATATCACGAGGTCTGATTTCCTGATTTGAAGAAGGGAGATCACAACGAAGTTCTATCGGTATTGAGAACTCCCAACAGGGGGTTGAAGTGTACTTTAACTCTTCGGGCCAGGGAAAAGGAAGGTCCTAGTGATCCAGGACGTGTGTCGGGTGGCATCTGCGTCACATGGGCCCTTCTTTTAAAGAAAACTAATTTGCGAAAGATAATGTATACACCAAACATGACCTGCCATAGTTCGATAGAAACTATCCGCAAAGCTGCGTCCATAAAACTGGATAATTATGCAATCAAATGATGGTCGATCGAAATGACCACATAAACAAGAGAAACTATAGAGTCAGAAACATAGTTTATAAGACGAAAATAAAAGGGAGAGAACAACTATATCTCCCACATAAGAAAATGCACTCTCACAACTATGAAACCATAGCAACACAGAATCCATGGAAACAACATCGACAACTATGAAATATACTTTGAGGTCGAGAAACTTTGATTCAATGCGTAAGAGATGCAATTTACATCGCCTCAATTTTTTTAGTCTGTTGTTTTATATTAATAGTATTCTATGCAAACTCCTCTGAATTTTTTTTTATCCAGAGATCCAACTGTAGATGTAGCCTCCCAAGATTGCAAACCCTAGGAGAACAAGAAGAAGAAGCAGATAAGAACCCAAGTGCAGACGCAGGACCACAACCCTGCAAATAAGACCCAATTGTAGGCGTAGGACCAGAACCCTGCAAATGAATCAAGCAACAATAAACAACATACAACGAAGAAAGAAGGAAGCAACAACCACTCCCCCAGGAATGATGTTGTTCCAATCACGATTGCAAAAACCGAAATGTGCAAACTACAACAACACAAATAGGAAAGAAAGAACAAAAATAACATGCAAATAAGAAATCAGTGCCATGCAAAAAACAAGCATGGAGTAGTGAACCAACAATGCCGCTGGAGCATATAAATTTTAAAAATGGAAGAAAATGTCTTGTAACAAGCCTGTTAAGTAACCATTCAACACTACCAAGACTGTTAGGTAAACATTTAAGTATGTCAGAAATGCTCTGTATACATTTAAGAACACAATTCAATGTGGCAGGTCTCTGACGTATCCCAAAAAAAATATTATATTTTTACTAACGATAGCTTGAACAACAGAAAATGTATTGGAAGGCCAAAATTTCTATATGCCACCATATCAAACATTTCCATAAATTTAACTAGCATAAAATGATAAACCAAACATTTGAATTAATGCTAGCATTAATCCACCTTCGACGAATGCATAAGAAAACATATGATTCAAAAAGACCATATACGATCAAATAATTTGGATATGCCAACATATATAACATTAGTAATAGTGAAGTTGGCAATAAGATATCCAATCCCTTGACCAATGAGATCATGACAAATATGGTACCTTTTTTTTTTATAAAAATCAATGTTTTTAGTTCCCTCGTTCCAACAATAGATAATATGGAAATATTTGTGTTCAAATGACAGACTAATATGAATTCAACGATTATCGATTGCTATAGTCCCTCTATGCCTACGAAAATGACTAATAATAGAAGAAAGTATTGAATATGAATTTGAAACCCTAGTAAGGGCATTATTCTTATTTAAATTTTATCTGCAATAAAGATAATATAAAGGAAGACTCTAGAGTTCTACAAGAATAATTACTATAGTATTTTAATCAAATCATTTTCTTGTTGCATATATAAACAACATAAAGATAATATGCATGGTATATGTAGAAATATATTAGATTTTTTATTACTTCAATGAATAGAAATAAATAGAACATAACTACTTGGTATGCAACAATAATGAATGGTAACCTTTGTATTTGAAGCATTCTGTAGCTATAGAATTAACTTTAGAATTTTGTAGTTACCTTAGAGATATTATAACCAGAGGTAAATTGTTTAAAATAAACAAAGTCATAACTCTTATACGAAACAAGGTTGTGTGGCAGCACAGTCCCTGCCAAGGAGGTTAGAAAGAAAATTGTGGAAAATGGGGTCAAATTTTAAATGAAACGAAGTGTTCGGTGAAAAATGTATATCATGGAAATGTTGTGTGCAACATGTATATAACGGAAGATGGGGAGAAGGTAAATGAGGGTTGCACCATCTATTTTTTGAATGTATATATCAAACCTATTTTTTTTTTAAGTATATAAGAAAGTAAAAAAATTGTTTACAATGCAAGAATAAATTTAGAAAGTTAAATGCATTTTCCATATGGAATGGTGAAAGATAAAAATATATGATGACATAAAATTAATAGAAGATAAGAAATATAAAAAAATTAAATGCATTTGTGAACATGGGTTATAAGTAAATGACGGTTGCATTATTGAGCACCATTTATTTTGAAATATATATATATATATATAAAGTCTGTAACATATAAAAGAGTAAGTGCGTTTGCAATACAGACTGGTGAAGGATAAGAATAAAATTTTGTAGCATATTAAAATTAAATTCATTTGTCATACAAAGTGGTGAAAGATAAGAATAGAGTCTGTAACATATAAAAGTTTAAATGCATTATTATCTAAAATTTGTCAAAAAATAAAAGTTTGTTACATATTGTTGGAAATTTTGAAATATACAAAAAAAATAAAGTTTGTTACATATAAACCGAAATTTCAATGCGTTTGTCATGTAGACTGGGATTGGGGCTCCCGCGGACCATTAGATAAATATGTACAAGAAATAGGAATGTGGAAAGAAGATAGAGTGCAATAGCTGCAAAAGAAAATAGATGGAAAGGTATAAGTGTTTTTTTGTACATCTGTATTTAAGAAATTGGAATAACTAGGTTGATAAACAAAGAAGGATGCGATGAGTAAAATTACAATGAGGGTACATATGAGCCCTTTTTCTATTTTCTTGTAGCTTTCATTTCATTTATGTCATCGATGACTGCGGTTTCAAGGATGTCCTCCACGGTTGCTGGAATGTTGGCAATTACCTGTTGCCTTTTGTCGACAGCTTGTTTCAATTGGCTTTCGAGCCATTCTTCAATGTAGCCTCTCATCAGGGTGACATTGATCTCATTCCATATTTTTATGTTGAAAATATTGTCTTCTAATTTCCATAAGTCGATAGAAAGATTAGAGAGAGGTTGATGAATTTCCTCATTCTATATTGCATATTTGACTAGCCAGTCGTGGAGATGAGCTTGATCAAATTGAAGGATGTTGTAAAACATTTGCAGAGATAAGGTCTTAAGCATAGAAACCTATTTATCAAAATATTTCCTGGTTAAGGGAAATGAGTTAGTGATTAAGTGGGGATCTTGGAAGTCGTACGTTTTCCCGTCTAAGCCTATATTTGACAACTTTGTGAATAATATATATTTCTTCGATATGTCTTGTTCACATGAATGAACAATGAGATGCAGGTTATTTACTTTTTCTTTCCAACTTGCATTCAATTGGCCTTATGTGGTTTTTTGATGGAAGATATTCTTCTCTTCTTTTTGTTTCTGTCATATTGTTGACAATCTTGCCAAAAGGCATGACCATTTTTAAAAAGAAATTTTCTTCATCTTTTAATTCATCCTGCAAAATCTTGAGCAAGCTATGTGTCCTGGTTCCAGGGGAAGTGATGGTTTGTGATATTTTCCAGGCCTCGGTAACTAGTTCCACTCTTTTTTTGATATTGTTCTCCACATATCCTTTATAGGATGCGAGCAAGGTGAAGGATGCTTTTACATTGGGTGCAGGGGTGCTAGTCATGGCTATTTCCAAAGGATCGACAAGTAATGGCATAGGAATGAAAGCGTCTTCCAATTCCTTGATTCGGTCCTTCAGTCTGGCATTCTCGGTCTCGATGTCTCCAATGGAATCATGAAGTTCTTCTCTAGTTGTGGTGTGAAGTTGACATATTTGGGACGACCGCATGTTGGCAACGTCAACCTCTGAATGAGATTTTCCTTTCTTATTTTTAACAATTTGTTTTCTAAATTATCAATTTTCTGTTCCATCTGTCAAAACCAACACTTTGGAACACGAAGGATTCATCTTCGTCAAAATTTTCGGTGACAGATATGTCCATTGGATGGCTATGGTGGATGGCGTCTCTAGGATGATCAAGGAAGAGGATCATGGTATCTAGATCAGTGTCAAGTTCCATGTTCTCACTCTGAATTTCCAGTTCTTCTGCCTGACCCACATTTTTTTTTCTCTTGTTCTTTACTGGAAGCTTGTGAAAACTATCAATTTTAGAGTGAGGAGGGTCGTTATATCCTCCTCCATTTGAAGAACTCTAGGTTTATTTGTTGCTATGATTGGTCATTGGAGCAATGCTCCGAGATGTAGTACTTTTTGGAATGTTATTTGTGGATTGAATACTCTTGTCACTAGGGAATTTCCCCTATTACATGTACAATTTAGTGCAGCTTTGCACTGTCTACACGTTGTTGGTATTAGAGGCAGGATCGTTGTTGCCACTATCTCTATTTTTGGGCAGGTGTTTATTTACAAAACAATCGTCGAGGCCAAGTGTTTGTAAAAGTTGTCTAAAAATATCATAGGGGTCGAATCCTCTTATGTATTCAACATATCTTAGGTTGGAGATGCTAGAATGTGCTGCGAAATCGTCAATTTTGTTGACATTTTTCAACACAAACTCCCTTAATTTCTAGGGTAGAGGAATGCACTATTTTTTTTGGTTCCTTTGGAACAGATGGAACCAATAGTTGTATTGACGTGCTACTTCTGTAACAAACATTTTTTCTGTAATGTGACATGGAAGGAGAGCAGGTTATTCCGTCGAGCCAAAAATTCTTATGACAGTGTAATTATCCAAATGTTCGAGCATCCCCTTCTTGTCCAAAAAGCTAGTTTCCTGTTCAGATATGTGGGGAGAATCTTCTCCTAACAACGAAACTTTGAAAACAGATAGGAAGCCATTAAAAACCTCATAAAAAAAGTGGAAATCCTTGTGCCTCCACAAGGCCTAGTACCAGAATGTTACTGGGTGGAATTCACAGTTGACATTATTGGACAGAGACAGTTGCGGAAAACGACAGGAATGTGCTATTGCAAAAACTAAATAGGATGACATATAAAATTTATTTTCCCTTTTGTAGCTTGACAATTGGGAAGAGATTTCATGGGAAATTAACCTACCCCAATCAAAAATGGCTTGTTCATTGACTATGAAATACAAAATATAAAGAGTCATGTGGGAAACAGTAGTTGTGGACTCCTGTCCCGTTATTGTTGTAAACAACCAGACAATTTCGCGAAATGGATTTCTAAATGTACTAACCTACATGCTTGTAATATCTTTAGGAACTAGATTTGTGATTTCCAGAAAAAGGGGCAAGAGGTCCAATCTGTTATTATGCTTTGCTAGGAAGTATTTGCAATATTCTTCTCCAAATGTCAATGTTGGCTCTGGAAATTTCAACATCTAGCGGAAGACCTGAGGTGACAAAGAAACATAAGAGAGGTCCTGCAGTGGAATAATTGTTTTGTCCACAATAAATTTATCGGTGCACCAAGAGACCAGGTCCTTATAGTAAAAAAACTCAGGGACACAACCTGCATGAGAAATATCGGAGGTCCAAATTACTTGGTTCTTTGTGGCAGAGGTTGAGTAAAAAGAAAATGCCCTAGACCAGTGGAAGTTCTGGTCCTCACGCCTGAAGATGTTCACAGTATCTCCACATAACTATTGTTGAGTTTATGCCATAGGTTTATGGGAAGTTTGTTTTTCTACAAATGATGGTTTAAATGAACAGTTTGTTGGAGGATTGGTTGTTGTCATTGATGCCAACCCTAGTCATAGGTTTTGGACCACAAGATTGATGAAGGTATTTGGACATGAAGGAAAATGCACATGTAGATAAAACACCCATGGATGGATAATATACATCATGTTGTTTCCGGTGGTATGTGGCACATCACGTGGATCCTCATGGTTGAGGAGAAATGAATTTTTGAAGATGACAGAGTGAATTGAAGAAGGAAGTACATGTAGGCCCTGAAAATAATTAAAGAAAAGAATTACAAAATAAGAAAGTGTCAGGTCATCCCTAATGTTAAAAGGAAGTGACATAAATGGTACAAATAAGCATAATTATACATTTATTTGATACAATTTGAATTTAATAGGTAATAATAATAAAATAAGGCCGGATTTCAAGGGAGGATGAAGTCTTTTGGTGATGTGTTCTAAGGTATGTTATTTTCAGGTCATCTTGCCATTTTTCCTATAACTTTTTTTTTAGAAAGATTCATATGGTGAAATCGCTATGGTATTGGGAAGACATATCAAGGTACCTTTGGTAAAAATTTCAGCTCTTTATTTTCTATAATTATGGAGATACGCTATGTGGAAGATAGGGTTTGTGACCAGTCCTGAAGCTAGTCAATAAACAGGTGTTCTGGGTAAAACAGTCATAACTTCTTCATCGAGAATCCAAATAAAGTGGGAAAAATTTCATTGGAAATATTACAGAATTTAGTTTATTGTGTGCAAGTTTCAGAATCATATGTTAATTATTGAGCATGGAGCATTATGTGCAAGTTTACTCTCCTGAATAAACCAAAATTGAATAAAGTCTACCATTCTTTCTATAACCTCTTTTTGAGGAGGATTCAAGGAGTGAAAATTGGAGGAGTTTCAGAGAATACATTGAGTAATATTATCTACAGGATCAGAGTACTCCAAGAATTGAAGAATTGCAGAAATTGAAGAAGTTTCAGGAAGCATTATCAGGTTCTATGTGATGATTGGTTGATGGTGATGATTTTATGTAAAGTTTTATTATCTCTCATATATTCTTGGGTGGAAGGAAGGGGAAAGGATGGAGAGTTCAACTATCTCTTTATATTGGAGGATTGTATCTTCCCCTCGGAGGTTTATCCCTCTGTTATCCACATTTTTGGTTATCGATATGATAATATGATTATGTCATGATGATGGAAGATCAAACTCTTCATTAAGAAATTTTTCCTGAAGAAGGTTACACTTATCATTTTCTCAAAATCCTATTTTGAAAATAGTTCACAGGCTGCATTATACTCTCCTGCGGGAATCATTAATTTCCGCATGCTGCATTCATCTTGACTGCGGACTATCCGAACTGTGTTAATGGTTAGGGTGCGGACATGTTTCTAAAGGAGAAAAATGAATAAGTTCTCGATCCTTATAGAAGGAATCTTCTAGAAGGATGAGTTGGATTTTGAATAATCCTATTCGTCACTCTCCCCAATGGCCTGCTATCCCTGCAAAGCTTCCGTCGGACATTCCAAAATTTGATGGGAAGGCGGGAGAGGACCTGAATAATCACGTCATGACTTTCCATTTGTGGTGTTCGTCTAACTCCTTGATGGACGACTCCATTAGATTGCGTCTTTTTCAACGCACCCTTACAGGTGTTGCTGCGAAGTGGTACATTGAATTACCACGAGGATTCTTTTCAGATTTCAACAC
>ML777907.1:2276820-2293412 GCA_009831015.1 Picea engelmannii | reverse complement strand
AATAACTATTGATTATTTCTCATATATTGTGCATGGTGTATTGTGGTGTATTGGTGTAACTCTTATACTATTGTTCATTTCTCATTGGATATAGTTGAATGGTTTAAGTATAAGTTGAAAAGGGTTTTAAATTGTACTTGATAATAATTCACTCCCCTCTCAGTATCAACATAGTTACATTCGATAATGTAACTTTTCAGTAAATCTTGGTTAAATACTTATGAATGGGAAAGCTCCTCAAGCCTTTCACTGATTAATGACAATATGTAATGGTGGTGCATGATGAACTGTTAGCAGTAAAGTTTTTTTATTGCATATTTAGAAATGCGAAGGTGGCATGTACGACGAAGAGAAATTAAGGAATGGAGGTTTCGTGAACATGCGAAGGGAAAATCGTGAATGAGATTTCATGATTTTGAAATGAACACTTGGAAGGGATGATATAATCCCCCTGCAAATTTTGGTTTAATGCACATCAATACGAGATGTCCTCAAGACTTTCGTCCATCAATGAAAATCTATACGGTTTCTACATGATGACCTGTTAGAATTAAATGCCAGTAATTCCATATTTAGAAACAAGATATGTATATATATATAAATTTTTATTTTCTTTTATTATAGACAAGTGTGAAGGTGACCGAGATGACAGAGAGCAAGGAAATAATGGAAAGCTCTGAAAAGCGGTTGGAAGGGATTCAAAAAAGGGTTACGGAGATAGTCAGGATAACTGAGTGTTGCACGGTCAAATGTCATGTTGCAAAATTTTTGAGTGCAAAATGTGTAAAATGGAAGGGATCACGATGGGGCAGTTCAGTGGCCGGTTTGTATATTTGCAAAATTTTGGCAAACTGGATAAGTATGGAATAGGGAAATTTCTAATTGCATGCGTAGCAATAAGATCTCGCAAAGGGGCACAGGCACATGAAATAATGACTATGAACTAAATATTTATTCAACCTACCAAACCGTCGATCCACCAAATAAATTTGAACAAATAGAAAAGTATGGAAAGAGGATAGACGGGCTTCAAAATTGCGTGACAATAGTTCCACTAAATATGTGAGGACCCCACGGTTAAATTGTATTTCTCAGAATTTCCAATGCAAAAATGTGCACCACAGAAGAGGGTATGATAGATGGACCGTAATATGGAAGAGGGTATTATCTAAGAATGGTTGTGAATTTGTATATCACAGAAGTGACGGTATTGTTTGCAGGCCATGGAACAACAAAAGTCCAATGTAGAGGCTGCCTAGCGGGAATTCGCGGTTGGAGAAGTTTCTGGGTATGGAATGGGGAAGCGTTTGGTGGGTGTGTCGATAAAAGAGAACGAGTTCATTTGTGAACCCGCAAGACTGCCCAGGCACTGAGTAATGTTGACTTGACCAGCACATAAGCCCGACTGTCAATTTCTATATTGCAAAACTTTGGGTGCCAATTGCGGGACAGGGAACAATAGAGGGTCAATTTGAAGAAAGGGGAAGCGGTCGTTGGAAATGCATGAATCCACGAAGCTACGGAGAAAGGAATTTTTGGGAGAAAAATGATTAAGTAACCAAGAAGAGAAACTAGACGAAATAAAAGAGTCGGAAAATAGAAAGGCATAAGGCAATTTTTGTAAGCATGATTTGGTTTCAAAGAAGCCCCATTGTTGAAAAACATGATGTTCTACTAATTGTCAGCAAATGCATTGTTGAAGATTAGATTTTATTGCAATGTGTGCATGTAACTATGTTCTTGATACATTCTTCCATGAATGCAACATATTAACTTAACTACTAAAATTCATTTTCTACTAATTGTTAGGAAATGCTTTGTTGAATATTAGATTTTATTGGATCATGTGAGTGTAACTGCATTCTTCATACACTTTTCCATGAGTGAAACATATTAATTCAAGTATTAAGCTTCTTGCATTATGGGTTGTTATCAGTAAAACTTAATAATTGCATGTCTAGAAACAAGAATAACGGTTTTGCAGCAACATTGTACATTGGTATTTCTATGTTCTATCTGCATTACGAATAGAATTGAACATTGGTTTTCCATTTTTTGTTTGCATTAAAAACTGGTGGATTCGCATAGTACATTGGCATATAATTGTTACATGTTCCATATTAGAAAATATAAGCTAAGTAAACACAATATCGAAGAGGTACGAGAGCATTGAACCATGCCAATTAGAACATGCATTAAACCTAGAAAAGAGGCAGCAATGAAGAGTCGAAGCCAAATATTGTTTAATAGAAAATGCATTTAAAAAAATAATAAAAACACCGAGTATTGTACATATATCCTTAGAAATTGGACCCAGTTCTCTGGGCCAAAACATTGAAGGTATCTATGACAAACATAGGCACGGGATCCACAACATGCAAGATCTTTGTAGTTTTCTCCTCGATGAATCATCTTGTACCAAAATTGATATTTATGACAAGCTTCCCTCGAGGAAGAAGACGAAAATGGTTGCAGGGAAAGTGGAATAGCCGTTAGCTGAAACCACCTCTGCATAGTCGAAAAAAATTCAGTAGCACATCTTGTATGTGGAATTCCAGAGGCCCAAATTAGTCCATTCTATGCAGAAGGAGATGACTAGTAAGAAAAATCCTTGCAACAACGAGAGTTTTGGACTTGGTTCCTGAAGATGTTAATCAATATTTTTTTTTCTTGAAATATATCTATGGGAGCATCAACATATCATTTCTTTATAGTGAAACTCTTCCGCCCAGAACAAACTAATTTGGAACTCTAAAATTCCTACTTTCGCACTACAAAGTGGTTGTTGCGTGCACCATCGGTTTCTTTTCTGAAAGTCCTTTTGGTGTTTTCATCACCACCATCACCAAGCTGGGAAGTTCCATTCGTTATGGTTGATTTCAATTTGGGTGCAAGAGTGGGAAGATTCTCTGCATTACCATCATCCATTGTCATATCATCGTCCATCAGATCATCTTCTTTTGGCTCGGAATTCATGGAATCAACTTCTGTGACAACCATGAATGCAAGTGGGAAGGTTCTCTGAGCAGCTAGGGTTTCCATTGAATTTTTTGGCTTGAATACATCTCTCAGTGTACCAAGGTACCATCTCCTTGTTTTCTCTTGGGTGGAGGGAGATGAATAGTACGAATATGCCCTGGAATAGTGGAACCTCTGGTCATTATGCCCTAATGTGTTTATTGTGTGTGGAGAGAAGTGTTTCCATAAGTTATTAAGAATTTTTGTTTGCTCGAGATGATGTTTTAAATGAAAATTGGGGATAATATAACCCTCCACAAATTATGGTTTAATGCGTATCAATGGAATATGTCCTTGAGCATTTAGTTGATCAATGACAATTTCCAAAGTTTGTGCGGAATGAGTTGTCACCATCACAACTCACTAATTGCACAATTAGAAAAAAGTGTGAAGGTGGTGGTGGCGGCGAAAAGAGATTAAGAATTAGAAATTTCTTAGAAGTACCAACCTGTCCACGCACAAAAAAAAAAGATTGCATCGCCTTTCAAATGAATACTTGGAAAGGATAACATACTTGTGCACAAATCTTAGTTTAATTCATAGTAATGACAAATTTTCTCCGTATTTCCAAACATTAATGGAAATATTAAAGGTTCCTGCAGGATGGCTACTAGCATTAAAGCTTAGTTATTGCATATCTGGAAACAAGTACGAAGGCATGGGTGATGGCGAAACTGATTCCAAGAAATACCAAAGTATGGAAAGCAGTCGGGGGGGTTACAAAATAAAAATGACAGAAGATATACCCAGGAGACATTAAGGGATGTTGGTCATATTGCATGTCAGTGACAGATATCAACCATCAATTTGTATGTCATGGAATTTGTAAATTGATAAGAAGACCTGCGAGCTGGCTACCTCAACATTGCACTTTCATTGTTCTGTGTCCTCCAAATAGCACTCAGAGTTCCGCAATATACAGATTGACAGATGGAATTGAGGGTTGGTGGGTTAAATATTTCCATTCTTTAGGGATGGCAATCACTATCAAGTATCTAACATATCTAAAAACATTATTTTCAATACTAAATTATTAATATTACATATTGATCTTGCAGAATTTTATTAGATGAGAAAGTTTGTACAATATGGTCGGGCAAGTTATTTAAAAGTTTTGTGACAAAGGAACAATGCATAGTAGACATGTACTTTTGTAAAGTATGGACATGAGATTTTATAGAACATATGTGAATCCCTCATTCCATACTTTGGATCGGGGGCTCTCGGGCTGGCGGGAAAAAAATGGGCCTTTATTGTTCCACACTTTACAAATAGCACCTACAATTTTGTGACATACAAATTCAGGAGCGGACCTACGGTAAATTATTACTGTTATATATTAATATTGCAGCATTTAATTAGATGAAAAATTTTGTACAATCTGGTTGTCCGAGTGATATAAATGTATTCCAACAAACGAGCAATACATAATAAATATTTACTTTTATAAAGTACGGACATGAGATTTTATAGAACATATGTGAATGCCTCATTCCATACTTGGGAAGTTTTTGGATCGCGGGTTTGCGACCTGGTGGGCTTAAAATTGAGTATCTATTGTTTTGTGTCCTACAAATAGCACCTACACTTCCATGATATACAAATTGACAGGCGGAATTGCGAAGATGACTCTCTATATAAAGTATGGACATGAGATTTTATAGAGCATATGAAGATCCCTCATTCCATACTTAGGCACTTTTTGAATCGTGGCTTCGCAATCTAGCGAGATGAAAATAGAGTCTTTATTATTTTGTTTCCTACAAATAGCACCCAAACTTTTGTGATATACAAATTGACAAGAGGACGTATGTGCTGCTTGGATGAACATTGCATTTTTATTGTTCTAGAACATATGCAGATACCTCATTCCATACTTGGTCACTTTTGGATCACGGGTTCGCAGCCTGGCAGGCTGAAAATTGAGTATCTATTGTTCTATGTCCTACAAATAGATTTTATAGAACATATGCGAATCCATCATTCCATACTTCAACAGTTTTTGGATAGCAAGTTTGCGGCTTGGTGGGCTGAAAATTGAGTATCTATTGTTCCATGTCCTACAAATAACACCTACACTTCTGTGATATACAAATTGATAGGAAAACTTGCGGAGACGACTCTCTATATAAAGTATGGACATGAGATTTTATAGAGAATATCATATGCCTCATTCCATACTTAGGCACTTTTTGGATCGCGGAATCACGATCTGGCAGGATGAAAATAGAGTCTTTACTGTTCCATCTCCTACATATAACACCCATACTTCCGTGATATACAAATTGACAGGAGGACCTATTGGCTGCTTGGATGAACATTGCATTTTTATTGTTCTGGAACATATGCGGATACATAATTCCATACTTGGGCACTTTTTGGATCACGGGTTTGCGGCTTGGCGGGCTGAAAATTGAGTATCTATTGTTCTGTGTCTTACAAATATCACCTAGACTTCCATGATATACAAATTGACAGGTGGAATTGTGTATATGAGTCTCTATATAAAGTATGGACATGGGATTCTATAGAGCATATGTAGATCCCTCATTCCATACTTAGGCACTTTTTGGATCACGGGTTTGCGGCCTGTCGGGTTGAAAATAGAGTCTGTTGTTCTGTGTCCTACAAATACCACCCACACTTCCACGATGTACAAATTGATAGGAGGACTTGCAGGCTGCTTGGCTGAACATTGCATTTTTATTATTCCGTAGAGATCCTGTATTAATTCCATATTTAGCCACTTTTTTTATCAGGGGCTCTTGGGCTGGCTAGTTGAAAAATGCACTTTCATTGTTCCGTGTCCTCCAAATAGCACTCAGACTTCCGTGATATGCACATTCATAGATGGACTCGAGGGCTGGCAGGTTCAAATTCGCCATTGTTTAGGGATGGCAATCCCTATCAACTATCTAACATATAAAAAAACATTATTTTCAATACTACATTATTAATATTACATATTGATATTGCATAATTTAATTAGAGGACAAAGTTTGTCCATTTTGGTGAACTGACTGATATAAAAAATTTTGGACAAACGATAAATACATAGTAAACATGTACTTTTATAAAGTATGGACATGAGATTTTATAGAACATATGCACATTCCTTATTCCATACTTAGGCACTTTTTGGATCATGGGTTCGCGGCCTGATGGGATGAAAATTGAGGTTTTATTGTTCCCTTCCCTACAAATAGCAGCCAGACTTCCGCGATACACAAATTGATAGGTAGACTCGAGCTGGTTGGTTGAACATTGCACTTTTATTGTTCCATAGCGATCCTGTATGAATTCCATATTTAGCCATTTTTTTTTATCGAGGGCTTTGGGCCTAACGGGCTGAAAATTGGGCCTATATTGTTCCGCGTTGTGCAAATACCACTCACAATTCTGCGATATACAATTTGACAAGAGGACCTGCGAGTTGGCTGGCTCAACATTGCAGTTTCATTATTCAGTGTCCTCCAAATAGCACTTAGAGTTCCACGATATACAAATTCACAGATGGACTTGAGGGATGGCGGGTTCAAGTTTACCATTGTTTACAAATGCTAATCCCTATAAACTATCTAACATATCTAAAAACATCATTTTCAATACTAAATTATTAATATTAAATTTTGATATTGCAGAATTTAATTAGACGAGAAAGTTTGTAAAATCTGGTCGGGCGACTGATATAAAAGTTTTCCAACAAACGACGAATACATAGTAAACATGTACTTTTAGAAAGTATGGACGACATTTTATAGAGCATATGCGGATCCCTTGTTCCATACCTGGGCACTATTTGGATCGCAGGTTCTCGGCCTATCGGGATGAAATTTGAGTTTCTTTTGTTCCGTGTTATGGAAATATCACCCAAACTTCCACGATACACAAATTGACAGGCAAACTTCAGGACTCCATGTCTGGCAGGTTCAAGATTGCAATTGTTTAGGGATTCTCATCCTAAATAAAATTTATCTAAAAACATTATTTTCAAATACTAAATTATTAATATTAACTATTGATATTGTACAAGTGAATTGCATTAAATTATTAAAGGATGTTAATTCGCTTATTTTAAAAAAAATGAAGTAAACAAAATATTTTTTTTTTTAAATTCTATCACCGCAAGCATAGGAAGGACCAATTTGAATTTTAAGGCCCTCTTGTTGATATGATAGCACAATTGCACTCCGCACAGTATATATTCGTTGATTTCAAATTATTCCACGATATTAATTTTTCTAAGTTCATTGAATAAGAAAAAATGCCAAAACAACGACCAAATTGAATTTTAAGAGCCTCTTGTTGCTATGATAGGACAATCTCACTTCGCACACTATATATTCATTGATTTCAAATTATTTCAGAACAATAATTTGACCAAGTTCATCGATCAAGGTAATGTGCTAAAGTAAGCCACATAGTACATTTGCATCATGGCACCATAGATATTATTAGGCCGATCTGCGGGTCAACTGGCTAAAAAATTCAATTATATTGTTTTGTTTCCTCCAAAGAATAGTTGGAGTTCCACGGTATACAAATTGAAAGATAAAGTAGATAACCAAGAACCAACCATACTTAAACAAGCCACAAGCAAGTTCCGAGAAGGTTCCATAGAGTAGAACCCATCGACCTTTGCACCAAACAATTTGATATACAAATAAAAGATGTCACCGCATTCATTTTCTCTTGCATATGTATATGTTCCCAGTAGAAAATAACCGAAAGCATGTGACATATGGGGATTACAAAGATATGGGCCAAGTCCAACGAACATTCATCTGGATGCTGAACAAATGTTATAGAGATAGATGAGGTATTTTCATTTCTTGCAGAACTTTGATATATATATATATATATATATATATATATTTCCCCTTCTTCAGCCGATATACAAAATTGCATTGTCCTCATTCAAGGTGAATTTGTTGTGTATGCGAAGCTGCCGCAGCATGTAGACATTGCTGGCCCTTTTCTGTAGATACGTTTCATATGACAACTCTGCCAACTCAAGAAGCACATTTTGTAAAAGAGGTTCCCTAACCATGCAATGTACGGTTTTTTTGCCCACATTTCAGATAAGAGCATTCACGTAATGTCCATATATATATATATATATATATATATATGGACAGTTTTCATTGCATCGCAAACAATCAATGGTATCAACACTTATCAAAGTGGAGGCAGAAGCAGCGGAGTTGCATCTTGCACATACAGGCTCAAAGGGGGTCGAGTACACATTGGCTGCAACTAAAATACCTTCAACCTGGGAAGGTGACCAAATTGATTAATACATTGAACAACATAATACACAATTGCACCCCCCCCCTCCCCTTTAAAAAAAAATAAAAATTAAGCAGGCGCAAAAATTTGTTGAAGGCTATTTCTATAACCTACGTGAGAATGTTTTTGTGGATGTATACACACAATAGTTGTAGAGCTAGCTAGTTTCTTTAGGTCCTCTACTATATCTTCTCACAACTCTGTTACAAACATTGTCTGGGTTGTCTGAAAGATCCTTTCTCTAGCATCCCTCTTATTTGTTATATTTTTGAACAACATAAGTGGAATATTCCCTCTATGCAATTGCTATTCCATTGATGAAAACAAATCTGAATAAATATCGAACAATTGTAGATGCAACATGGAACAGTGAAATATTTGTGTAACTTATCCGTCATGCATGCACATGCAAAAGTAAAGGACAAAACTGAACATGAAAATCGGTACCATTGCCTTGTCGTTGTTGGACTCTCCATCCTTTATATGGAGAATGTGTTGCGAGCCAAATTTTCTCGCCGGTGTGATAGCAGCCCCATTCATTCCGATTGGGTAAATATGAGTGCTCTATGCAAGATGAATGATAGTCGAGTTCGAGACGAAACGATATTCTGAACAAACAATGAGATTTTTTTCCACAATGCTTGTTTCGTTGAGTGAAATAATTCGATTGCAATCACCACGGCCATATATTATATTGGGAAATATATTAAAATATGTAATGGATATCCCATTATGCGACAATATCTTTTTTGCATTTTTTTGGACAAGTTGTGGAGGAACAGTCAACGTCACTGTCATCATGGCATCCTTGTTTGTCATGTCAGCATGCATAATGGATCTACTTTTGTGCCTTGTCCAAGTAGGTTCTATAGACAACCATTATGTCCTCGATGAACACTTGTCTAGTTTGGCGGTTGTTCAAGCCATCTATTGATAGTACTTTGGATGTCACAACTCTAGACATGATAATATTTTTTTGAACAGGAAAACTAAAGTGAATGGTAGTGTGCTACAAGTAGACGCATAGTTTTGATGAACTATGGAGCCAAAGTTTCTCAACCACACCTCTTAGTCTGCGGAACATGCAACACGTTCGACATCTCATTTGTACTTGTTGATAGTTCTTGCAAGCTGCAAACCATGTATTGTAGATGACATTAGCATATCCACCATGCCATAGATGAATATATAGCCCAAAAAATTTGTTTAGTAAACATAGTAAGAGTAGAGCATATGCATCTTTACCTTTGGCCTTGTCGGTCCATCGATCTCTGGGATGACCAGCTGCTAATGCCCATATCACTAGTCCAACTTTTTCTGATGCAAGCATGTGCAGATGAACATCAGGACTAAACAAGCATATGAATTGTATATTGTCCATCGAAAGGACCAAATAACCATAAAACTATATGCAATTGAATTTTTTAATTAGAGAAATGTTTAACAGTAAAGAGGGCGTGAGCGCGGGGCACCGTGGCCAATCTGTATATCGCGGACCCTCGGAAGCCAGGGGACCAATCTTCAACCTGCTAGCCTGGCACCTGCAATCGAGAAAGTGGGAAACTATGGAAGAAGGTAGAAGCATGACCACATATGTGAATCCCATAGTCCACCAAGCGGTGCATGAAGGAATTTTCGGAAAGCACACTAGGCAGATGAATTAGAAAACAAAAGGGATAATAGAAAATCGAAAAATTAGAAATAGGGAGCGCAGAAAGGCCCATTACTGCAAAGTCATAGTTTTCAAGTATAATATTATATGCCCCCAACCAGTTTGTATATTTAATTTTCCACCACACTTGGTATACCTTTTAGAAGATTTCACCATAGAATCCTCTGCTGTTGCAAAAAACGATTCATCTCCCTATCCAAGCAACCTGTTTTTTCCAAGGCAGCAATGCCGAAGATGCAATGGACACGAAGGCAAGTTAGTATGAAGACAGACATCTAAAAGAAAGAGAAACAACTCTATTTACCCGCCAAAGAGTCTTTTTTCCTGTCCAGCCATTCTGTTTGTTTAAATGCAACAATGCATCCCAAACACAACAGACATGAACCAACTTAGTATGCAGGAAGGAACGTATGTAAGCAAGATAACTTACCATGTATTAAGTCACACAACTAGTTTAACACATATACAGATCATAAATTCAATACAAAACAACGCAATATAAAACAACAGTACAAGCATGCACCTTTCTATATCCTCTTCAGCTGATGCAATCAACACTCCCTCGTTTTCTCCAGCTACTTTGTTTGTTTGAATGTGGGAACGAACAAAATTCAATGAACATCAATGGAAGATGGTATTCACCGGAGAACAAGCAATATGTACACATAGTAAAACTGGATAAATGAACAATCTAGAAAGGCAGAAACATGAACCTTTGTGATTCTCTATCCATGGCTGCAAACGCGTAGATTTTTTTTCCCTGGCCAAAATATATTACAAGGCACAAAATATCACGCAATTGCATGGCCGCAGCTAAATGATTTATGGTTTTCCTTGGCAATTTATCCAGATATCCCCTTTAACCATGTTCTTTATCCTCTACACAGACTCTTGTGCCCACGATACAAATTCTCAGTTTTCCGTGGAAAACCACCCAGACATGCTTCCAGACATCAAAATATAATCTTGTTGAATATTTGTTGCACATATCATATCTCAAGCACAACAAAAATTCTATCATGCGCACACCAGTCTATGTAGAGGAGAAAGAACATGTAGTGTCATATCCACACATCTGACAATACATGGTTTATAAATGTAGCCTGCATACATATGCTTTATTCCAACAAAAAAACAATGGATATTGTAACTTCACATGTAATCTTCCAACAATTTTGCATGCAACTATTTCCTTTCATGGAAGGACTGGAGCACCAACAAAATCTCACAGAATAACAGATATCAACCTCAATAGACATGGAAAATAACACAACTGCATGTCGACTCGTGGGTGCAGGTGCTGAACATTGTAAAGTGCCCCCAAAAAACAATAATAATCCAAAAAAAAAAGAAAAAAGAAAATCTCCAACCACTGTCGCTGCACCCCAAACCTGCAACACCGAATCAAACAAAAGAAAACAACAAGTACCAAAGCAGCGAAAAAGCATGAACAAGCCAAACAGCACCCCCAGGGCCCCAAAGTGCAAACCCTAGCAAAAAAAATAGAACCAACAACCCACGAACCAACGAAGCAGCAAGATCCATCGAGCCAGTGAACAACATATGTATCTCCAATGATTACAAAACTGTAGCCCAAGCACAGAAGAAACTGGAAACATACAACGAACATGTGACTACAAATAAGCAAACATTCTTACTTGCAAACTGCAAACACTGAACAACAAACAAGGAATACAAAATGAAACTATGGCATCGAAACTTACTCCAAAACGATGAAATGCCAGGAGAAACAACAATGAGCAGCAACCGACAAACCAACGAAGAAGAAGCACTCACTGAACCAATAAACAATGTATGTAGCTTCAACGATTACGAGGATGAAACATGCAATGGCAACAACCAAAAAACTAGCGAAGAAGAAGCACTCACCGAACCAACAAACAATGTATGTAGCTTCAATGGTAGAACAAGGATGAAAAATACAATGTTTGTCGAACTAACGGTGGAAAAACAAGACTGTGCAAATTCATTGTAACTATATACAAAATTTCAAGGAAAAATGTACTTCGAGAAGCGTATTTACGTAAACATTTAAGACTACCAGGTTGTCTAAGGACCTCGTGCTATGAAAACATTTAAGCTGTTAGGAGTGTTGGAGGACGTCACGTCATGTAAACGTTTACATTGTCAGGCCTATTGAGGCATCTCAGAATAAGTGTCAGTACATTTACACAAATATACATCCGCCAAAGATGCCATAAATATTGGAATTATCAATCACTACAAAACTTTGATATCAAAACATTTCAATATGCTTAGTACATATGAAAACTTATGGATATATTCATCTAGCAGAAAATGGTAATACAAACATTCCAACTAATGCTAGCATTAATCGACCTTCAAGAAATATAGAGGAAAAATATATGATTAAAAAATATTGTCTACGAGAAAAACTTTGGATATGTTGCCATATAGTACATTGGGAATAGTGAAGCCGACAATAAAACATCCAATCTCTTATCCAATCAGATTAGTACATATATTCTTCTTTTTATTATATAAAAATGTATGATTTTAATTCCATAGCTCCAACAATAGGTATTCTGCAAATATTTCGGGTCAAAGGACAAACTATATGTAGTCAATGCATTATCTATGTCCCTCTATGTCTACAGCAAGTACTAATAAGAAAAACTATAATAACTTAATAAATTAATTTAGAACATATTGAAGGATTAATAGGTCAAAACCCTCACAGGTAGGGCCGACTATTAACACTACTGTAATAATCCTGGAATAAGCGACTGCTGAACCAGTGTTCACAAGGGTTAGGTTAAAAAAAATTGAATGAGTCTTTACAAGGGTGTGTTAACCCTTGTAAACTGCAACAAATCTTCCCCAACCATAATGGCAGCCACCACAATATGGATTAACCATCAAAAAATTCAAGAGAGCGGCGGTATGACTGAGTCGGTTGTGACACATAGTTACCTCTTCTCTATTCAAAGGCATGAGTACAGAAGATCGTAAACCTTATATTGGTTTTATCAATTCTTGTCCTAAAGTCTTACCTAGACGCCACGAGTGCTCTCTATCTCTGTAACAAAATACAGAGTCACCGATTACAAATAGAAGATCAAATACTTAATGAAGGAGGAACCATTCCAATCGAAACCTGGAAGAATCATAACATGTTTACATGTAGTAGTTGAAGCAGAAAAACCAATATCGAGTAGTTCGTCCTTGGAAGGGGTTTTAATCGCTGGAAGGGAGGAAAAATCCTCCCGTGGATCAACCATGGGTTACCCTGGAATCCAAAGATAATATGCATACTGTCAATAATCCAAATTGATAACCGAATTTATATAAAAATTAATCATTAATTTCTTATTGGAAATAAAGAAGCATCGTTACCTGTGAACCGTCGCCAGAGAGAAAAATATAAAGTAACTCCCGGGTATCTTTCGCATAGAGAGGTGTTAGCTCTGTGAAAAATTGTATATGGTATTCCTTCGATGTCATTTTCCATTTTAAGATTGAATAAGAGTAATTCCCTAGACATTGGACATAAACACACCAGTTAGGAGGATTAATGAGATAACTGATATTTATGTTGAAAATAACAAATCTAATTGCATGTTTACCTTGGAGGATGTGTTGGATGTGTTGACACTTGGACGAGTGGCATCACTTGAATCCTTAACCTGTCATGTGAAAAAGAAAATGGATATACTTAAAGAGTAGTAATGTTCACCTCAGTGCCAAACCACAATACCAACTCTTGAAACGATGACTAGAAATACAGTTCTAGTTTCCAATAAATAAGAATATTAAAAGCAAATTAATTGGTTTGGGGTGATGTTATAGTGGTGAAGGACAGACTCACGAGTCATCGACTTCATACGAAGGTATAAATGTATTCTCCTCGAAACTAAATGTTTCCGCTTGTATAGTTATACTACATCCATGTAGAACTATTCATGATTATCCCACTACTACCAACATGCATTTAATAGTTTTGATTCACTTCTCTATAGACATAGGTTGTTTTTGTTAGTATAATTTTATTAGTCCCTGTCATTTAATAGTTTTGATTCACTTCTCTATAGACATAGGTTGTTTTTGTTAGTATAATTTTATTAGTCCCTGTCCTTCGGGCAATGGGGACTAATAATAATCGATTTTTTTGGGTTGTATTAATATAGCATGGAAACCAAGTAATTAAACCAAAGTTTTATGAGTTAAAAGCACATTTGCAAGTAGCATTTGGTTTTTAGGTCAAATTTTTAACTTTGAAGGCTTATTTGGCCTCTTCTGGAAGCAGAGGTTAACCATTTCTTACCTTAAAAGAACTTTCAAATGCATATTTGATGATTAAAGTCGACGAAGTCAAGTAATGCTAGAATTGAGTCTAGCATTACTTCCTGGAATTAAATGTTAAGTCCTCTTTAACCATCTTAAAGATTGGAATGTCCATAAGCTACCTGTAATGTCCATAAGCCACCTTGTCATAGGTTTCTTATATCTAGTAATCAACATGTTAGCAGTATGCATGCGCTATCCCATGCGGTCTTCATGTTATACATGTGTTGTGACATCTGATCCACTGCTCCTTCTTCTTACCTAGTATTCCTACAATTTTGAGCAACCACACAACTCAATTGCAAAAAATGCCCATGCAATTCAATTTTTTGGGTCATATTTTACTCTCTTTCATCCCTTACAATTTCCTTTCACATTCTTGTTATGGAGTTGAATCCCCAAGAAACTATGTTGTGTTCCTTCCTTGAGTTGTGTGACTGGAGCGTTGATGGAAGTTTGGAGCACAACTTTGATGAAACCCTGTAGATGCAAAGACAGAGATATATATTCTAAGTTATCAGAGATAGATATTCTATCTTACTTCATCATATAGTATGCAAGTTAACAAAATTCATTAAAAAAATTCATTCATATTTTTATACTTAAAATTGCATTTTGTACCTAGAAAACCCTTCAGGAAAGATGAAATCTCACCTACAGCTCGATTTCTCCTCTTGTAGCGATTTGATTTCTCCTCCTATTTTTAGATGAATCTTGAAAGGAGAATTTGAAATCTCACCTACAGCCAGTTGATTTCCTTACCTTGTGATCCCTAAATGGAAGATTTTTTCTAAAGGACATTCTTAATGGAAGAAAAGTTCATTAACAAACCATTCACATGAAATCTACACCACTCAATTTCATTACAACTAATGAAATTTATTCCATATTGGGACTGATCTGAAGAAGAACTCTCACAAGCCTTCTTTACAAGAACATAAAGAAGTGACAACAAATTCTTAAACACATATACAACAAATTAAAGTTAGAATTTGTTACTTGTTTCATAGAACAACATGGAGTTCAATTATAGTCTGCTCTTCCTCAAATGAAAACTGTCCACGCTTTATATCAGGTCTTAAATAGTTGGTACATCATAGCTTGCAGCTTTTTCCACATCTCAAGAGCCCTGAAAAAAAATAGACTTGAATCATCCATTCTTATCTTCTTACACTATATTCCACTTTATACTAAAATCAGTCTCTTCAACGAGTTATAAATCATCCTCTAATACTACTAGTATAGATTTCATACATGAGGCCATTACTTTCTATATATAATTATCCTTCGTACCCAAAACTTTCAGCAATATTACATCGCATAGTAGAAGTGTACACATGAAATCCTATTGGATCATAGAGTACCTGCTCGCTTAGGAAGAGCACACCAGCTACCATGTCCATGGCATTGTATGTAATCTATCATCTTTTGATCCTCCTCAGGTGTCCATGGCCCCTTATTTAGCCCAATATTTTTCTCACAACAAGGTGTCCGCCCCATAAGAGATAATTTCCAAAGCAAGAATTTATTCCCTCAAGCCCACAGACTCCAATCCTCTTCTATGCATAATCAATCAAAGATATAAAAATGAATAGTTTTCCTGCTCCAACATGTCCAGGTGAGATTATCTTCCACCATAGACGAATGAGATATAAATTATATCATATCAGGATTGAAACGCAAACTCTACTCACTCTATGCACATAACTAGTCCAACAATCGATATGAATACACTCCATAACGATATAATGCTATATCTTCTTCACCCATAAACATGAATGGTTGGCTTAACGAAACTCATATTAAGTTAAGATGATGTTTTTCTCACAACAAGGTGTCCACCCCATAAGAGATAATTTCCAAAGCAAGAATTTCTTTGATCAAGCGCACAAACTCCAATCCTCTTCTACACAGAATCAATCAAAGATATAAAACTGAATAGTTTTCATGCTCCAACATGGCCAGGTGAGATTATCTTCCACCATAGATGATTGAGATATAAATTATATCATATCAGGATTCAAACGCAAACTCTACTCACTCTATGCATATAACTGGTCCAACAATCGATATGAATACACTCCATAACAATATAACGCTATATCTGTTGGAAGATTAGTTGTTGTCATTGATGTCAACCCTATTCATGGGTTTTGGACCAGAATATTGATGAAGTTATTTGGACATGAAGGAAAATGAAAATGAAGATACAACACCCATGGATGGATAGTATACATCATGCTCTTTCCAGTGGTATGTGGCACGTCACGTGGATCCTCATGGTTGA
>ML777907.1:2255786-2273861 GCA_009831015.1 Picea engelmannii | reverse complement strand
CGGATTTCAAGGGAGGATGAAGTCTTTTGGAGATGTGTTCTAAGGTATGTTATTTTCAGGTCATCTTACCATTTTTGCCATAACTTTTTTTCTAGAACGATTCAGATGGTGAAATCGCTATGGTAGTGAGAAGACATATATTGTGCATGGTATATTGTGGTGTATTGGTGTAACTCTTATACTATTGTTCATTTCTCATTGAATATAATTGAATGGTTTAATTATAAGTTGAAAAAGGTTTTAAATTGTACTTGATACTAATTCACCCCCCTCTTAGTATCAACAATTTCCTCACCCATAAACATGACTGGTTGGCTTAATGAAACTCATATTAAGTTAAGATGATTTAAAATTCAAACAAGCGTAATTTTATGCCATGAAGACAAATAATATAAAGAATGGAACCTGCTTGTTAGGTAAATGCCAGGAATCTGTGAAAGGGAATTTAAATGGCATTTTCGACTCTAAAATTATGTTTGGAGCAAGCAAATATTGAAGGATTTTTCCTTTTTCTTCGAATTTTCTAACAATATGCAGAAAAATTAAGAAATCTTGCAACATTTTGTAGGGAAAATAAAATCCATAGGCTCTAATGGTAGTTCTCAGGGTAAAACCTCCAAATTTAGCAGCAATTCATCCACATTATGTAGAAAACGCTCCAAATTTGATAGGAGTCTGACCATGTGTGTTGTAGGAGATTGGAAGAGCCCCATGCAACCATGGGAAAAGGCCCTTTGAATTTTGGACCAGAAAGTGTTGGTCAAGGGGTTCTCTGATACAAATGGCTACAATGGTGTTAATATGTTGTTTGCCTAGCAAGCGATTCAAACCGAACAACATCAATGATGCTTATTCTGATAATATGGTGAGAAATAGTTCAGAGGATCCAAAGGCTTCTTTGCACAAGGTCGAACTTGTGCCATTTATTTTACAATTCATCCATGCTCGTAGGCCTGGAGAAAACATGTCCACGTGCAAATAACATTTGTCTTTTTCCATGAAACCTATGTTAGGTTACCGCTCCCAGCTTGTATCCCTTTGATGGGTTACCATCAGAGCTTCCAATTCCACTTGACACATGTTTCACTTTAATGGGTCATGGTCAGAGCTTCCAATTCCACCTGACATGTTCCAATTCCACCTGACACGTGTTGCACTGAAAAATCTCAACCATGTCAGTTATCAGAAGTTGTGTAAAAAAATATAGTGGAAACCATCTTATATGTACTTCAATTTATGCTTCCCCGTCTACTGTGTATAAAATTATTGATGGGAATATAAGACTTCCTTAAGTTGAATTTATATAAGGTTCCATGCTCAGTTTTCTAGGATAACCCAGTAATAAATAAATGGAAGTTTCCTATAATTAAAATAGATCTCTCTGTTATAAGTTCTCTAGTAATTCTACATGTCTAAAAAGATTATAACCTTGCATAAACAATCTACAAGGAATTTCATTGCATAGAGAGGACTTCCTTCATCTCTCATGTAATGTTTTGAAGCGGGAGCATCTCTGGTTTAAAAACGATTCCACATTCATTTTCTATTTATGTCGAATCTTGAAATGAGCATAGGCTCATTATGTTGAAATAAGCTTTTAGTTAAGATTTTGGGACCTTCGGATTACATAGTCTTTCCTTGGCATTTTAGTAATAAATGGGAAATTTGGCCAAATCGCAGAAAATGCTATATTGGCAAGCCGTATTTTTATTGGAGAAAATTGATTTTGTAAATTTGAGGAGGGGTTATAAACAATGTTGGTAGCTTCAAAATGGTTTATTTGGTTTTTACCCAGCATCAATTTTTAATTCTCTGTGTTCCTTTGAGACAATCAACTTACAGTCAAAGTTATAGGGTTCAAAATAAAAACATGAAAGTGCAGAAAAACGGGAATGACAAAATAAGCACTCAACATATTGAGTCATCAAATTTGGAGCTTCTCATTTAAAGTAAATTTATTAATTACCACTTTTAACAGATCAATTGCAAATAAATGGGATAGGTTAAAAAAATATAATAACATAGGCATGTAGACCATACTACGGGCTACAAGAATATGCTTTTGAATTTTCAAAAATAAACTACCTAAGAAACTCTTGCATGCATTTTCTAATCCTAATTAAGACAACTACACATACCCTGTTTTCCACCATATTGAAGTTTTCTCTTTGCGTGCATAATATAATTTCATGGATAGTTGTAAAGGTGTAGGAAGCCTACTTAACAACCCTTCAAAGTTCATTCATCTATATCCTTTAATTTTCATGTGATTTCTTGGACAATTAATAAAGGATTTATGAAATGGTATTAAATTGAGTCTAACCATGGGTTTTGGCTTTATGATGGTTAGGAAGTTGCCAATAAATAATCTATAGCTGAACGTGTAAGGCTCATACAACTCTACTAAATACATGAATACATGAAGCTGTTGTAAGTTTGAAGCATACAATTGTAACATGGTGTGATGCAAAAGAAGACTTTGCTCACTACACCAACATGCTTTCCAACAACACAACTCCATCACACACTTAAATAATTAAATTTATTAGATGTATATCTATTTAGTAAGGTATTTAGAAGATGTAAATTCGAAGGATGCAAAGAGTTATAAGGGGAAAATTGGATTTATTAGAATTATATCTATTTAATGAGGCTTTTATAAAATTTAAATTCTAAAGATGAAAAGAGTTATAATATGTGAATTCAAAGAATGCAAACCTTTCTTACAAGTTTGCAACTCTCATAATATAAATTATAATAGTGGGAAATTTGTCTCCAATCATAAACTGAAGAGGACTTCCTATTTTTGGCACGTTTGGATATTAATTGGTTTTTGCTAGTATGGGTATTAAAGCCCACGCTGCCTTGAACCATAATCTTAAAAAATACCTAAAAAACTTAAAGAAACCTGAATTTAATACACGTGCCTTTCACATATGCTCCCTGGTAACAGTAAAAGCATGTGAAGGCATAATCTAGTTGTACATTAAAGTGCCTTTCACATATGCTCCCTGGTAACAGTAAAAGCATGTGAAGGCATAATCTAGTTGTACATTAAATTCAATGTATGTGATCTCAAAAACTTTAAGCTAGGGTAGGGGTTTGCTGTTTTGCAACTCTCCTTGTTTATATATGTTATAGTTTTCTTTATAACATTCCCTCCTTAGTCAGATCAATGAGTTTTCTAATAACATTGAATCATTGAACCAATATTTACCGTGGTTTTATTAGCTTTCTCCTTCCCAAAGACATTGGGGTTATAAACCCTATGATATCTTTGTTGGTCATAAGGGTAAATTATGAACTTATTTATTTTGTGTAATAAAAATAAATATTAAATTCTTATTTTCTATTTCAGTTTGCATTTTCATTGAGTAAATCTTGGAGTTAACAATTTTATGTTTAGAGTTTTATCATTATGCTGCATGGATATTAGTTCCAAAATACAATTAACTGATATGAAATTATCCTATATATAGTATGTAACTAGAGTTATAATTCAATCTCTTTTCATTAAACCAGGGTTTAAATATTATATGTTTATTTGTACAAGAAATATATGTTGTTTTGATATGTAAAAAAATCAATTTACAAAAACAATACTTATTCAGAAAAAAAAAAATAGCTCACAATTTTAATTATTGTTAACACAATAATGTTTTGTTTTTTTTCTTACAGTACCATAATAAATGTTTTACCATAATAAATGTTTGTCTAGTTATGAAAGAATTTCGCTTTTATTCACGAAAATAAATGCATTAAAAGCTCTTATTCTTCCCTTAAAATATTTCTGAATATTTCTATGTGGTAAACAAAATAATATTTATAATAAGCTATTATATTTGTTATCTTTTCTTTTCTAGTGTATTCAAAATCAAAAATAAACTTTTTCTTTTGGAAAGTTAGAACACAAATTTCTCTTGAACATTCTCTTTACTATTAGCAATGTGTTTTATTTACATTCTCTCATGTAAGAAAAATAATAAAATGAACTTTTTCATATACCACTTTACAAAGGTTATTTTTCTACTTAAACAAAAATATAATCTTTTCGATTAACTATTATTGTAACTATTTTTCATCATTAGTAAAATAAATAAAATATAGGTAAAGAAGCATATTTGAGTCAAAATGAAATAACGAGGACAAACTGAGGAGAGAATCTTGGAGAGAATCTAGTTCCTCTCAACCATAGACCAGAGTAGCCAAACTACTTTCTCTTGTCAACCCCGAGCCTAATTCTTTATTCGATAGGGACTGGAAATTTCAATAACCTTTTCAAGGTAAACTCTAGAACTTGAATCTTTCTCAGAACCATGAAGTTCAATTCCTGCATAAGTACTCAACAATGTCCTTCCTCCTCTCTATTTGTATATCCTCTTGTGATACCAAGAATAATAATAACTTTCCCAAGTCTTTCTTTTCAATTTAGCCTCATCCCTAACTCTAGGGATTCTTGTACTAACTTTGTGCTATCTTGTTCCCTCATCTCCCACATATTTGGGAGTAGGTTTACACTTGTCCTCCTTGACACATTTACCCTAGTCTTTTTTAACTGTTCTCACTCTCCCATGGAATAAAGAATTACTCTCCTATAACTTGATTCTCTCATCAATTTGTCTCTACTAAAATAAAATAAATTTAAAATAATATTTACACAAATATTTCCCATCATCCAATGTTTATGATGATATAATGTTAAATTAAGTATTTCTCAATGAAATAATCCAAAATCGCCATTATTTAAAATTATTTAAATATTTAAAATGGAGCGATATTACATCCTTTCCCCCTTGAACTGAACACCATACTTAGGGTTACCATCTGAGCATCTCATCTCTAGAACATAAATTGATAACCTTTCCTCATAGCTTCTTCCATTTCCCAAGTAGCATGTTCAGGACTGAAGTGCCTTCACTACACTTTAACTTGGGAGATGGATTTGTTCCATAATAGATTTCCCTTCTTGTCAAGAATGCATAGAGGTTCTACCTAGAACTCACCTTTTGGTTCCACCTAGATCACATTCCAATTAGAAATATGAGTTATATCATGGACATATTTCTTTAGTAGTGAAACATGAAATAGATTGGGTACTTTTAGATTGGTTCGTAGTGCAAGCTCTTAGTCTACTGGTCCTACTTTGGCAAACACTTCAAAAGGTCCACAATACAGTAGTGAAAAATTAGAACTTTTTCCAAGATTGAATGAACTGTGGTTTCACTTTTAGATAAACATGATACCCAATATTGAATTTTGTATGTTTTCGTTTTAAATATGCATAACTCTTTAGCCTATCTTGAGCACCTTTTAGGTTCTGTTTTTCTCTCTAAGCTATTGTTTCCATTTCCTTTAGCATCTTTGGTCCTAAAATGTTTCTATCAACTAGATTGTCCCAAATCACATGTGTTTGAAATCCTCTAGAGTATAACACTTCAAAAGGACTCATTTTTAAATATGAGTGATATCCATTATTGTATGCAAAGTCAACTAAATGAAGATATTCCTCCCAACTTGTTGGGTTGTTCATAACATACATTCGCAACATGTACTCAAAAATACAGTTAGTCCTTTCATTATGACCATCAATATGAGGATGGTAAGATGTAATAAAACATAGTTGTGTGTCCAAACCACTAAACACGGTCTTCCATAAGTTGGAAGTGAATTGTTTGTCTCTGTTAGAAATGATTGTTTTAGGTAGACCATGCATCCTGAAAATAGAGTCATTATTACTAAGTTTATCTATTACTTCCATTATAAAGTCATTATTCTTCTTAGTCGTAGGTAATTCTGTGATGAAATCCATATTGATTACTTCCCACTTCCATTCTGGAATGGTTATAGGATGCAATAACCCAGTTGGGTGATGGTGCTCAATTTTAGCGTGCTGGAAATCTAGGAACCTAGCAAGGTATCCAACTATTCTTGTTTTCATTCTAGGCCAAAAACATTCCTTCTTTAAATCTTTTATTGTCTTTTCATAAACGAGGTGACCCGAATATGGTTTCTTATGCACATCCGCTAGTATTAAATTTTTAAGTTCTGTGTTGTTTGGTGTATAAATATTTTTCTTGTACAAGACTAAGCCTTCCCCACTACAGGGAAAATTTGATTATTCCTCATATAGATAATTATTTTGACATTTCTCTTGAATTTTTCTATATTCCTGATATTTTTCTATTGTTGCGACAATTTTCTGTTTCAAATTAGATTGCACATCGTTGCTGAAAATTACATTTAACTTCCTATTGAGTGGATCTACTACCTTATTTCATTTGCTTTAATATGTTTTATTTCAAAATCATATTCACTTAGAAAAGATAAGCATCTTTCTTTCCTTGAGTTCATATTTGGTTGTTCAAAGAAATACTTAAGTTTGATGTTGTCATTTTTTAACAAAAACCTTGTACCCAATAAATAATTATGCCACATATTTAAAGCATGTACAATAGCTGTCAGTTCCAAGTCATGTGTTAGATAATTGGTTTCATGAGGTTTCAATTTTCGTTACTCACAAGCAACTACATAATTTTCTTGTAACAATACACCTTCCAACCCTTCTAATGAAGCATCTATGAAGACCAAAAAGTATTTATGTGTATCTTCTATCTTCAGAATGGGTGTTGTCTTCAGTAACTATTTTAACTTTTCAAAACTCTCTTGACACTTCTTAGTCCATTTTCATCTAATTCCGTTTTTCATAATGAGGTTATCAGATAAACCAATTTTTAAAACCCTTCAATAAATATATGATAGTATCATGTAATACCCATAAAGGATCATACATCTAAGACATCCTTTGGTATTGACCAGACTATAATGGATTTGAGATTTTTAGGATCAATTGAGATTCCTTCCCTTGAAATCGCATGTCCTAAATACTGCACTTTATCCTAATAGAATTCACACTTAGTAAAATTTGCATACACCTAATGCTCTTTTAGTGTTTACAAAACAAATCTCAAGTGTTCATGTAACACCTTGAGTTCAATCCCTATAAAATAGAATATATTAAGTAATTGTTACTTATGCTGGTGAGCCGGTAAAGTTGAAAAGGGGTCGGAGTGCCTAGAAATGTAACACACACACACACACATAGTCATAAAATACATCGTTGGCAACAAGATGGACAAGGACTAGGGATAGGGGGCTATAATTCCATGAGAAAGGGGGATAAAGGGGATAAGTATTTTTATTATATTTTATTTACCCATTTTGGTTTTAATTCAGAAAAGTGGTTACATGAGGTTCTTTGGGGAGGCCATTTGGTTCTTGGTTCTTGTAATTATATAAACTTTGCATGGGGTTTATTTGGGGGTTGTTCTAATGTTCTTGGTTAATCATTTTTCATTTTGAGAATTCCTCACTTCACTCTTGATAATTCATGTGCTCTTGCGTTGAGCATGGAAAATAATGGAAGGAGGAGGAGAGCCATTTTGAGATGGATTTAAGGAATTACTGACCATTCTAGAATGGAATGGATGCCTATGGGAATGAGATTGATGGTAGTTATGAAAGAACTGTCACAACTGAGAATCCTTGGAGTTTCCAGCATAGATATTTCTTGACTAGTAGTAGTTGAGCCCTAGAGAGAAATGGAACAACCTGAGGGAATGCATGTTAGATAAAAGGGTTCATTTCTTTGGGTTGTGTAGGATGAAGGGAAAGAGAGCTGGAAATTAGGATAGTTATGTTGTTGGGAAAACCTGAGAGCTAATTAGCTAGTTGTTGTGTGTTTTAAACTCGGCCTAGGACCCATCCTTGTGGATTCATATCTATGGCTTAGGGTTGACTTGTTGTTGATAATTGGAACAAGAATGTCTATGGTTGGGAGGAACATCCTTTGTCTGCAACTAGTTGGTGATGGTTTAAATTAAAGGTAAATTCTCTTTATGTTTTCTGTATATTTATATTTCGTTGTGTATTATTATTATCACTGAGTTTCATATTTTATAATGTTCATGCTTGTTGTTTATTGTTTTGCATGGCATGTTGTTCCTTTATTGGATGGCTAAGAATGAATATTGATTATTTCATGTGTGGCTACTGCATTATTTCATGGTTGATTTTAGATTAATTATTACCAAAATTTGAAATAAGTTTTGAAGTGTATTTTTGAGGTAGTGTGCCTAGTCTAATGGTGGATGGGTATGTTATAGTTCATCATGTTCTTCTCTAGATTTTGAATAAATAAAAATTTCATAAATGAATACAATCACAAACTTATCCAAATATTTCCTTAACACATTGTTTATTAAACACATGAATGTCATAGTTGCATTTTTTATACCAAAGGGTATGAATGTAACGACTAATAATACCATAAAATAGTATAAATAAACACCTAGGAGGTTTAGGTAGAGGGTCAGTGGGTTGTTGATTGTTAGTTGTGGTTTGAAGTGTCAGAAGTTATTCTGTTTTGTAATATGTTGAGTTGTAGAGAGTTGAGTAGGTTATTGTTTTGAGGGTCATAAAACAAGCTGAGGAGCCTGATGTGATCTAGTATTCCTCACAAAAATTTGTAATACACATGACCCCTGAGTACCCTTTCTAGGGATGGGTCATCTTAATTTCATTTTCCTAAACCATGTCACATCCTCTTTCTGGGATCTCCATCACGTTGTACTCATTCATAGATTTCCAACCACTTTCTTCATGCTCAAAACAAAGATCAGGATTGAAAGAAATTCCCTTCCAAAGTCCTTCGTGCACTTAATGGTCAAGGGCCATGTGGCTTCTATGTGGATCCAAATCATATGTATCATCTTGATTTCTCTAAAATTGAGGAGCTTCCAATGCTCCTAAACCTATGGTGAAATTCCATCCACTAATAAATCGATGGCAGATCTCCCTCCATGTTAACGCATATACTTAAGGATAATTCAACATTTGGTTCTTTGACACTAAGCACCCCTTTTCCATATATGCACGAAAACTATTGGAGTCTCTAACTCCCGAAGTCTCATAAGCTTGCCACGTGGCGTTGGCCTTCGTCGCTTCTGTATTTCTACAACACTACACCCTAACTCTTCCGGAGCTCCTATCTCCTAAACTTATAGAACACAACCACATATTTACATCCCTTTTAACATATCCTCAACACCATGGTTCAAACCTCCAGAGTATCAAAGTCCTAGACTCACAAAGGACCCACTTTCTCACATGGAGTCGTACTGGATACGAGGGAAAATATCGATGGGTCCCTCGTTCTCCTCTCACCTGATGGAATAAGAAGTAATTTCTAGGTGTGATTTGTGGACAAAGCAGTGATGACATGTGGCCCCTTTATAGGGTGACATATGTCATGTGTTAATGGGCACATAGGGTCTGAAATACGTGAAAATCCAAGCAAAACATGGCACGTCAATCGTGGGTCCACGTCACCCTGGGTGACACCAACACACCACGTCACCTCAGATTGATAGCCTTCCAAACCCTCTCATCTCACGGTCAATATGAATCCACGTAGACCTCAGGATCTACGGCCTCCGTCACTTCGTGAGTTCAACATTCAGGAATTTCATGGTGTAATCCTCTCCTTACTCCAAGAGTAGGTCAAATATAAATTGACCATGGAGTAGATCAAACAATCAGAGATGGACCCAATGCATCCTCAAATTAGCGGTCCCTGTCACTTCATCACTTCATCCTTCAGGGGTTTGCCTGTGTAATATCCAATTTTCTCCTGAAGTAGGTCAACGCTGAACTGACCACCATCTAAATCAGACGGTCACAAGTGGTCCCAAAGCTCTTCCATATTGATGGTTGTCATTAGTTTTTGAATTCGGTGTTCGAAGATTTTGATGCTACGACAACTCCATTCTTCTAAAGTGGGACTTTGTCAAAGTACCATACGCGAAACCCTCCACTGATTGATTGGATAGTTAGGAAGGGTCCCAGTTGAACTCCCCAGATCAACGACTCACGACGTTTTGTGACTCCTACATTCAGGGTTTTGGGTTTTTGAAGTTGTGAAATTTCAGAGTTTTGAACTCTCAGAGCTCTGAAGCTAATATGAACTTAGCACCATTCAAGCTAGTGCAAGGTTCCCAAACCTTAGTCGTATGGGTCTTCGAAAGATCCTCGTAGGCAACACGCTTAACTCTTGGATGGGAATTTGTTAAGGATGTGGACACAATCCCCTGGTCACACAGGTGAAATATATGAAGGATATGACCCTTGGTTTCATCCTATGAGCGTTATACCTCCTAATCTTAACAGACCCCTTTCTCAAGAGATCTAAATGAATAGAAGGGTAAATATGCACATATGAATATTGGGCCTATGGTTAGAAAAATTAGAGTTCCTTTCCTTTTATTCAACTTCAGTAGGATCTATTACTTACGTATACAAATAATATTCGACCATATGGGTCCCTAAATTGCTTAAATACACAATCAAGAAAAATATAAAGGAACACAGTCTAACCATCAGGAAAACATGCACATCCTTGAAACATTCACAAGATATCCAACTTTGTTTTATTGTCATAGTTCAATTCTGTAGGGTATGGAAGTACTTATCTATTACAAAATGTAGCCGACTAACTGACTATGGATGTGTGCCTTTCCACCCAACCATAGGATCATAGGAATTCAATATTAGCACTCTGGCCACCCTCATGCCAAGCCAAGATATCACTAGGGAAATATTTTTCATTACTCATAGATCCTTTCTTTGTAACAACATCCCTACGAAGTTGATCAAATGCTTCGTTAGCATCAATCTCGTGAACTTTCTCTTTTCTTCTGCATATCCAGGTCACACATTCCCCTCTATGCATATGCTCTTGTTATCAGTGTTTCATGGAAACCTTCACATGAGACCTAGCTAAAGCATACACAAACAAAGCCTATCAAGAAAAGGAAGAGAGATACAATATGAAGAATGATAATCAATGTATATTATGATATGTTCAATGAGTGAGTGATATTCACTCATATAGGAAATGACATCCTATCTTAGGAATGCATGCATAATAGTGATGGTCTAAAATTAGAAAGTCCAAAATAGAACTAGTCAATTAACTCCCACTGAACTAGTGTGCCAAAAATATAAATTTCTCCAACACCCCCCTTAAACATCACTATGGAGTAAAAAATGAGTCCTGACTACTAGGACATATTAGGTACTCATGTAAAATGAAACTAATGAACAAAAAATGAGGAAAGAGGGAAAACCACGTGGGAACAAAACCCCCCCTCAAAAGACAATGTATCAAAAGAAGAAAAGGAAACTGTCAGGAAACTATGTTCTTTATTGCAAGACGATCCTCCAAAGTCTGAAACTTATGCTCACTGAAGGTCTTGGTGAATATGTCGGCATCCTTTTCATAGGAAGGAAAAAACTACAAATCAATGATCCTGTCATCTACTAATTCTCTAATGAAATGCATGTGGACTTCAATGTGTTTAGTTCGTTGTTGTTGTACTAGATCTCTACAAAATCTTAGTGTACTCTGATTGTCACACCATATGATAGTCGGACAATGAACATGGATACCAAGGTCAGTGCTATAGCGGGAAAACCCCCTACAGACTACACTAGGGTTCTAAAGTGTAGGCAGAGCTGACCGTCTAAAGTATCCTACTTTTAACAACTATCCTGACATTACCCCACAATCATACATAAAAAACAAAGTATAGGGATCCGATAATCTTACCTTAAACCCCACATTCGATGTCGATCCCTTTGCACTCAGTTGTTTCTCAACTGCAAATCTCCTCCCAAGGCCAACCTGCATTCACCAAAAGACAAACAAGACACTACAAGCATGTATTCTATATATGGATTAGTGGGTTAGATATCATAACAAAAATACAAATAAATCATATATATTGAAGACATCATTTGGCGGGATGGGAAAAGTATTTCTTTGTATTAATCTCACAAAGTCACTTACAATATGAGACTGGAAAATGCTCCTCGAACTCCATCCTAGGCTCCTCTTTACCATGAACCAACTTCTTCCATTTATTCTTCTCCTCTTTAGTTCTCTCTAGGGATATGGCAAGGGTTTGCAATGGAGGAAAAAGGGTTGGAAAAGGCATTCTAGCTCAAAATCACAATGTGGTTGCAAAATATTGGGGCAAAGGGGGAATACTGAAATGGGTAGATTTTCTTTTCTCTCATGCTTCCTGTTGGAAAGGGACCCCAACACCTTCTTTTATATGCCAAAAAGATAGTTATTTGGTTGGGTGACCAACAATGGGCGGTCAAATGGTTAGGTAATTACCCAAAATCCTGTATCCCTTTGCAATTTTTTATTTTTTGCGCTTTTTGTGAGTATACGTGGGTTGTAATGGTGCAGCAAGCATGTGTACATGGGAAGTAGTGGTACTGGGCACACACATCTTCAAAAAAATGGTTTTTTAGAAGAGTTGTTCAATGATGTCTTGGAGAAAATAGCAAGTAATATGGCTTGATGCCAGGTATGCATGTCTGGTACAATTTAGGGTTATAACAGATGCCCCCTAATGTGTGAGGTCAGAAGAGGATATTATGCCCAATATACATTACAAATATTCACCAACGTACGAAGCGAGTGAGCCCAGAGACCAGAGTTCAAGAGGTGCCATCTGTAAAATAATAATTTGTCTCACCGAGGCGGGCATACCCATGCTCAGGATAAAATAAAATCATGGCTTCCAATCAAATACACTACAAATCCATGTCATATAAATATATAAAGTGTATCCACGAGAAATACACAGTGGATATACATATCAAAATAAAAATATATACATGTATAGTATCCATCTTCAAGAAACTAATGACGCTTGATGGCTGGAGATGAAGCCTTAAGAGCTTGGTCAACAACTTCAATATCTTCAAAAATCTGGTAGTAGTGTAATATCAGTGTACGACTTCACTACCCATAGGTCTTCGAAGACTCGTCGGGAACAGACAAGAGGATCTCGATGATCAGGCAGAGAAATTCATTGATTTTGAACAAGGACTTGATTGGTCTTTCGAGGTTGCCAGGCATGAGGAAAACAAAAAAACTGCAGAAGGGCTGACTCAAGTTTAGTAAAACTTCCCTTGGAAAAAATCACGACAAATGATGAGACTCAGGAAGCATGGCATTGGCATAATTTCACGATGCAGGAGGAAACGCAAACTCTCCATATGTTTGGAAGGATAACCAAATGGGGGAGGACACAACTCTATGTAGCGAGAACAAATTCCTAAGGTCATATTAAATCCCAGAGCTAGACGAACAAACAAAAGGATGTGCTTCTTCCAAGGGAGATTCATTGTGCTTCCAACAAAAAGAAAATACTTTTCCCTTCCTCTTTTTGGGGTATATTTTTTTTTTGTCTTTTTCAATAATTTTGGAAAGCTTGAAAAGGAATAAAAGAATGCTATGTTACAAAGGAGGAACGAGTGTCACAGACATACTAGTTCCAAGTGCAAGGAACACATTGATGCTCAAAGCAAGGAGACATATGCAAGAAAAGGACACTCGGGAAAAATCCTCCATGGGTCAAGGTGTCAAGACGCAGAGGCAAAGTGCTACAAGGCTTGCGTATAAGGCATGCTTCAAATGGTTCAGTCGAGAGAAAAATGGAGTCAGAATTAGGCCAAAGACGTAGTAATGCAAATGCGATTAATAAGACACAATGATAACGTCCTTTGATGTAATTTTAACAAGGCTAGAGAAGGTAATCTTGACGGTTTTTCATTTTTAGAGAGTCTAAAAAAGTGTAAAAGGAGACTCCATTGGGGTACCTTTTTCGAAGGTAGTCTAGTCGGTTCGAAAAAGGGGTAAAATAGCACCGAAAAGACGTCTATTCAAAACCATCTTAACGAGTGTGACAAAGACAATATCACTTGGCAATCTTTTTATTTTTAAGGAGTCTGAAAAGAGATTAACTATGGACTCCGCTGCCTTTTTCTAGATTATGTCTCCCTAGCCTGAAAAAGTGAAATTTACTGAGGAGAAATCTCCCGGTGAGACGAATCTCCTAAGGTGTACCATTTTCCACCTTAATCTACAGGCCAGAAAAAGGGGTAAACTCATGCTAGTATATTTTTCTCTGAACCAATTAACGAGTGTGAAAGAACAAGGTCACTCGACGATCTTTTCAATTTTAGGCAGTCTGAAAAGAGCTTAACTATGGACTCCATGGGGGGTTCCTTTTTCGCAAATTTAGTCCCTCAAGCCTGAAAAAGGGTTAAAATTATACCTGAGAATACTCTTCTAGTGAATCAAAGCTCCTAGAGTATACCTTTGTTCGTACAATTGACTGTCCCGACCGAAAAATGGGTAAACTATCGTTGGATAGATGTGCCTTCAAATTTTAGTTTGGAAAGAGTGAAGGGAAACAAGATCGCTCGACAATATTTTCATTTGTAAAGTGTCTGAAAATGGATTAAAGAAGACTCATCTTTGTTTGGGAGTCCTGAGCGTGAGGTCATGAGTGATGATGAATCATGCAAATAAATCTCAAAACTCGTAATCAGGAAAAAACTAATAAGGATTCCCGAGCCTTTAGTCATTAACGACGGCATGGATGCTAAAAGCAATAAGGATCTAACTAGGGCATCCATGTAAAGGCAGGATCTACTACTAAATTATGACACTTCTAAAGAAACAATGATGGTTTCGTGTCGCAACTCGATGGGGTTGATCCTATGGAAAAGTGAGAAAGACAACGAGATGCAGAAAGTGGAGGTGGAAACCTAACTTAGATGCAAAAAGTTGGAAAAATGACTTTTTACCAAAGGACCTTTAAAAATGACCCAAATCTCAAAAAATTTCCCAATACCAAAAGTAGCACGTATCGTAACATCCCATAAGAAACTCAAGAGCGATACTAAACAATTTTTAAGCTAGAAAAAATGAAAAAAGGGTCCAAAAAATGACAAAAACGGGCGAAAAAATCTATAAATAGAAGCTAGCAACTCATTATCACCATTGTAAATTGAGAAATGACCAAAAATTCAAAAACACCCCTTTGCCAAAAGATTTGATTCTGGAAGCTTGAGTGGATGAAACGAACTTCTGCTTGGACCAAGTAAGTATAAAACAATCCCTCTTGCAATTCAATACTTCTCCTTTAGTTCATTTTAGTTTTTTGGGTGAGCATGCACTCTTAAAAAAGGTGTGGCCCTGTGTGTACATGGGATATGCAAGGACAACATGCATATTCCCGTGGGAAAAAAACAACCTGCCCGTGTGCATATGGGACTATGCTCAATATAGCCCGTGTACACCCCTAAACATATCGAAAAAATTAAAAAGCAAGAGTTAACTCCCCTTTGAAACTGTCATTTTGTAGAATGTACGTTCATTAGAGATAAAGGGAGCATGAAGACATTGATTATTTGGTCGCAGAAGACCCTGCTTCTCTTGCTGCATTGGCACAATGTGGTTTGTTGAAATTCTTCAAGTGTCCATTCATGCGGGCACAACCTAGGCTGTTGAATGCCTTGGTATATTATTGGCACCCTGATGCGGAGCCTTTTATGCTCAAAGGATAGTCGTTGACTCCAACTACTGAGGATATTTATTTTCTGAATGGCCTCTCAAGGAGAGGGGAACCAATCAACCTTCGTGTTTTTCCTCCTGGGCCTCACAACATTGAGGAGTTGATTGGACTCCATTACGAAGCCAACACAGATAAAGTGGGTTCCCAGGTGCCAATCCATAAGATTTCAAACCTATCATTGAAAGTGATAGTTTTAATTATTAGGTGGATCACTTGATCTGTGGCCTTACATCAGGCCTCCTGGGCGCACATGCATTGTGTGGTTTAGTGCTTAAATGCACAAGCTTTTGATTGGAGCACAACCATGCTATATTGCATGAAGAGACATTTAACAGAGTGTCGTGTGTGGAGAAACAAAAACTTCGGGTTTGGGACTATTCTATGTTCCTTTTCTTCGAGAGGGTACCTAGTCTTAGTCTGCGAGAGACATTATGAGGGCATGTGGTCTCTCTCCTAGAAGTGTGCAAATGGGCGACGTTGTTTCCGCAATAAGGGGGAGGGAGGACCATTCATGCCTTCGATGATAAATTTTTTGACTGGTGTTCTCGACAGATTCCAGCTATAGAGGAATACCCCTATGTCGGGATCAACTTCTTCAAGGATCCTGATATGCCCGTACCTCCCTGAGTAGAATGAGGAGAGATAGGTATGTTTTTTTTTCAAAGTTATTTAATTTTTTATTTATTTATATATATATCATTTTTATGTGCATCAAAGTATCTGAAAACTACATATATGTTATGTACAGATGTGGTACTAGTGAATCCAATAGACTTCTCGAGGACTAGGTGGTGTCCTCGACCATAGGTAGGACCAACCATGGTTGGTAGACCAGCAACAGGGGGACCTCCAGCTGGAGAGGCTGAGAGAGTTTTAAGACAAGTGGAGCAGAACCTCACTGCGCTCACTCACACAGTCCCTATGGAAAAGATCGAAGATCTGCCACCATCGATGAATCCTCATGTAATTGGGGTTCCACGGACCTAGGTCCAACTTTTTCGACATTTTCAAAACGTCGTTGTTCACTACGTCAGGGCCAACATGCCCCACCCTTAGCTAGGCTGGACTACTTATGTGCTAAGGGAACTTTTGTATATTTTTTAGGGCATAAGCCCAATGACTCTTAGTGGACATATATTGTTTAGGCGCTTGCACCCACCTATGTACTCTAATACTTTCAATATATATATGCGTATTTACATCTTTTTGTGTCTTATGTATTACATTTATTTAAAAATGTATTTACATGTCTGTGTGTGTTCTTTTTTCTTACATGTGTGAAATATGTCAATCTAATACATGATTAGCTAGAGTATCTGTGATTTGATTCAATCTCCTAGGAACATGGATATATGTAATGTAATCAAAGCTTCATTCTAAGATACATACCCTAAGGAACCGTTGGTGTAGAGTAGGTTCGTAAATGCGGTAAACCCTATTTAACTAAGACACAACCACCTGAGCGTCTAATTAGACCCGTAGGTGAGAGATAAAATGCGACAAAGCATCACGAAGCAACTCTAAAACTCTGTTGTATTCGGCGACATTGTTTGTGGCATCACCTAAACAGATACCTCCTGAAGATAACAACTGGCCCTGAGGTGTGAAAATCACCCAAGTTTTGGAAGTGAGCCTCCGAGTGTGTTGGCTAGCGTCATCTGCAAACCCAACGATCACCTCTGATTCACTTGACATTTTCCACAGTGAAAAAGATGACATCAAAAACGACACATCCATAAAACCAAAAAGACAAAAACTAAAAGAAAATGAATCAAAACTATACATATGTACAAGAAGTCACCCAAGGTGACCCAACTATGAGTAGTACTTCTTGAGGTAGATCCCATTTCTAGGCTCCACTAAATCATTTCCTTCAAAGTCCACCAGACGATAAGCGCCCTTCTTTAGAACCTCCTTCATGATGAAAGATATGAAACACATGGTTTTGAACTTGCCTTCCCCCAAGTGTTACACATTATTTTCGTCATCCCTATGACCATTAATGATGTAAATCTATCTATTGTCTTCAGAGGGGTCAGTGGCCTGAGTTCTTGAAGAAAGAAGGGAGAAGAACGTTTCCTGAGAGAAGAAGGTGAATTCTCACAGACTGCTATATAGGCAGGGTGCGAGAATGCCTGATTCTCCCAGGTTGCACCATAGCTAGGTTGTGAGAGGTTCGCAGGTTGCTCTATAGGCAGGGTGGGAGAATGCTTACATGTGGGAAAAACGAGTGTTTTCTCGAATCTTCTAGAAGGAGAAACTTCCATGGTGAGGTGGCATCTGAATGGTTTGGATCTTACTCGCTTTCATGATTTAGTGGGATCATCCTAACCTCCTCACCTTATTCTCTTCAACTTATAAAAGAAGAGGAGCTCTCATGGAGAAAGTTAGCTTTTGGGGATTGGGTAAGTCGGATTTGGCTTGGAATTATTAGCTTGGTTAGAGTGGTTTTGAGTTTTTCCTTTGTCAAGATAGATTGTGAATATTAATAGATCTGTGCTCTCAGAATTCTTGGAGTGAAAGTGTGTGGGGAACGAAGGACAGTTGGAAGGGACCTTACGACATCAAGGCCATGGTT